>CM053613.1:35045203-35089667 GCA_028646535.1 Procyon lotor
GTAGGGATGCCTGGGTGGCTCAGTCATTAAGCGTCTGCCTTCAGCTCAGGTCATGATCCCAGGGTCCTGGGATCGAGCCCCGCATCGGGCTCCCTGCTCTGCAGGAAGCCTGCTTCTCCCGCAACCATTCCCTCTGCTTGTGTTCCCTCTCTCGCTGTGTTTCTCTCTGTCAAATAAATAAAATCTTAAAAAAAAATCATAAATGCAGAAGTAGATGCATATGAATATGCATGGACTCATCTGTGCATCTTTTTTCCAGCTCTGTCTGCTAAGAGTGCCTAGAAACAGTGACTCCCCCATTAGCAGTGAAAATACCTAGTGCCAGATCTTGGTTTCTCAATACCATTCTTTACTAACAGGAACCATAGAGAAATGACTGATCCCAGGGCTAGGCCAGGGAGAAATAGAAGATGAGCTTGGAGTAGCATGTAGTGTCAGAAAGTTAAGGGAGTGCTCAAAAAACAAAATGATGGTGACATGTCAAAGAGACACAGCCAACCCAGAAGGACTCCCATTGGCTAATTTGGGGACAGTATAACCAAATAATTATAGTAATTGATTACTGTCCATAAAGTAGGAATCTATAGGGATAAATAAGTAAGTGAAGGAGGAAGGGAAGTTCTTCCTTAAGGTAGAATTCTGACTAATAAGCTCAGAGGCAGTGGTAGAATTAGGAAATCACTATTTGGCGATCGTAACAATTGATTTGAGTCAGAATCATAAATAGATGTTAGAGCTAGTGGATTTTAGAGTAGCTGGATATTAATGTGTAGTCTTAAAGGATCTGCCCATGAGATACTACTATTTTTTTTTTTTTTTTTTTTTTGAGATACTACTATTAAGAGAAAACAGTAACCACAGTGGGGGGAACCTGGCTTACATCACCTTGACCAAGTGATCAAAACCAACGCTTCTGATGTTGCTTTAGGTAATGATATTAAGCAGTTTGTTCTACTCTGTTATGTTAACAAAATTTGGTTTTCCTTATCAGTGTAGCTAGGTGCTGAATGAAATTAAACCTAAAGAAACCAAGTTGAGCAAAAAGGGGACCAACTTTGTTTCTGTTTAAGGAGAAAATTTCTGCCTAATTTTCTAGCCAGCTCTCTTTTGAGAGAAAAGTTGAAAAATTTATGTAAGGTCACTACTGATTTTGGCCATAATCTTTAGCATAATGACCTCCCTTGGCACTAATCTTGTATTCATATATATGTATATTTTTCCCTGTGCTCTGTGATAGATTTGAATGGTAGATTCTCTTGCGCGCTCTCTCTCTCCTTCTCTTTTTTACGACTCAGATTTACCTTAAAACTATTCATAATCTTGGGACACCTGGATGGCTCAGTTGGTTAAGCTTCTACCTTTGGTTCAGGTCCTGTGTTTGAGATCCGCATTGGGCTCCTTGCTCAGCAGGGAACCTGCTTCTTCCTCTGCCTGCTGTTTCCCTTCCTTGTGTGCTTTTTCTCTGACAAATAAATAAAAATCTTTAAAAAAAATTATTCATAATCTTAAACATGTTTAAGTAGAAAAACAGAATAATAATGTTTTATTCCCAGTTATAGGAAATGAGGAATTTAGCAATTTTGGTTGCTGTTTGCACCCATCCCTTTCACAAATTTTGTGTCCTTATTTAAAGCGACCAAAAGTGTGTGTTGCAGTGTTTTCAAAAGATTGGTGGGTTTTTTTTTGTCTTTTGCATTCTAATTTACTATTATAATGGTAAATAATAGTATTAATCTCTTTCTTATGGAGGGTTATTGCTTTTATTTGCCATTTGTTTCGTTCTGGCTGGTTTCAGTGCTTTCAATAGTCTTTATCAGCAGCTAGTTTTTATTTTGAATTGTGATTTAGAGAATACTTTAAAGTACTTTTTACTGAAAAGATACCTGAGATACTTACTTTTGCATGATAAGTGGTGATTTGGCTGGATGTAAAATTATTGGGCCCCAACGTTTTTGTATTAAAGCAATGGAGGCATATCTTTATTTGGCTGACTGGCCTCAAGTTTCCATTCTGCAGGAATAATTTATTTTTTACTTGCATGCTTATAACCTTCTCTCATCATTGGAAATGGAAACATTTATCAGGATATGAGTAGAACTTTTTCTCTGTTCACTAGTTTTCCCTGGAAAATGATGAAATACTCTCACGTTTGAGAAGGTTTTCTTTTTCATTTTTATTAATTTTCTCAGTCATCTTATGAAATACTATTTATGCATTGATTCTCTGAAATCATACTATATTATGTTAAGTTAATCAGCAAAAGAATAAGATAGTCTCCATCTAGGAGAATTTGTTAAATTTGCCTTCTGTATCACTGATGAAATTTTCTGGATATGAAATGTGATTACTGTCTCAAATGGATTTAATGCCCGTGATATCTCAGTCTGATATTAACCAATGGTAGCATTCTCTTGTTTTTTTCTTAAGGCCACAAAACTGCTATTTTCTCAAGTTTGTTACTGTTTAAGGAAACAACGCTTTCCAGGGGAGGAGTTTCTCCTTGTGTGATAGAGTATGTTTTTAAAAATGTATTAAAAATGTAGCTGTTCCTGGTATTGGTGGTGAAAAACTGGCCATTTTTCAGAATTACCTTGGGGCACTTTGATTCCCAGTGTTTTCTGATGCTGAAGGGCAGGCAGGTTGATACCAGGGAGTGATAATTTTTGGAGTATCAGCGGGATTTCAACAGATGTGAATTTCTTTTAAGCCCACTAAAACATGCAGCTAATTTTGGGGTCTTGAGGAGAGGTATAATTTTGGAGAATGAGAGATGGTTAAAAGGGAGTTTTCAAATTTATTTACCCTTCAAGGCTAAGCTTTCTGCATTGAGCCACTGAAGAAGCTGGGGAGACTGTGAGTGTGTGCGCGCGGGCGTGCACGAACGCACTGTAAAATGAAGATCAAGACAAAGGTTTTTCTTGCTGTAGGTATAAAAGTTGGAATGGCTTAGAAACAAAAAAATTCCTTTCTAAAGCGTGTGTGTGTGTGTGTGTGTGTGTGTCCGAAGTATTCCTATTTTATGTTGTATTGTGTATAGATCTTTTTATGATTTCATACCTTTTTGTTGTACTTTTTAAATTAAAATTTTTTTCTCTTATTTTTTAAATTTAAATTCTATTAATATATAATGTATTATTAGTTTTGGAGGTAGAGGTCAGTGATTTATCAGTCTTATATTAATTCCCAGTCCTCATTATGTCATGTGCCCCCTTCCTTAATGTCCAGCACCTAGCTACCCCAATCCCCCCACGCCCCCTCCAGCAGCCCTCAGTATTGTGCTTTTTTAAAAAATGATATTGATTGCCATCTGTTTTTCACAATAGTACTTTATATACAATTTTTATGTTATAATATATATTTTTAGTGGTATTGTAAAGAATTTTAGTGAGAGGTTTTCCAAAATATTTACAGTGTCCTTGATGATTTGTGGGAAGGCATTATAGGACTGATTTTGCATGGTTTCCTTTGATATGAAATCTTAAACTTTTTATTTTTAAATAACTTTAATTTCAGTTTGGGTATCTCCTTAATTTTAAAAATATATATTTGACTAAGGATTGAGTAGATCCTTTTGTGGATTTCTAGCTTTGTTGGGCTGTGGTCAGAGAACATGACCTGTAAATTCTGTTTTGGAATATTAAGGATTTTTTTAAAGATTTTATTTATTTATTTGACAGAGAGAGAGAGAGAGAACAAAGCGGAGGCATAGGGAGAGGGAGAAACAGACTTCCCGTTAAGCAGGGAGCCCGATATGGGGCTCGATCCCAGGATCCTGGGATCATGACCTTATCTGAAGGCAAACACTTGACGACTGAGCCACCCAGGCGCCCCTGGAATGTTAAGGATTTTTAATGGTCAAACATACCATTATTTTTTGTAAATATTCTAAGAACATGAGAGAAGAGTATTCATTTGTAGCTTATAAGGTGAAAAGTTTGATTAAAATCTATTAAAATGGGATTTATTATATTATTGAAATCTTCTGTATCTTCCCTTTTTTTGTATCTAATCTGTGAAACTCTGAAATACATTTACTGTAATGTAATATAATATCCCATGAAGACCTCATTTTATTTTTTTTCCTATTTCTTATTTTGCTTTACTTTGATGCTATGTCATTTGGTATATAAAATGTTATGATTGAATCTTTCTATTAAAATTAAGTATTAAATATTAAATTCATTATTTTTAAATATTAAAATTCAGTAGTATCTTGTGGGGAGTTTAACCTTGATTCTGTGATATTATGTTGCCATTCCTGCTTTCTGTTTGTATGCATTTACTTCATTTATAGTTTATATTTCTTTTTTTTTTATAGTTTATATTTCTTTATTCATTTTCTGGTTAGCTTTTGTGAACAGTACTTAATGTGGTCTTTAAAAGTCAAATTTGAGAGTCTTTGTCTTTTAGTAGGGAATTCAGCCCATTTACATTTATTGTATAATTTGATTCTGTTTTGTGAAATAATCTAGATAAATTAATTTTTATCCTTTTATTCCTTTTATATTTTCTTTTTAATATTTTTTATCTAGGCTTAATTAAATTTGTTTTAATTCTTTCATTTCCCCTGCATTGAGAGTGTAAATGTAGAGATTATTTTAAAAGTAGAGGTTGTTTCTGTGAAACTTACTCCTCGTGGTTGTTTTTGTCATAGTCGTATGCAGTGTATGAAATTAAACACCACAGCTGCCATGTTTTTGTTCTTAATTTAAAAATCTATTATTTATTTATCTATTTATTTATACACAGAGAAATCACAAGTAGGCAGAGAGGCAGGCAGAGAGAGGGTTAGAAGCAGGCTCCCTGCTGAGCAGAGAGCCTGATGTGGGGCTCGATCCCAGGACCGTGAAATCATGACCTAAGTGGAAGGCAGAGGCTTTAACCCACTGAGCCACCCACGCGCCCCATAAATTTTTTTTTTATTTTTAAAAGATTTTATTTACTTATTTGACCGAGGGAGGGAACACAAGCAGGGGGAGTGGGAGAGGGAGAAGCAGGCTTCCCGCTGAGCAGGGAGCCCGATGCAGGGCTCAGTCCCAGAACCCTGGGTTCATGATCTGAGCCAAAGGCAGACTCTTAATGACTGAGCCACCCAGCCGCCCCTGTGTTTTTGTTTTTTAAAAAGATTTCCTAGACCTGGGAAAATTCATGCTGCTTGTCTGAGAAAAGACAGCTTGAGGTAGTGCAGAGAATCCTTTTTTGTGAGTCAAGATTTATTTAGATCTTGGTTTAGCCACTATATGACTATGGCTTTGGACAAGATAACCATTCTGTGTCTGACTCACTTTTGCATCATTTTCAACCCTGTAAATACTAGAATGTTTAAAGTAAAATAAGCATTTTAGTAGAGGATTCTATTTATTTATTTATTAAGGATTTTATTTTTTTGAGAGAGAGAGAGAGAGAAAGCAAGTGCAGAAGCCGGGGGAGAGGCAGAGGGAGAAGCAGACTCCCCACTGAGCAGGGAGCTTGACTCAGGGCTCAATCCCAGGACGTAGAGATCATGACCTGAGCTGAAAGCAGACGCTTAATGACTGAGCCACATACCCCAATAGAGGATTTTATAGATTTGGAATATTTTGCCTGAATGTTTGCTGCTTAGTTGTATTTGGTTGTACATTTTATACTTTAGATTTTGAAAGTCATAGACCAGGAATACTTTTATTACATAGAAGTAATCCTATAGCAAAATATTTGTTAATATTTATTGTTAGTATTCGGTCTTAAACAGGATATAGTAAATAGTTTGGGGAAAAAAAGGGGGTCTTAAGAAAGATGAGTTGTATCTATTATGGTTCCATAGTCGCTGATTACCAAAGAGGACAAAGAACCGAACTATTTTTTATTTTGGATTTCAGAGTTCCGCTGTAATTAAAAGATTATATGTAGCCTGTGTACATTTTAATTTAATCTCGAGTTTTAGAAATTTTAGTAGTTGATCCATAGCATTCAGTTTTATTGAAAATAGTCTTTGGAGAAGATAGTCCTATTTTAATTTCTTTGTGGAAATTCTGACTCAGGAAATGTAAAACAGCCTGAGAGTAAGGTCTTAAAGATTTATTACTTTTGTCTTATTTCCTGGTGGGTTTTCTTTTAATGCCTTGCTTTTGGTTAAATGATGACATGTGGTTGAGATTACAACAGTCAGCAATTTGTTAGCTGAAAGGAAAAGAATAGTAAGCACATAGTTGAGTCAAACTGCAAAGGAAATTTTGTGATAGATACAACATTTTAGAAATCTTATAGAAACGATACATGACTATGAAATTTGTGTAATTTTTGTCCCTTTTGTCTCTGAAATTAAGGTGTGTCGGTAGTGTAGGGAAATTCTCCTTATGTGTGTGTATGCATGTGTGCAAGCATATACAGATGTGTATCTTATTCAAACTGAGAAAAGAGTGAATTTAAGTTTGGAGTAGGGTTCATGGGTTTTTAGAATCAAAAAATGGAGATAAAATATAAGACTGTGGGCTAGGTCTGTGATAATTTAATGACTTGCAGATGCTTAAATGAATAGTTACAGTAGCTTAATTGAGTACTACGTGAATTTATTATTTTCACATACTGGCATAGAATTTCCCTGCCAAACTTGTTTTGAATTAGCTGCTTTTAATTATTAAATAACTTAATCTTAACACTTTCTTATAATCGCTGCAGTGTTATATGGTCAAACATTTTTTATTTGGTTGAAAGTTAGGAATGGAGTAGGAATTGGTGAGGTTACATATCAGTAATACAAACTTCATCAAACATTGGGTCTTGGGATTATTTTCTTACCATTATAAAGTCAGATATAAGGGGTTCTGTGATCATAATTTTAGCAGGTGTTAAAATAGTATGGAAAATTTTGTTATAATGTTAGATTGTTTTTAATTTTACATTTAAAGACTCTGATGTTTTGTATATTTTTTTTCTCCTTCCTTAGTTGCAAATTTTGTATTTACTTAGATTTCTCTGTAGCAGTTTGAGGAAGGAGCCATTGGCTGAGCTGATTAGTCAAATGAAGTTGTCTAACATAGGTTACTTTAGTTTGTGGTTTTAGATGAACAGTACATGGTGCACAGCTGTCGCTCCAACAGCTTTGTTCCAGCTGTCTTGCTGGCCTGTCACAAAATACCCCACATTCCTTTTTTTTTTTTTTAAATGGGACCCCTTGTAATATTCTATATTTTATTGCTTAAAATGGGTCATACTAATTACTTTAATGACCGGCACTTTTATGCTTATCCATAGCTATTTATTTAGAATGGTGCTAAAATGGATTATGAATAATAGATTTAAGTCTTGTCATATTTATAATTTTTTGTTGTTAGAGTTGCAGTTGTGAAATATTTGTACAAGTAGTTAACATTGAAAAAGGCACCAAACTTAAATAATGTCCCCAAATACATAGTTGGTATTTAAATAATGAAACTGTTCTAATTTCTTATTTTAACCTTGAGTTTGTATTAATAAGTTTCAACAAAATTGTAAGATGAAAAACCATAATATGATTATAAAACTTGTATAGTACTTACATGGGTAGACTTTAGTTTGTGGGTTTTTTTTTTCTTTAAAGATTTTATTTTTACCTAATCTCTACATCAACGTGGGGTTCAAACTTAAAACCCGGAGATCAGCAGTTGCATGCTTTTCCGACTGAGCCAGCCAGGTGCCCCTAGTTTGTGTTTTTGACAAAGTGGTTGGACTTTTTTATTTTTTAAGATTTTATTTTTTTATTTGACACAGAGAGAGATCACAAGTACGCAGAGGCAGGCAGAGAGGGAGGGGGAAGCGGGCTCCCTGCTGAGCAGAGAGCCCGGTGTGGGGCTCCATTCTGGGTCTCCATGACCCTGAGATCATGACCTGAGTTGAAGGCAGAGGCTTTAACCCACTGAGCCACCCAGGTGCCTCAAAGTGGTTGGATTTGATTCAATTCATTTTACTATCCTATACAGTGACTGAATTATAATATGGTTTGAATTTTGTTTTTTTTTTAATAAAGAACAGGGACCTATGAAGATAATTTTGTATCAATAATGTCTAATGTATATTGAAGATAGTCTCTGTGTTCGATGTTACGCTATAAGCTTTACCAACATTGACTCATTTAATCTTTATAGCTTAGTTCTTTTTTATAGCTATGGAAACCGAGGCTCAGAAGTAAAATATGTTGCTCAGGATCCCACAGTATGGGTGAGATGTGACTTGAAGCTGCATTTTCTGAGTACAAAGCACCTATGGGTGCTAAGTGCTACACTATACTACCTTGTCCAAATAAAATACTTTTGTTTGATTAGTTACCTTAGTAAGTCTTTGAGGATTTTTTTTCCATTTTTTAAAAAAAGGCTCATGAAGCACTCCACATTTAGTTGAAATTAGAAGAGCTGGGATTGATTGAATAGGGAGTAAAATTTGGTTTAAAGTATCGCCTTGACTCCCTTTCTGCTCCCCTGCCTCCTTGTGATCGATGTCCCATTACTCCTGCACTTGCTGCTTTGGCTACTGCTCTCTCCAGACCTGGCAACCCCCAGACACCTGCACATACTTATTTGAAATTCCTGCTCTTACACAGCGTAATATGTCTGGAGAAACACAGTCTCATCACACTTAGTCACAGTCTGTGTGAAGTGCACATCCACGACTCTTCGGAACCTCTGTCCTTTACCAAGTATGCCCTTTTATCTGACTAATTCTTAGTCATCTTTCTGGATGTGACTCAGCATTCATCTCCAGCAAGCCTTTCCCCAGGGGATATCCAAATTGGAGTAGGTGCCCCTCCCATAGTATCCTGTACATTTTTTTTGGTGAATTTTCTGAGAGTTAAGTTGTGGAAGTAATGTCCCTTTAGTTTTTCCTGAAGAACGAAAAAGAAAGAGTCTTTATTTAATACAGCCTTAGTACAGTTACCAAAATCAGGAAATTGTAATACTGTTATCTTTTTTTTTTTTAATATTTTATTTATTTATTTGACACAGAGAGCTCACAGGCAGGCAGAGAGGCAGGCAGAGAAAGAGGGGGAAGCAGGCTCCCTGCTGAGCAGAGAGCCCCTTGCGGGGCTCCATCCCAGGACCCTGAGATCATGACCTGAGCCCAAGGCAGAGGCTCCAACCCACTGAGCCACCCAGGCGCCCTTGTAATACTGTTATCTAACATACATTATTTAACTTAGTTGTTCCAGTAATGTCCTTACAAGAAAAGAAATTTTTTTTTTTGGTCTAGGATCCAATCCAGGATTGCACATTGCAGTTATTTTTCATGTTTTTTTAGTATTAAAGTTATTTGTAAAATATTCCACAATTTGGGTTGTGTGATATTTTCTTATCATTAGAATCAAATTGTGTCGCTTTGGCAGAAATATCACAAAGGAAAAGTCCTCGTCTAGTACCTCGTATTAGGTGGGCATATGTTGTCTGTTTTTCCCAGTACTGATGTGGAATCTGATCGCTTAGTTAACCACTGAAAAGTGATGGCTGCTCCCTTTGTGATTAAGAAGTATCTTGTGGGTAGAGATGCGAAGGCCAGGTTAATAACTAGTTATTTTTGAACCTTTGAGGTTGTGTCTCTTTCTCATTGTTCAGCTCTTGTCCTTTCTTCCTTCATCATTTCCTAACTTCCTTCTTCATCTTATACTTTCTGTCCCCAGTTTATATTTTGTGACAAGGATGTTTTTTTAATCCCCTCAAAGAATGCTTGATTTATAAGCATATTTTGTTTAGAGGTGGAAGCCCCTAGTTAAACTACATTTTTCTTATTCAGTGAAAGGGTCTATATTATGTTTTGTTGGCCTTGGTTTCTTCATCTGTGAAATGAAGGTTCTGAAATAGATTAGATTATATATAGGTCCTTTGAGATTCTACAGGCCTGTGGACACATGACTTTATAAGTTTTTAAAAAAATTAATTAGGTGGTTTTATCTTGTTTAGTCTTGTTTCCCTAAGATTTTTAAGAAGTTGTCTTCATACTTTTTTTTTTTTTAAGATTTTATTTATTTGTCAGGGGGAGAGCGAGCGAGCAAGCAAGTACACAAGCAGGGGGAGTGGCAGGCTGAAGGAGAAGTGGGGTCCCTGCTGAGCAAGGGGCCTGATGCTGGAATTTATCCCAGGACCCTGGGATCATGACCTGAGCCCAAAATAGACACTTAACCGATTGAGCCACCCAGGTGTCCCCATACATCTTTCTATACAATATATAAATGTCTCATTTCTTTGGCTTATAATAGAACTGTCTTTACTTTGACGGGGGTTATATTTTTCACACCTGCATTGATAACGCCTCTTCCCAAGCTGGAAGACAGAGTGTGGTATTCTTTTTTGGTGGGGTAGGGAACTCATTCCCACAATAGTTAATAAATCCTGTCATTCCATGGAGTTTTCTAAATTGCTTAAAAAATAAGAGAAGAAAGAAATCTGTTTGGTCCAATACTGTTTATTCCCTTTAAAAACACGATTTATGTGTAATTTGTTTTGGAGGGTGGTATGGAGTTTCTAATTATATCATAATTTCTAAGCAAGTGAAAATCTTGATTCATTGTGGAATTTAGAACAGATTATTTAGTTGTAGAGGTTAATTTCATTATAAACAGACTGAAAGAGTTGTGTTATTTCAGCATAGTTAAAACTTAAGTTCTGTAGTAAAAGCATTTAATGAATTATAAAAAATTACTTGGCCACATTTTAACTTCTTAAAATAATTCTCAAGAGTTTTTATAATACCTAGAACTTATATTTTATGATGTTTTGCATTTGTGTAATACTTTCGGTTTCAGAGACTTATTGTGTACATACATGGTTTCCTTTTAATACCAGCAACGACCCTTTATGATGGCAAGATGGTGATCAGGGTCATTGTTATTTCCATCTTATAGAAAAGGAGATGGAGGTTTGGGAAGAAGTGATTTGCCCAAGGTTCTCTAACCAAGTAAGCAGTGAAGCTGAGATTGGTTTTCCCAACTCCTAAAACATCACTCTTCTTACTATAGACTACGAATGTTAAATTGGAGCAAGAATGCCAACACCTACTAGAGGGGAACTGAAAGGAGTGATATATTCTCATTTAATGGATGAAATTCTGTTACCTGACTGTTACTAGTATGAAGTGGGGGACACTGATTTTGGGGAGGGGAGTAGGGGAAGAGGGAAAGAAAGAGTAAATGAGGTTTCATCAGAAGCGCACTTGATGACTTGTTGGGTTTCTACTAAAACTGTCGATGAAGACGCTGTTCAAAGCTGTTGTGGGGACAGAGATTTGTAATGCATCCTCTCTGTAAATACAGTTTAGGAAGGTCGAGGTATTTATTCCCTTTATGGATATATCACTGTTGAAATGCATGAGAATGACAAACAGCAGATTTAGGTTCCGTATTGATTACCTCTTGGGGTAGGGACGGGGAAGGAGGGGGGAAATATGATTGTCAGGGGACAGATGAAGATCTAGAATTGTTGCTAATATTTTATTTCCCAACTTGGGAGGTAGGTATACATGTTCTTAATATTTTTTCTTTATAAAACATTTTCTGAGTTATTTCATAGTTAATGAAGGACAATAATGTACTCTGAGTTGACTTAAATATGTAGTCAAATGGAAACTTGGCTTTTCATTTGATGTTCAAGGTATCATGACTTGGTTGACAAGACACAAGTGTGTTCTTTAGGGGTTTTCCTTCAGGGTGGGAAACCAATTTTTTTTTCCTGTGACTATTCAAACAGCAAATAAAAATTGAGTATAAATCTTATTACAATAAAATGTTCTTATTAGAATTTGTGAACAAAATTGTTTTGTGTGGATGTGTTTGTATAAATGTGTTGTGATTTGCTTCTAAAATTCTACACCATTTTTGAACATTTTTCCAAAGCACTGCCTCTCATTGCATATTAGTTACAGGAACTGGGGGTTAATTTTGCCTTAAATTTCTTGTATGAAGGAGTGATTCCCATCAGAAATTCTTAATATTATTTGTAGATACACAAAATGATTGCTCACATAATGTGGTTTTAGGTAGGTGTGACTAAGGATTAAAAGACAATCTAGAGTCTGTATGTATATACATATATACACACACACATATATATACATACACACTAGACCTGTGCTCTGTGCTATACTGTTGACGTTTTTGGCTTATTTATAAAATGAATAACTTTTGGGCTGAGAACATGTTTCATGAGGAGTTGATAATTTTGGGGGGTAGGATTATTTATTTTTACCCTTTTGGTGGCCTTGTGAATGAAAGGAATTTTATTTCTTAAGTTTGTATGATCATGGGATTAGAAAAAAATCATCTTGGTGGTTATTCATCTAAAAAGCTTTGCCTTTATTTGGATACTTGTGCTTTTTGGAGAGGTAAAATGGGAGTGAGAAAAGAAACTTTGTTTTCCAGTGTGAAAGTATGTATACTGAAAGGTTGCTAATTCTCATAAAGAAATTGGTTGAAAACATGTCATTTAAGGGCACATCTATTTGTTTATTTATTTATTTAAAAAAGATTTTATTTATTTATTTGACAGAGAGAGAGATCACAAGTAGGCAGGCACAGAGAGAGGAGGAAGCAGGCTTCCTGCTGAGCAGAGGGCCTGATGCGGGGCTCCATCCCGGGACCCTAGAGCATGACCTGAGTCGAAGGCAGAGGCTTAACCCACTGAGCCACCCAGGCGCCTCTTAAGGGCACCTTTAGATTTATAGATTATAATGTGTGTTTAAAAGGAAGTGGGTGGTGTGATGGGGTGGGTAAGAGGTGGAAGGCTGGGGAAAGTGGGATTAATGTTCTTGTTTCTGAGTTTAGAGATTTGAATTATCTTTTTCTTCTTATTGGAGATTACGTACAAATGAATTCATGGTGTATGTTGGGGGTTTGTTTCATGGTGGTTTTTTGATAGATTGTGAGTGTCATCTAAGGACTAGACTCTTAAGTGGTATTGATTTTTGAGAACTTTAGAAAGTGTTTTTCTTTTGGCATAGTTTATAGGTTTTCTTTCTCTGGTGTCTCCTCAAAAACAGAGCCATTCTTCCCATTCCAGTGGCAAGTGGAAGCTGTGGTCCATTAGGACTTTTGAAGTAAAATTTGGAAAATTTTCTACATGCAGGCTTTCCTTAATTTTTTCTTTTTCTTTCTTTTTTTTTTTTTTAAAGATTTTATTTATTTATTTGACAGAGAGAGAGAGATCACAAGTAGGCAGAGAGGCAGGTGGAGAGACAGGAGGAAGCAGGCTCACCACTGAGCAGAGAGCCCGATGCAGGGCTTGATCCCAGGACTCTGAGATCATGACCTGAGCCAAAGGCAGAGGCTTTAACCCACTGAGCCACCCAGGTGCCCCTCCTTAATTTTTTCTGTACAAAGGACTCTTTCTGGCAGTCTGGTGAAAGGTATGGACTCCTCAGAATACAGTTTTTTAAATATACAAAATAATGTATGTAGGCTTATAAAGAAAAGCAATTACATTTAAATCCAGTTATTGAAATACTAAAAACAAGTCTTCCTTTTTAACTTGTGTTGAGTGTCTTGTAAATGCTATTCTGATTTATCTGTTACATGAGATATCTGTGATTTCTTGTTGGTGACCACCACAGGTACTGCTACGGTGGTTGATTGAAGGAAATGCTGTATTTCAGTTAGAGGTTAGTGAAAAAATTTTTTCCCTCCATCCACGTTTTTGAATGAAGATTTAATCCCAGGATCCCTTTTTTAATGTAGTGAAAAAGTGTCATGATTTGGAGCCAGGTTATTATGGAATTGAGTCTCATATTCCCTACATAACTACTATGTATGTGTTTTCTCAACCTTGAGTTTTAATTTCCTTATCAGTATAATGGAGATGATAATAGTACCCGTGGGATTTTAGCTTACTGTACTTAGAACACCCACAAAAAAACTAAACTCCCACAAGTACTATTACCATCTCCATCTACTATCATAGTGAACCAGAATTGTCATCTTACCAGTTTGAACAAAATATTAAAACTTTTCTTCCTTTTATGTGTCTTTACTCTCCCCAGCTTATAATTATTTTCAGTGTTTCCTCTACATACATATAGAACCATATTGAACAGTATTGTAATTTTGCTTCAACTGTCAAGTGTACTTTAGAAGATTAAAGAGAAGGAAAGTCTGTCACTTGTCCATATTTTTGCTGTGTCCATCCATCCTTCCTGAGGTTCCTTCTTTTATTGTTTCCTTCCTGTTTAGAGAACCTCTTTGCCCGTTCTTTTAGAGTAAGACTTCTGGTGATAGAGTCTCTATATTTGCTTTATCTTTATTCCTGAAGGCTATTTTTTTTTTCCCCTGGATATAGGATTTTGGGTTGATAGTTCTTTTTGCTTAGCACCTAAAAAATTGCATCACATCTGGTTTCTGTGGTTTCTGATGAGAAATCTGTAGTCATTCTAATTGTTTTTTCCCTATAGGTAATATATTTTTCCATCATTGCCTTTTTAAGACTTTTTCTTTAGTTTTTCGAAGTTTAATTATGATGTACCTAGGTGCGGGTTCCTTTGGGTGTTTTCCTTTTTAGGATTTGCTCAGCTGCATGACTGTAGGTTTTTGTCTTGCCAAATTTGGGAAGTTTTCAGCTGTTATTTCTTCAAGTATTTTCTCAGTCGCTCTCCTCTCCTGGTATTCTGATAATGTGATTTTTAGATCTTTTGTTACAGTCCCTCAGGGGCCTTAAGGTCCTGCTCATTTTCTTGTATTCCAGTTTATTTCTCTCAGTTTTTCAGATTGGATAGTTTCTGTTGTCCTATTTCTCACTCCATTGAATATTTCTTCTTTCCTTCCATTTTGCTATTACGCCATCTTCTGACCTTTTTATTTTGGTTATTCTATTTTCCAACTGAAGTTCCCATTTGGTTCTTTAAAACATATTTGATTGCTGAGACTTTGATTTCTTTTCTGAGACTTTTTTCATTTATTTCAAACATGTTTGAATATTTTATCAAGATTGCTTTTATGTCTTTGTCAGATGATTCTGACATCTCTTTCATTGTGATGTTGGTATCTTTTGATTATTTTTGTCTTTCTGTTTGAGATCTTCCTGGTTTTTGGATATTCTAATTGAAACCTTGCCCATGTTCATACTTTGTTCTAAGGTTATGGATCGTACTCAAACCATTTATTTAGCTGACTTTTTTCATACTACTCTGGCAGGAGAAGGAAGGTGGAGGTGTTGCCTCATTACTGCCAGGTAGAGTTAAAGGTCTGCCTTCTCCACTGAGCCTCCACTGAAACTGAGGTGCGGGGACACTCCTAATTACTCCTGGCTGGGGTGAAAGTGCAGGCTTCCGCACATAATCTTACTTCAGTTTTACTTCGATACTATTAGGGGAGAGTTCATTACTGGCAACAGGGGTAAAAGCCCTGGCCTCCTGCTTGGCTTTCTCTGACACCATCCCATTGGGGTGTTTATAGCCTTGAGAGTAGTAGAATTCTGGATTCCGCACTGGGACTTTGCAGGTGGGGGTGTGAGTGGGACTACAGTGGCTTTTTTTTTTTTTTTTAATTAAAGAGAGAAAGAGAGCATGCATATGCGAAGGGCAGAGAGGGGGAGATAAGCAGGCTCCATGCATGGACTCATTGTGGGGCTTGATCTCATGACCCTGAGATCAAAATCTGAGCCAAAATCAAGAGTCTTGATGCTCAACGGACTGAGCCACCCAGGTGCCCCACACAGTGGTTGGTTTTTTTTTTTTTTTTTTTTTTTTTTTTTTTGTGGTGTTTGATTGGAGTAGGTGGTTATTGTCTAAAAGTTTTCTATCTTTCTGGGTTGTCCTTTTCATAGTCCCTTGGTCATAGTCCCATAGTCCCATAGTCCCTGGGTTGCCCTTTTCATAGTCTCTTGGTCAGTCTCATGCTTTTGTTGGGATTCTTTTTGTTTGCTCCTATTGGCATTTCCAGGTTGGAAGTCCCATTTCTGCCATTTCAAGGTTAAAAAAAAAACCCCACAAGGGACTCACCACAATTTCGTTCCTTGGTTTCCAAAGGATTAGCACTACCTCCTCTTTAACTTTGAGTCTTCTTAGGTTTGTTTTGTGTATAATGTCAAGTTTTATTTTTGCATACAGGAGGAATGGAGAAAGTTTGTGTATTCCATCTTCTCAGAAAGAAGTATTGCAAAAAATTTTTTTTGGTTATATTAAATAATGCTGTAATTAATATTTTCCTTCTGTGTTTTTATTCTGTTTTTAAAATTTCTCTTGACTTTATCAGCTTAACAATGGATTGATATGTTTGTGCCTCTTGATTAACATTGCAAGTCATTATACCATTCAACTTGGTTTTGTAATGAGTTCAGCTCTGTACCTATTGTATTTGAGGTGCTTCAGGGGAAGCTATGTGAAGGCATGTATTATCCATATTTATGACTGGAGGAGTAGTGTAGTAAAGAGATCTGGGCAGAGATTTGTGAATATAAAGTATTAGAAGATTGTTGAGGGTAGCTTGTATAGATGAGGGTTACCCATGTGGATAACCCATGTAGAGGTCATCATAGCTCAAGATGGAACTCTGGAAAAGAGGACAGGAGGAGGAAGAGGAACAGAATGACTGAGGATAATGCACTGGAGAACTAGAGACAAAAACCGTGTTAGATATTGCAGAAAGAGAGCTTTAAGAAATGTTGTGAGCGTTGAGTAGGGTCACGTCTTAGATGGGTTAAGTAATTGAAGCGTGAAAATTCTAAAATTGGCAATGAATAGGTCACAGAGGGCAGTACTAGTGGAACGATAGGAATAGAAGCCAGACTACACTGATTGAGAGGTTAAGAAAAATATTGATGGAGGAGAAAGAAGGAAGGTAAAAACTGGGGTGTATGTGTTTTAAAATAAAAAAAAAAAAAAAGTCTTATTTATGTGCCAAAGAGAAAGAGCTAGTATGGTAGGAAATACACCAGAGAAAGGACTGTTGATGGCAAGGACCTTTGAGAAAGTGGAAGATTGAATCTAGAGCACATACTGAAGCATCAGAAGTTGAGCAGGATAGTGAAACCTTTTTTTCCTCCTAGAATGGTGGAAAAGAGTTATATATATGTAGTGTGATTTTGGATGAAAGAGACATTTTAGAAACAAAGGAAAACTTGATGGGAGTCTCAACTAGGAATAGGCAAAATAATCTAGATAATAACCTAGATACATAAAGGCTTTGCAGAAAATTTTTACCCAAATTAGTAACTTCCTAGGTTACACTACAGGCATAACAGAATTGAATATATTAAAAAAATTTGCTGATATAGCAGTTCTTATATCTTAAAAATATCAATAGGTCGAGCAGTTAAAAAACAAAATACTGTGGGGCGCCTGGGTGGCTCAGCGTTAAGCATCTGCCTTTGGTCAGGTCATGATCCCAGGGTCCTGGGATCGAGCCCCACATCAGGCTCCTTACTCGGCAGGAATCCTGCTTCTCCCGCTACCATTCCCTCTGCTTGTGTTCTCTCTCTCGCTGTGTTTCTCTCTGTCAAACAAACAAGCAAGCAAGCAAACAAATAAACAAATAAATAAAATCCTTAAAAACAAACAAAAACAAAATACTGTGAATGTTTTAAATCACCTCTCACTGAGTAACAAAAAGGTCTAAATAAAATAAGCCATTTTTAATGATCAAGTGACAGAGGTCAATAAAAGTTTACCAATTGTAGGTAAAGGTAAGGGGATACAGATACTCTCTTAAACTGTTTCTGAAATTATAAATCCAAAAGCTGAATTAAGTGTTCATATCATAAACTTTGACCTAGTTATTTTTCAAGGAATTCTTCCTGATACAGTAGTTTACTATGTGGTACAAAGATTTATATATCAAAATTTTATGACAGTGTGACTTATGCTAAAATATTAGAAATGGCTTGTGTGGTCAGTAATAAAGATGGATTAAATAATGGCCCATGTTATTAAAATTAGTTTTGAGACACTTTGGTAAGGAAGAAATGCTCATTAAGTAGGGGAGGAGAGTATATTATAAAAGCATATACAGTACAACATACAAGTTTAATTATGTGTGAGTATGGAAAAAAGGACTCGAATAACCTACCTGGGTGATTTTAATTATTTTTGGTGTTTTTCTTTTCTGTGTCTGGGTTTTCTTCACTGCACTTACAATATATTCTGTAATGGGGAAAAAGAACTTTAAAATTTCAGTGCTGCTGAATGCACTCTTAAGGGAGTATAGTTGGTCTAGCTTTCTCAGATAGAGTTTGTCCTTTATCAATAGGCTAGCCTTCCTCCTTTGACTTGGTAAGTATACCTCCAGGGATTTTTACTAAGGAAATGAGTAAGAACCATAGAGATCGTTTTGCAAAGATTTATTATGACATGATTTATAATAGTGACCTGCCGTAATTGTCCTAAATAGGTCAGTGGTTAAAATATAGTTCATTCTTCTAGTGGATGTAAAGCAGATCAATGCAGCCTATGAAAAATGATTTTAAAAATCAATATGATGAAACAGGAATAATAATTTACACAAAGAAAAAATATAAAGCAGTATATCTTGTCCTAATTTTTCATCCTTAAAATAATAGAAAAAACAATGGGAAGAAAGAGACCCAAATAATGAATTATTTTCTTCTTTATACTGTTATAAGTTTTCTGCAGTGGTCATTTTATAATTAGAAAGTTGTAAATAAATTTGCTAATTGATAGAAAAAAACCTCTGTATGTCTTTAAGTTAGTTTCTCTGTTATATGGTAAACACAAAATAGACTAAAATCAAGATTTCTTTTATCATTTTAAAGTTTAGAAAAACATCTCTCAATCTGGTACACACTTCTTTTTCTATGATCAGATTTTCTTGTATTGCTATATCTTTTTTTTTTTTTTTTAAGATTTTAATTTATTTATTTGACAGAGAGAGAGAGAGATTATAAGTATGCAGAGAGGCAGGCAGAGAGAGGGGGAAGCAGGTTCCCCGCTGAGCGGAGAGCCTGATGCAGGGCTCTGATCCCAGGACCCTGAGATCATGACCTGAGCCTAAGGCAGAGGCTTTAACCCACTGAGCCACCCAGGCGCCTCTTGTTATATCTTTTATAAGGGATCTATATCTTCCTTTCTGTTTTGCTCCAGTGATAATAGGTGTGTGTTTTTTTTAATTAAAGAACTAAGTGAAATATTAGTGAAAATTTCATTAAAAGGGGGCTCAGTGGGTTAAAGCCTCTGCCTTCGGCTCAGGTCATGATCTCAGGGTCCTGGGATTGAGCCCCACATCGGGCTCTCTGCTTAGCAGGGAGCCTGCTTCTCTCTCTCTCTCTCTCTACCTACTTGTGATCTCTCTCTCTCTCTCTCTGTGTCAAATAAATAAATAAAATCTTTTAAAAACAAAAAGTAAAAGCTTCTTGCTACACCCATTCATTTCTACTCCTGCTTGCCTTCTCATTCTCTGCTTGTAACCATGTACGATAAAATGCAACTGTATTCAGTGTATTAGGTGAGTTTTGACAAATTTGTATGTCAAAACTATGTAACCATTATCACAAGATATAGAATATTTCATCACCCCAAGAAAGTCCCTTCTGTCCTTTCCCAATTAATAATTTCCAGAGGTAACCACTGTATTGGGTTGATCACTATAGTTTAATTTTGCCTATTTTGGACTTTATATCATGGAATTATACAGCATGTACTCTTTGGTACCTTGGAAGTTTTGGGATTTCATCCATGATATTGCTTGTTTTGGTAGTTTGTTCCTATTTGTTGCTTGGTAGTGTTCTATATTATGATACACTGCATTTTATTTGCCTGTTTACTTGTTGATGGAACATTTGGGTTGTTACCAGTTTTTAGGAACTATGAATAAAGCTTCACTGAACATTCATATATATTAGCATATGGATTCATATTTTCATTTCTCTTGAATTATAAACCATATTGTAGATTATTAAGTCATAGTTTTTAACTTTGGAAAACAGTTTGGCAGTTTCTTGAGAAATGGTTGGACTATTTTTTATTCCCACCAAAGATGTATGGAAGTTCCAGTTATTTTGGGTCCTTGGTATTTTAGCCAGTCTAATGGATGTGTAGTGGTATCTTATTGTAGTTTTAATTTGCTTTTCTCTGACTGATGACGTTGAACATCTTTTTAGGCCATGTTGGCTATGTGTCTGTTCAAATCCTTTGTCTTTTTAAAAAATTGGGTTGCTTGTGTTACTGAGTTGTAAGACTTCTTACATTTGGAACACAAGTCCTTTGTCAGCTGTGTGTATTGTAAATATTTTCTCTTTGCATTTTTGTTTCTTCCATTTATTATTTACTTTTGTTGAGATACAATTGAAATATAACGTTAATGTTAGCTTCAAGTGTACAGCATAATGATTCAGTATTTGCATATGCTTGGAAATGATCACCATAGTAAGTCCAGTTAACATCTGTCTCCATACATATTTCTTCCCTTTTAATATTTACATCTTGTTTTTCTAGTTGTACTGCTTGGGCCAGAACTTTTAAAATTTTAAAATAACAAAATAGTTAAAATCAAAATGAATGCAGTAGATGTCTTTATTTGCTACTGATTTTTTTTTTTCCTGTACATCATATAAAATACTTTATAAATTTTTTGGATAAGTTATGTTAAGTAAGTATTCTTAACATATCCTATTAGTGTTTTTATTTAATGTTATTATTAGCAATGTAATTTTATCAGATGCTCATTTTGCATCTGTAGAAAAGGATCCTATTTGTTTTTGCTAAACCATTATTAGTGATATCCCTTGATGCTGAATTGGTAAGAAATACCTAGGATAATACCTAGGATATGTGTTACTTCATTAGAGTGTATTAGTACACTGAGGAATTTTATATACTTTTTAATATATACTTTATATACTTTACCATTTCACCGATAAGTTTCTGGTTTATTTTATTAAATTGTATGGGTGTTGTTTTATTTCCATTTTCTGGGTACATAAAACCTGTGATCAAGATCATATTTGTCTTGTAGGATAAATGGGATGGTGTGTTCATCTTCACATTCTTTGGGAGTTTTAAAAATTTTGTATTTAAAAAATCTGAACTTACCACTGTTGTCATTATTCCAGATACTCATTTTGTTCATAGTTCTTACTTAGATGGTGTTGTCCATTTTATCTTAATTTAGTTTTCTATTTCTTGAGATAACAGCTTTGTGTGTAACTCTGAGTTTTTCTTTTTTTTTTAAAGTTTTGTGTAAAAATATTACCATAGTGAAGCTTCTCAGTATTATTATAGGGTTGTATATAGGGTGTCTTATTTTTGTTACAGCCTCTTTCCCTTGAATATATGTATTATCTGAGCTTTTTTTTTTGAGGGCTACCACATTCCAATATACTGCCTCTTTTTCAGGAAATCGAAGATGATGAGGCCATTCCTGCCAGTGCTACTCATTTAAATTTTCTAGAATGGTCTCCACCCCTGTCCCAGAGTGCCAGCTCTTAAACTGTCAGTGCCATCAATTGATAGATCTTTGTATTTATCCTTAATTATTATGTTCTGTTTTCCTTTGGGTTTAATGGTTTTCTAAAATCTTATATTTTATTAGTTTATTTTTCTTTTTTGATGAAGACATCCAAAATTATGATTTTACCTCTGAATACCGCATTAGTCATTTGGTATTTGTAGAAATCCTGTTTTAATTTTGTAAACTAAATTCTCATTTGGATTCTTTATTATATATAGTTGAAATTTAAGTTTTGGTTTATTTTTGCCTTTTTGTTCTATTTTTAGCATTGCGGCTAGGGATCTGGAATTTCTGGACTTGGAGAAGGTGTATTTCTTGTCTTTAGTGCAGGGAGAGATCCAAGTGTTGAGGGGCCCAAAGCTTGTGTGGTTTTGGTGCCCCTCTTTAAGAGGGAATACAGAATTGTGTACACAGATGAGTGTTTGTTTAGAATGAGAAAAGAAGTCATTTGTGTAACGGAAGGGCCTTGGGGGCCCAATCTTTATTCATTTTGTGGTAAATCTGCCTGTGCTTTAAAGTATAAAATTTGGTTTATGTCCGTTGAATCTTCATTAATCTTGTGTGCTTTGTGTCCTACACTTTTGACTACATGCTGTAGATAATATATTTTTTCAACTTCCAGTGCTTCTAATAGTTTTTGTGTTGATACTTTTTGTTGCCTAAATAATATCATTTACATTATTGCTTATTGGCACTTAAAAAATCTCTGTATAGCTGTTGTCGAATAAATTTTACTATGTTTGATGTTGATATTTTCATACTTGCATTCCTCTTTTTGACTAAATTTGATGCATTTTTTCCTCACCCTTTTGTTTTATAAGCACTGCATTTTTAGATTTTATTTAAAAAGAAATCCAGTTGAGTTTCTTTTGTAATAAAGCCACTTAACGTGTTCATGATTAATAGTTTGGCCTCTTTGTATTTTTCCTTACTTGTTTTCTCATGTTTGACTTGTGTTTTAGTCCCTTCATTTTATAGTCATTTTAAAGGAGTAGCATTTATTTTCATTACCTGTAGGGTGAGTGGGGAGTAAGTTAAGCTTTGTCTTGAGTTGTTTTCATCTCATGAGTTGTGGTTGTGGGCTAGAAGTATGTACGAATCTATGAAGAGCTGGTTGGAAGATATTGAAAGTATGTAATGCACATTTTCTTTTTCCCTAAAGCATTTAGAGATTTGTTAAGTAGGGGAGAATTTATGTTGTTTGAGTTTTATTGCATGACTTCATATTGTTGTAGTCGTAGTAGCAGTTTTACTGATGACTTTAGAATGAAATCAAGTGAGAATTGATAAAATAATCAGTTATTCTCCTGGAGTAAAATTTTAATCCTCACAGCCCTCTGGGGTTCTTTTAGGTCTGTGTGTGTGTGTAGGGTGTGTGTAGGCAAGCTATTGTAGACTTCGTTTGCTTCGTTTGTTAGTGCAAATTAAAAGGCAGTTTTGCTAGTACTGATAAAAATGGCTCTGATGCTAACATAATACTGCTAGCCTCTTTTAATGTTAGTAATGGCAAATTGTATTTGTTTTTTAAACACGTAGAAAGGGCATGAAACTGATTTTCCTCCCTGGGACTCCCTTTCGCAGAGAAATAAAAGTTAGAGACAATGAGAATTTTTTTCACTCTTAAACTCTAAAGAGGACAACTTCCTCTATTTTGCATTTTTGGGTGGTGGTTATAGCACTTGTTTTGAGGTTTGACCACCCTTTGTTCAGCTATTTTTATTTTTACATATCACTTTGAGTACACTTAGTGGTATTTTAACTATTATAATAGCTCATACAATGTAATTCATACGTGCATATTATCTTAAAAATCTACTGTTGTTTTGACTTAATCTGTATTGATTGGTTTATTCTATTTCTGCTTCATCTGAGTTGTTTTTTTCTTTAGCCAAGTGAATGCCAAGTTTTCTACAGCTGAACTAAAAAGCCAAATTGTGCTCTTAATAGATTTGCAATATTTGTTTTCTCCATGTAGATTATTTAAGATATGACATGAATTTCAACTGCTTGGTAGCTCTGTGTCCCTACCCTCCCTCCCTCAAACACCCCAGTAGAGGATGGTCCTCTTTCTTTCTTTCTCTTTTCTTTTCTTTTCCTTTTCCTTTTTATTTGACAGAGAGAGAGGTGGGGGGGCGGAGAGGGAGAAGCGTGCTCCCCATTGAGCAGGGAGCCTGATGTGGGGCTTGATCCCAGGACCCTGAGATCATGACCTGAGCTGAAGGCAGACTTAACAACTGAGCCACCCAGGGGCCCCTCTTTTTTTTTTTTTTTTAATAAATTTTATATTTGCAGTTTGCTTTCATTGCTCCACTGCTAGACACTAAACATAAATCTGGGTGTCGCATGTTACAGTGTTCTTTCAAATGCTCAGAATCCCATAATAGTGTAATATTTAGTTTCTGTAGGTAGGTAGGACTGGCTATCCAGTTGGTCAACAGCATCCACTGAGTACTGTTGTGCCAAGGACTGTGAAGAGAAGGAACAGCAAAGACTGATGGAGAGAGCCCCACATACAAGAGCAATAATGACTGCCTACTTTTTATGGAGCAACATGGCAGTAAGAAGTTTGAAGTCACATACTAATTAATAATGTAAGGGTTTGAGTGCTCAGAGGGTCTCAAACTGAAATTCAGGGCTCAGTTGGAATCTGAAGTTTAGGTGAGGGCAGCTGTGGAAAAGAACAAACAAGATACAGAAGGGGCAGTTTTGGGGGGGCAGCCAGTGTCTAAACACAGGAGAGGACAGACATTTTGCCCTTACTGGAAACTCTATCCTAAATTGAATTGAAGCTCCTGATTTTGTTACGTGAGCTGGAGTAAAGGCTTAGGAGAACTTTTACTTCTTCTTTGTTTATTTATTTATTACCATGGTTTAGCTGTCAGAGGTCTTACTAAACAAGTTTCAGAATCAGTGAAACTTGATAATTAAAAATTAAGCATCATGTAAAATAGTTAACAACTGCATATATCCTGGCACAGAAATTCCTCATACAAAATGCTAGAAATTATGTAATGACAGCAACATTTTATTTTATTTATTTTTTAAAAAAATATTTTATTTATTTGACAGAAAGAGACGAGAGAGAGAGAGAAAGGGAGAGAGAGAGAGAAGGAACACAAGCAGGAGTGGGAGAGGGAGAAGCAGGCTTCCCGCTGAGTAGGGAGTCTGATGTGGGGCTGGATCCCAGGACCCTGGGTTCATGACCTGAGCTGGAGGCAGACACTTAATGAATGAGCCACCCAGGCGCCCCAAAAGCAACATTTTAGAAGGTATATAACCTAATAGTTACATGTAGATTTAAGCTGTTGCTCTTTCTCGTTTTATGAGAAATAAATAAAGCATCAGGCATATGCTCTGAGATTTTCAGATTTGTACATACTCTGTTGAAACCTTCACTACAATTTTTGAGTTCCATGCCATGAGGTAATAAGGTCTTTTTTAGTGCTATTTAAGGAGAGAAAACCAAATTATGTTGAAGAAGTTCTAGTGTGTTAATGTTTCACCAGATGCTTTTCTTTAATATTCCCAGACAGAAAGTCTTAAATTTGAGTAAGTAGATTGAGAAAAGCCTGATGAGATTCTAAATTCCACCCTCCCTCAAAATGGGATCAGTTGCTGCTCTTTCTCCAATCCCTACTCCATTCCCTCTTGCACAGTAGTATTTCATGCAAAGAATTACCATTTTACAAACCAAATGGAAAATAAAATGGAAGAAGAGACCCCTTGTATGACAGCAAACACAAAGTTATTTTATTTTATTATTTTTTAAAAGATTTTTATTTATTCGACAGAGAGAGATTACAAGTAGGCAGAGAGGCAGGCAGAGAGAGAGGAGGAAGCAGGCTCCCCACTGAGCAGAGAGCCCGATGTGGAGCTCGATCCCAGGACCCTGAGATCATGACCTGAGCCAAAGGCAGAGTATTTAACCCACTGAGCCACCCAGGCACCCCCAAAAAAGTTCTCTTATACACTAAGAAAATGTGTTAACATTTCTATCAGAAAACCTAAAAATGCTACTGTGGTTCATATAGAAGACTTAATGGTAATAGAAAAGAACACTGTATTCTTGGATTTGAAGATGTAGGCTCTTAACTATGTCAATTCTAAAAGTTCATCTATGAACATAATGGCATTCTAAAATAAAAAAACTACAAGGATTAAAAAATACTCCAGCATTTACTCTGTTGTCAAGTATTAGTATAAGTCATTTTGTAGATGAGTAAGATGAAGTTGAGAGAAATCAATAGCCTCTCTAAGGTCACGAAGCTAAGAAGTGATGGAAGCAAGGCTTCACGACAAGATGAGTTTGAGGGCTCAGACCTAAGAACAATATTTAGTAAGCACTTATATCATTAAGCAAAGTATTTCCAAGCAAAGTACTGTATGTTTTTTCAATTAGGATAACATCTGAATATATTTAGAAAATAAGACTACATGAGACTTTTCTAGAGAGGTTCTATCTAGAGATAGTACATGCTGTGTTTATAGATTTATAGGTCCTTTATAATTCCCTCTGCCCAGTTTCACTTTTCTTGTACACATAAGCAGTTGTTCCAGCACCTTTTATTGATTAGTCCATCCTTTCCCTATGATCTGCTCTTTATATGTTGGATTTCTTAGACTTGGATTTTTTTGGCCATCTATTCTGTTCCATTAGTCTTTTTACCTATTCCTATGTCAGTTCCATTCTGTCTTCATTTTATAAATGGTTAGGATAAGCCTCGCTGCTGTGTTCACTCAATAAAAATATAATTGAACAAATACTTGTGGCCAGTACTATGTACTAGGAACTGTGTAAGTTCTGGCAAAACAGCACTGAACGAAACAATTCTCATGGAGCTTACTCTGGTAAAGAATTTCTTGGGTATTTTTCCTGTTCATAAATTTTACAACCATCAGGTTTTTCTGGTTCTGCCAAGGTCAGTGACAAATCCAATAGCTTTTTTATTTTATTTTTATTTATTTTAGAGATAGAGAGTAGGGAAGGCTAAGATGTAACATTCTCTCATGCTTTTCCTGTTATCTCTTATGGTCATATTATTTTTCCTTTAATCTGCTCATACGGTGAATTATATGTATAACTTTTCAAAAAAAAAGTCCATGTATCCTTGTATTCCTGGATTCCTGAAATACATTGGTCATAGTGTATATATATATATTTTTAAAGATTTTATTTATTTATTTGACAGAGAGAGATCCCAAGCAGACAGAGAGGCAGGCAGAGAGAGGGGGGTAGCAGGCTCCCCGCCGAGCAGAGAGCCCGATGTGGGGCCCCTGAGATCATGACCTGAGCCGAAGGTCAGAGACTTTAACCCACTGAGCCACCCAGGTGCCCCCATAGTGTATATTCTTGTTTATATACTCTTGGATTCTGTTTGCTAATATTTTATTTATGGGCTTTTGGGTTTTTTGTATTTATATTTAAGTGAGGTTGGCCTAGAATTTTCATTTTCCCTGATGTCCTTGTCTGATTTTGATACCTCGGTTATACAGGCCTCATGAGTTGGGCAGTGTTTCCTCCTTTCCTGTTCTTTGAAAGAATCTGTGTAATACTGGAATTACCTGCTCCCTGAAAGCTTGGCCGAACTGGCTCTTAACCCTTTTGGACCTGATAGTGTATGTGTAGCAAGGTTCTTTTGTTTCCTAGTGTTTTTTTTTTTTCTCTCATACTGGTCCTGGAACTATTCAGGCATTCTAATTATGCTGTCCCTAAAAGCGGGTGAACTTAAATAAGAGTAGGGAGGGGTTGTTGATAAGAAAACATAGAAAAGGCTGAACTTTAGGAATGAGTCAGAATTTCAACTAGAGACTACACTTGGGACCAGAAACAAGTTGGGGATGGGTGGATGGGAAAGAAGTTAAATCTGAGGTTTTGCTCGTCAAGAAGAATCCTTCCAGGGGCGCCTGGGTGGCTCAGTCGTTAAGCGTCTGCCTTCGGCCCAGGTCAGATCCCAGGGTCCTGGGATAGAGCCCCGCATCGGGCTCCCTGCTCCGCGGGAAGCCTGCTTCTCCCGCTACCATTCCCTCTGCTTGTGTTCCCTCTCTCACTGTGTTTCTCGCTGTCAAATAAATAAAATCTTTAAAAAAAAAAATAAGAATCCCTCCAACCAGGCTGATGTGGGCATAGGTGAGCTAATGTGGTCTTAGGAAGTTGACAGCACCGCCCCCATCCCCCACTCCCACTTATGTCTGAGTGATCAAGCCAATGTGCACTAACCGAACACAAGACATGGCCGAAGTAAGCAACAGAATTTGGTTCCACTCCTGCCCTGTGCAGGAACTTGAGAGATTTGGGCACTTTTTGACCATTCTTCAGAATTTAAGTGTGAAGAATAAGGGACTTCAGTACCATCCTTGTAGAGTTCCCTACCCCATTCCACCACCTCTCCATGAAGCAAAGTGTATTGAGACAACACGAAATTTGCTCCCAGTTAGTCATACTAGTGGGAGAGGAGAGAGATGGTATGGACATCCCCCAGAGGTATTAAAGTATTGACCTGCATTTAGTTCTTTTCAATCAGTTTCTCTTTTATCGTTCTGTTATTATGAAGGTTAACTCGTACTTTCTCTTTTTTCCCATATTTTGTATCTTGTTTCTTTTCATAACTGCTTATAGGGTCTTGAAAAATAAATTTTGAAGTAAATTTAAATTATTTAATATTTTTACTTTTGCCAATCCATGCTATTTTATATAGACACAGTATATTTAGTGCCTTTTGGGAAAATTCCTTTTCTCTGCTTTTTATTAGCTATTTTATTTTTATTTTATTTTATTTTTGTTAGCTATTTTATTAGCTATTCTTAGCTAATGTTTTTTACATGGGTTTTTCCAAAAGCAACAGAAAACTGATTAAGGCAGATCTCTGGGCCAACCTGAAGTTTAACTTTGGAGACGAAATATTAATGAATTTTTATAGAAAAAAATATTCCTTTGCTTTTGTTTATAGATTGAAATTAGTGACATGAATAAGTCAGTGAGAGTTGCTTAATGAAGTCCATTTACAATTTTTGACTTAATTTCTAGTCTTAGTGTCTACTGACCTGACTTTAAGTAGAGAGCATGTGACTCTAGACAAGCATGCAGTCATTCTAGGTATAGTGCTGCTTAAGAAAACGGCTTTACAAAATGTGTTAGAACATGGGAAAAAAAGATCTTGCTCTCTTGTGGTTTTACAGGGTGCCAGAGGTTTGGTTGCTCGTATGTTTCACTCAATTGCTTTCTGTTCAATGAGTAGGATCACCACCATGCCTTACAACTTTGCAGACTCACTGCAGAGGAAATAGCAAGAGGTAAAATGACCTCAAACGAATGTGGCTTTTTTGTGGGATGGAGTGAGTAGACAGTGCTACAACAAAATAAATGAATTATACAGGAAGACCTTCACTCAACTCATCTTTATATTCTTTTTGCACTGTGACTCGCCTGCCCCATCATTCCTTGTTCTTTAAACATTTGTACAGTGATTAGTTTGTTGTAAATATGTAACAGTTGAATTGTTTAGTATTTTTATAATCTTATTATCATTTCTCTAGTAAGCTCTTTCTTTTCCTCTTTTGGGCTGACAGCTTCCTTATTGTGAGTGCCTTAAGGTAAGAGATCTTAGACTCACTGTTGGTTCATCTTGTCACGTTGGATTCTCTTTATCCCACAAGTTCTTATTATTTTCATTACACAGTCATTTTGTACTTGGAACAATAAAACTGGTATTTGTATCTCTGTACCGTAGGTCTTGGGTAGCATCATGACCTTTTATCATTTCAGTATTAGGTGTGAGAGATTTTGATAACAGTTTAAAGGGGAAGGAGAAATCATTATGTGTGGTAAACTGGCAGTTATCTGTGCTTTTAGAAGGCAGAAGGGAATCTGGGTAGTTTGTATCTGTGTTTATTGCAATGCCCATCATACTCACATCCCTTGGCAACACTTCTTTGCCTACTGGCCAGCTTGTTCCCAGTGCCAGGATTGACGCAGATGTATGGGGACAATTTGAGGTCTGGACTTTTAACTCCATAAATACAGAGAAAATAGAGGTGATACATTCATTTTGTTTTCTGAAGGTAGCTCTCAGTGTAATTTAGTGGTTTTGGGCACAGAATCGAGCCAGACTGCTTGGAATCAGTCTCCACCACTTACTGCCTGTCGCTTTGGGCAAGTTACTTAATCTCTTCTGTCTCCTTTTCCTCACTTGTAAGATGGAGACGAATAACAAGGGTACTTACCTACTTCATGGGCTTGTGAGGTTTTAGTAACTAATGTATGTAAAGTACTTAGTGCCAGGCACATGGTAAATATACATTCTGTAGAGGTATTGTTGCCAAGTCAAATACACGTGACTCAACATGTACCTGATGTACGTGTCCCTGAAGGAGTTCGGAGTGTAAAATTAATTTTTCTGCAAGTCTGATTGATAGTTAAATTTGAATAGCCTCAGAAGTGGGGACTGAAAGAATAAGGTATCTGTGTTTGGGTTATCTTTACTGTACTGTCTGCCTTCCTCAGGAAATATTTCTTTTGTCTTAGCTGTTCCATGGCCAGACTGCATTAGGCTCTTTTGCAGGGAAACTTGTCCTGGGAGACTGGTTGAGGCCCCCCCCCCACTCCCCCCACTGCTAGGAACATGATTCCTGCTGTGAAACAAGGGTTTTGTTCTCTAAGAGTACCTAGCTGAACAGATGCCATCTCATCCCTGGGCACTCTAGTGTTATAAGAAGTGAATGTCCAAAATAGGGTTTATTAGGATAGTGATTCATTCATTCAACAAATATTTCTCTAGGGTTTATGTGCACAGCCTTAAGGAGTTTGCGAAGACAGGGTTTTCCTGTCCTAAAGTAGAGTATCAGTCCTAACTGAAGGGAAGAACATGAAAATGATTGTTCTTCCTACTATCTCTGAAAATGACCTGGTTCTCCTTTGGAAATGTAGTTTATGATTGCTCTATTGGTACACTTAAAAGCTTTGCAATGATTTGTTTTGTAGAGGAAGGTTAAGAGGAGAAACTGGTTAAGTTCTCTCATCTGTAAGTTTCTTGCTGATAAAACAATTACATTTCCAAGAAATAAAGAAATTACTTGTGAATTTTGTTTCCCAAATAATTTAGTGAAATGTCAGAATGAATCTATTTATGTTGACTTGAAAACTTTTTATTAATATACTCTGCATCTTTAACAGGTCTGTCTTGCATTTTTATTATTATTATTTATTTATTTGACAGAGAGAGATCACAAGTTGACAGAGAGGCAGGGAGAGAGAGAGGAGGAAGCAGGCTCCCCGCTGAGCAGAGAGCCTGATGTGGGAATGGATCCCAGGACGCTGAGGTCATGACCTGAGCCAAAGCAGAGGTTTAACCCAGTGAGCCACCCAGGTGCCCCAACAAATTCTTATTTTAATACATTCGTAATTAGGAGGCATCTTCCAACTCATGGCCTCCTAGAGTCAACAAAAGATGGTATTTGTTTCTTGTCTTGTCTCCTCTTTGACAGTGAGTAGACGCCTTGAGGGCAAGGACTGTTACTCATTTGTGTCATCTCCCATGTGTGATTTGCATTTAGAACCCAACTTTTGCTGAACTGCAATGTAGCAGTTTTTAGATCGTCTCAGTAAGTGTTAATGTTAATTGAAATGAGAGTTTCTTTAGGACACTTTTGCAGGAGGAGGCATTTAAGAGGAGGACCTGGTAAATGCTGATAAGTAGTTAAATGTGACTTCAATTTCCCCTCCTTTGTACCCAGTTGGTCTTTCTCTTGTGGTTCTCATGTTCATACTGATGCATACCTCAGTGACAAAGTATTATGTACACTTTACCAGAGTTAGTTGCTTTTAGCAGATGCCAGTGAATTGAAAGAGTGAGCATGTTAGGTTTTTATTTGTGATCTGCTATTATTTTGTGAGCATCCTTTGGATACTGCACTGTGCCATCGTCACTTTTCATTATGTAAATGAGGAAATGGAGAGTTGGTGTTTAGTCCATGGTGATGGAAGAAAGGCCAGACTTCCTACACAAAGCCTCTGCTTTAGAAGCATCTTCTTCTGAATTATTATTTTTTTGTTATTTTATTGGTTTAAAATTGTCATATTTATAAATAGATCTGTGATTATGAGACTTAGGGTTTTCACACCCTTATCACAATAAATCAGATGTTTGCTTGAAAGGCAGAGTTGGTCTAGATGCCCTTTATCTTGCCCCCAAGTATTTGAATTATCAGTCTTGCAAAATCCAGATGGAATCTTAGTGCTAGAAGAAACTTAGTGCTAGTGAGTGGCTCTGGTTGTTTTCCATAAGTTAAGTAAGCTTTTACATGTGGGTGATTGGAAAAGGCTTATCTGAGACTGTGATTAGTATTTTTCTGGAAATGACTGCCACATACATTTTAAAAATAGACTTTATTTAAGAAAAGTTTTAGATTTATGGAAAAAGTGAGAAGATAAAACAAAGTTCCATGGGGTGCCTGGGTGACTCAGTTGAGTTGGTTAAGCACCTGCCTTCGGCTCAGGTCATGATCCTAGGGTCCTGGGATAGAGATTTGCTTCTCCTTCTCCCTCTACCTCTCCCCTTTGGCTTTTCTCATGCTAGTGTGTGGTCTCTTTCAAAAATAAATGAAAAAATAAAACAAAATTTCCATATGCCCAGCATCAAGTTTCCCTGTTATTAACCTCTGATATTTTATGGTACATTTGTTATAATTAATGAACCAATGTTGATACTTTATTATTGCTGAAGTTCATACTTCATTCAGGTTTCCATGGTTTTTACCTAATATTGGTTTTCTGTTCTGGGAATCCATCTGGATACCACATTACATTTAGTTGTCATGTTTCCTTAGGCTCCTCTTTGCTGACTTCCTTTGTTTTTGGTGGCCCTGTTTTGAGGAGGATTTATGAAATATTTTGTAGAATGCCCCTCCATTGGAATTTGATGCTTTTCTTTTCTTTTTTTTTTTTTTTAAAGATTTTTATTTATTTGACAGAGAGAAACACAGCGAGAGAGGGAACACAAGCAGAGGGAATGGTAGCGGGAGAAGCAGGCTTCCTGCTGAGCAGGGAGCCCGATGTGGGGCTCCATCCCAGGACTCTGGGATCATGACCTGAGCTGAAGGCAGACGCTTAACGACTGAGCCACCCAGGTGCCCCTGTCTGATGCTTTTCTTATGACTAGATTGGTAATAGACTGGTAATGCTGATAAATAGTTACATGTGACTTCAATTTCCCCTCCTTTGTACCCAGTCGGTCTTTCTCTTGCGGTTCTCATGTTCATACTGATGCATACTTCAGTGACAAACTATTATGTACACTTTACCAGAATTAGTTGTTTTATAGGTCTTTGGGAGGAAGACACAGAGGTAAAGTGCCATGCTCATCACATCACGTCACATCAAGGGTGTACATTGTCAACACAATTCTTACTGTTGATGTTGACCATGGTCACCTGGCTGAGGTGCTGTGTGCGGTTTTTCTACTATAAAGCTCCTACCCTCCTTTCCTGCCGTGTTCCATATTGTATTCTATGGAAGGAAGACATCTGCAGCCCACATGGAAGGAGCCGAGGATGCTGTGTAATTTTGAGTAAACATATCTAAGTGGCAGAACAGTTTAAAAATGTACCTAGAGTTAGTGAAACTTTCTTAACCTGCATTTCGGACATTTGGTTTGGCAAAAATTTTCATTATCGGTGTTTTAATCTTCACTGTTGTGTGGCAGCTGTTAGATGTTCCTCTTTGCCTGCTTTTTGTGTCATCTTGATGGCATCTTTGATTACTTAGTTTTGAGAAAGTAAAATGAAAGTGAAATGTGGGAGATTATTCAAAACTCTTGAATAAAATTTGTTAGTATTTTGATCTTTGTCTATTGCTTTTTCTTCCTTAAAAATATTATTTCTTTTAAAATTGAGAGCTTGCTTGATATGTAAATTATGATTAGAGACCAGAACAGTTTAGGACCCAAAATGATCAAGGGAAAGCACCTTGTCGGAAACCCCCATGACAATAGCCTCTCCTTGTAGTTCCCATTTGTGTGTTTCAATTACAAGGCTTATGTTAAAATTAGATCAGAATTTCCATTGTAGACTCTCAATTTCAGAGTTGTGTAACTGCCATATAAACTTGATTGTAAACAAAGGCCTGTAATGATGGGCCTTATTTGAACAATTAAGGTGAGAAATTGTGAGGACTGAATTTGATTCTAAAGGTGAGCATAAAATTTTTTTTCTTAACAGTTTCCCAAATTTTCTACAATGAGGACATACTATTTTATAATTAAAACCTAACTAAAAATAATACAGTTAATTTGTTATAGTCTTGAGACTATTATGATATGCAATTATGTATGATATATTTCTTTTTGGTAATTTTGATAATTTTTTGATTACTTTCCCCAAATTTTAGAAACCTAGAACCATTAAAACTCATTTACCTTCTTTGACTTTGGGTTTTTTGACTAACCGAATCTAGTTCAGAGAACGAAAACTGTTATTTCGTGCGTCTATGTATATCTCTTTGTAATAAATTGTAATGCTGGTACTTTGCAGGCAGCATAGTTTTTGAGTCCTAATAGTCTGTGAATAGAAAAAAAAATGTTTTGTCCTCCATTTTTCTTGGGCTTATAAACTACATACAAAAAATTCTTTGCAAGAAGGGGGAGTTCAGATTTTATAGATGAATATATTAGATTCCTAGGTCTGCTATAACAAATTACCACAAATGTTGTAGCTTTAAGCAACAGAAATGTATTCTCTCACAGTTCTGGGTGCCAAAACCTGAAGTCAGGTTGACAGAGTTGGTTTCTTCCGGAGACTCTGAGGGAGAATCCTCTTCCATGCCTCTTCTCCCAGCTTCTGGTGATTGTTGGTAGCCCTTGGTGTTCCTTGGCTTGTGGACACATCGTTCTGATCTCTGTCTTTGCCTTCATGTGGCCTTGCCTCTCGGTCTTGTCTGTGTTTGTGTGTCTCAAATCTTCCACTCTTTTTTCTTATGAAGATACAACCATTTGATATAAGTCCAGGATGATCTCATCTGGAGATTCTTAACTTAATTGTCTCTGCAAAGACCCTATTTCCAAATAAGGTCACATCACAACTACCAGGGTGTTAGGAGTTAGGCATCTTTTCGGGTGCCACAATTAAACCCGTGACAGTAAAACCTTTTCTTGAATTTGCTAATGAGCACTGTAAAAGTATTTTTACTGAAGGGAAGAATAGTATCTGATCTACATACATACGAATATGATTCAAAGTTTAGTTGCATGTTTATTTTCTCTTTGTGTGGTTTGCAATTGATGCGGTACTATGAAATTAGGCTGTGCGCATGTAGACAATTTATAATTTGGGACTTTAAATGGTGTGAGCAAAGTCTTAAATTCTATGAACACATGCCATTTAGCTCTTGACTTTTAAATCTACATATTTGGGTATTTTTGTAAGACGAATGTTTATGTGCTTCCTTTTGGTATGAACCATGTTTATCTCCACTTAAAGGAGTTTAAATTTATCCGGTGATCTAGTCTGGTTTGAAGGAGGGATTTCATAGAAAGAATTGGTGGGTGAATAAATGAAGTTAAACAATCAGAAGAAGGGTAGTCCTTGGTGTGAGTAGACAGAGCCACTTTCTGAAAAGTGCTGGCCCATCCTTCTGGCATGGGGTTTAAAAAGAAACTCTGGGGAGAGCATTCACCTCTCACCTTAAGATGAAAGCCATGAGAAATTTAGTTCTTATTATTAGGATAAGAGGTTCAGTAAGGCTCTTACTGAACTCTTACAAACCCCCTCCAAGTTTGGTTGTGCTGTAGACCCATGGCTACAATATTTGGTAATGTAATTTTTAAAAACAAGTCCCTTCTTCCATCCTTTCTCTATCCACATGAGTCTGTTTTGTGTTGTACTTATTTCAAAAATTGTCATCTTGGGGCGTCCTGGGTGACTCAGTTGGCTGAGTGTCCGACTCTCAATTTCAGGTCATGATCTCAGGATTGTGAATTCAAGCCTGCTTGAGATTCTCTCTCTTCCTCTGCCTCCCACCTCCCTCTCTCTCTCAAAAAATAAACTGTCATCTTTATTCTGCTTGCTTATGTATTGTCTCTGCTACTAAGTTGTAAGCTCCAGGAGCACATCAGTTTTATTCCCACTCAGGACTGTACCCCAGTTCTATGGAGTAAATACTCAGCACATGTTTGTTGAACGAATGAACTTAATATACCATGGGTACTCTTCAGATCCTTACTACAATGTTAGTATTCTTCATTTGTATCTATGTTTCTATGAAATGATTAAGCACATTTAAAAATGTATTGCTGAAATAACTTGCAAGTATAATTGCATTTTCCTACATTTTCCCAAATACGTTTAAATTGCTTTTACTTTTTTTCCTCCTTGAATTGTAGAAATCTTTTGCCACAACATCTTAAAGGGGATCGTAATACACCCTGCTTTGATTGCCACTGTGAGGTGGTTCTTGGCTAAGCCCAGTGGAAGGAAGTATCAGAAAGAAGACTTCTATCCATTGCATAGCAAGACTGGGAAAGGAAGGCAACAGCCAGTGTAGAGTAAGATCAGAACATCAAACTCTGCAGTGCTTTTTATTTTATTTAGAATAAAATCCAAGTCCTTAACTATGGCCTACAAGGCTTTGACTGTCTCTGTTAACTTTTTGAACTCATGTCCTATTTTCCCTGTCATTCGTTCTGTTGTAATCACACTGGCCTCCTTGTTATTCCTCAGTCATGTTACCCACGCTCTCACCTTACTACCTTTAACGTAATGTTCTCTCTGCCTGCAGTGGTCTTCCGCTACATAGCAGCATGGCTGACTCCTTCCACTGATCGAGGATTTTATTTTGAAATGTCACATTGCCATAGAGGCCCTCTCTGGCTCTCTTATGCATTATCACATTCTCCTTGCTAGTTCCTGCTGTCAGCCCCCTTTATTTACCTTTAGAGTTCACATGACCTTTCCTCTGTTTTGCTTATTTATATGTTGATAGTCAACCCTTCATAAAACTGCCAGCCCCACGAGGGCTGAGATTCCATCCTCTGTTCTTGACGCATCATAGTTGCTTGGTTAGCATTTGTAGATTGAGTGGGTTAGTGAATGAGCCTAAGGAAGATTCACGTGGAAATTTTTTTTTTTTTTTAAAGATTTTATTTATCTATTTGACACAGAGGGAGAGTGTGCACAACAGGAGGAATGGCAGGGAGAGGGAGAAGCAGGCTTCCTGCTGAGCAGGGAGCCAGACATGGGGCTCGATCCCAGCCGGCACTCTGGGACCATGACCTGAACTGAAGGCAGACGCTTAACCGACTGAGCCACCCAGGCGCCCCAAGAGAATCAAATTTTAAATGCCTGTTTGGGGCTAAGCTCTGTACTGGATATTTGACTCTGTTATTTAATCTTTTTTTTTCTTTTTTCTTTTTTAAGTGTCATTTAATCTCCACAATAGCCCTTTCAAATGAGAGTCACTATGGCCATCTGATATAGGTCAGAAAATTGATATTTAAGATTTATTTAAGAGATTTAGATAACCTTCCCTAGTTCACGTATCAGTTAAGTGGCATATCCAGGCCTGACAGATTCCAAAATCCATATTCTTTCTTATACTTAGTTTATAATACCTGAAGGGGGATTCTATATATATTCTAATACACACACACACACACACACACACACATTTCACATAGTGGTGTAAAAACCACAGAAAATATTTGGGTGTCTGATTTGACTCCTTGTAACAAACTTGTGAAAGTAGCTATAACCTCAGCTTCCCAGGTAATAGTACTTGGTGATGTGATTTGCTGCAAATTCTATAGCTAGAAACTAGTGGTAGCTAGGGCTGTAAGCAAACCTTCCTGGTTTAAATTTTGATATTCTTTCTATTATACCATACACATAAAATAAAGAAATTCTTGATAGCACCTATAACTTCTGTTTGACACAGGGTAGGAGCTAAATATGTCCTAATAAAATTAGAAAGCTGGAATCTTTTAAAAGATCAGATAGAGCAAATTCCTCAGTTACCCTAAGAGCCAAGAAAGAGGTCAGCTCCTCCAGGGACACTCATCTGGTTGTTGCAGAGTTGGGACTAGACTCCAGGCTTCCTTACACTCCCATGCTCTGCTTTTATTACTAAAGAGTTTGTGTTTAATCCATCTAGGTATTTCCCATTGATTCACATGTTTCAGATTTCAAAACCAACAAAAAAATTTCCCTCCTACTCCTGTCTCACAACTTCCAGGTTGAGTTCTTCCCATAGGTAATGATATCTTCCAGAGATACTTTATGCACAATAAAGCAAATAGGTAAACTGTGTTTATATAACAGCATATCTTGCAGATTCCTCTATATTATTAGTACATGAAGTCATTCTTTTCTTTAATAGCTGCATTCATATTGAATGAGTGCTTCATAATTTAAGCATTTACTGAAGGACATTTAAGTTGTTTCCAGTCTTTTAGATGAAAAAAATTCAATTAAAAAAAATAAATGACTTTGCACATGTCATTTCTTATTATGTACAGATGTATCCGTAGGATACATTACTAGAAGGGAAATTGCTGGATCAAAGAGTATATGTTTTTTATATTGTCATCCTGAGACCTTTATTCTGAATGTAGAAATGGAGTGTTTTCATTTTGAATGAAAGACCTTTTAATTGCTTTTTCTATTTGGCAATAGCAGTTTATAATTTTAAAAATAAGTTACTTTAACAGTGAAAGGATTTATTTTTTATTGTGCATGTTGTATGCTTTGATGTTGAGATGACAGATTAAAGAAAGTGTAATGGAAGCAGTACTGCTTTGGAGTCAGACCTGAATTTGGATCCGCATTCTACCAGTCTGCTGACTTTGTGACTTTTGGCAGGTCATGTAACTGCTGAGCCTCAGTGATCTCATCCAGAGCAACAATACTAGCCTCACAGAATTGTTGTCTGGAGCTACTGTATTTCGTTAATTCTAAGACACATTTTTCCTCTACATTCTAGTAGCTTTGACATTGAGAGGCTCATAGTCAAAGACATGCTGTAGTTGTTTTGGTGGTTTTTTTTTTTTTCTTCCCTTTCTTGGCATATGAGATAATGTTGGTCTTAAAATCAATGGCGTCTTACTAGATGTGATGAAGTAGGGTGATGCCACAAACTGGCACAGGTGAACTGTGCTAGGGCATGGTACAGGCAGAGGAAGTTCAGTGTGATGAGGGAAGTTCAGGCTTGAGGTGGGCTGGTTGGGTGTTAGTGGAGTGGGTATAGCATTGGAAGTTTTGTTCTAGGCAGCAGTCAGCACAGCAGAACCATCACAAAGTAAAAGGATAGTGTAGTTGGTTGATGGAGCACAAGGGCAGGTATTACCCACAAATCTGAGTATATAGAGGTTGGAATTATGGCAGATCATTGGTGGGTAACAGGACTTTGGCCCAGGGTAGAGGTTAAGGAACTGTGTGCTAATTCATAGCAGGAAGACTTTGAAGTAATGGAGCTATGAGAAAAAATTTTGCAAATCATACATATGTATACATCTAATATATATATATATATTTATTTACTTGTCAGAGAGAGAGAGAGAGAGACTGTGCACACACACGTGAGCAGGGGAAGCAGCAGCCAGAGGGAGAAGCAGGTTCCCTGCTGAGCAAGGAGCCTTATGCAGGATGTGATCCCAGAACCCTGGGATCATGACCAGAGCCGAAGGCAGATGCTTAACCGACTGAGCCACCCAGGTGTCCCTGTATCTAGAATATTTAAAGAACTCTTACACGCAGTTAAAAAGACAATCCAGTTTAAAAGGGGGCAAAGATTTGAACAGACATTTCTCCCAAGAAGATCCACAAATTGCCAGTAAGTATGTGAACAGATACTCAACATCCCATTACAGAAATATCAGTCAAAACTGCAAGGAGGGGCACCTATTTGGCTCAGTTGGTAGAGCATATGAGTCCTGATCTCAGGGTTATAAGTTTGAGCCCCACAGTAGGTGTAGAGATTATAGGAAAGATTCTTTAAAAAAAAAATGTAAGGAGATATTTACTGTACGTACAGCACTAGAATGACTAGAATCAAAAAGACACATATTCTGCAATAAGCATTGGTGAAGATACTGAGAAGTTAGAGCCCTCAAACACTGTTGATGGGAATGTAAAATGGCAGAGCCACTTCAGAAGAGAGTTTGGCAGTTCTTCAAGCTAACGATATGAACCAGCAATTCCAGTACTAGAAATGTCCCCAAGAAAAGTGAAAACATATGTTCACCCAAAAGATGGTACATGAATGTTCATGGCAGCATCATTTATAATAGCCAAAATGTAAAAACAACTCCAATGTCCCATTACCCAATGGATGGGTAAATATAGTATGACCTATCCATGTGACGGTGTACCGCAGCAAAGGAAGGAGCAATGAAGTACTGAGGTGTGCTGTGACATGGATGGAGGTTGAAAACTATGCTAATAAGTAAAAGAAACCAGACACAAAAATTCCAGATATTACATGATTGGATTTATGTGAAATGTCCTGAGCAGGCACGATGATGGAGACAGAAAGTAGATTGTTGGTTTAGTAGCCCTAGGGTTGGGAGAGGGAAGGGGAAGTGCCTGCTGAGGGGTGTGGGATTCCTTTTGGGGTAGGTGAAAATATTCTGGAATTAGATCGTGATGACTGTTGCACAACCTTGTGAATTGCTAAAAACTGTTCGGCAGTGTACTTTAAATGGGTGAATTTTCTGGTACGTGAATTATATTCTGGTAATGCTCTTAAAAACAGAAAGTGGCCCTAGTTCTAGGAATGACCTGGATTACTTACTTAGCAGATTATCTGTATAAGAAAAGAGTTGAGAGTAGAAGCAGCCAATTATGAGAGCTGGAACCCATGTTGATTGGGAAAGTCCTGAGAAGAGGGAGGAGAGATGGTGATGTCCGGGTTGGGAATAAAACAGTAGCAGTTATCAGCATCGTTACTGTCCTGCCAAGGTCAGATGAGTAAGAGCTAATAGTGCTGAGACTCTGAATGTGGATCTTGTAGTGGTTGAAAATGCTTCCTGCCTGAAGTCCGTATTGGTCCTGAGGTCTTTGTGGTGGGGACCCCCGTCATGGGGAGGACCCTGATAGGGAGAGGAAAGGATACAGGGATAGGAACCAGGTGAGGCCTGAACAGCTGCATGCCCCAGAGGTCAAGGACTGTCTTCTTCATCGGAAATGCCCCACAGATAAAAATCAGTTTATGTTGTAGGCAGCTTTGGTCCACATAAGGATGGAGGTAAGGAAAGCTAACTTAAGTTAATAACTATCAGGATGGAAAGGATGAGGTTGGTCTGGAAATTCCCTAGGAGACAGGGTTCAGTCAAAGCAAGAACCAAAAGCAATGAAGACCTGGTGTGTTGAAAGGAATGTCATGGGATTTACTCAGATTTCCCATGGGGCTAGTATGAGCTATTTATTAATGTCTACAAATCATTCACAGGCTTATATGGCCCTCTGTTGTCTGTGCCAATTGTCACTGTGCTTTAAAAAAATTAAGTCTTCTCCTTATCTTATCCGTATCCTTAAAATTTCATTTAAGCTTTGTATATTATCTTTCAAAATAAGATTGCAGTTACTGGAGGATGAGAGCAAATGAATATTAAGTTCAAACAAAGAAAATAAACTTTATTTGCTGCATGATAGAGGCCACCGGCTTACTGTTGCCAACTGGTTTCTAAATACTCCGGCAACTCTGAGAGAGGGGTATGTAGTTGTGTAAGCAGCACCTGAGTTAGGCTTGTTGTACTTGCCAATTGTCTGCATATATATATGAGCAGTGGCTGTTGCCATGGCAGGGCCCTCAGTTCCTTTTATCAAAATCACTTCAATGGTACTGTCAACTAAACATTTTTGTCCACCCAATAGGTTAGGTTTACAAGTTGTGATAGAGTTGGTGGAGGGAAGTGAAAGAAGAAAGAGGAAAACCTTTCTCTTCCCTTCTTTCCTTTTGAGCCTTGGGTTTGGAAGGATAAAAGCTTTGAGCAGTAAGCTGACACTCCCTTTGGGGAGCTGACATCATGAAATAGTGGTTTACCCCCCTGAATAATTTTCCTTTCACAGAGTTTGAAGCTTTTCTTTTTCTTTTTGACCTGTGCCGAAAATGTTCTTAAAGATTCGTTTTGGTTTAGAATTTTGCTTTTTAAAAGAGCAAGCATCACTTGAAGGCTTGGGGTGAGTGCCTCCTGTAGCGTGCTCTGATTGGGACTGATTGTTTTCCACCTCGTGGCTCTGGGTGAGCTCTAGCTCTCCTGAGGGGATTGTTAGGGTTAGTTTGAGAGTGGAAAGTGGAAGGAACAGTGGGCAGAGGGGTAAGTGGTTTTGTACCCTGAATGTTATCAGAGGGAAGCAAGTGCTAGGATAAGAATGCTGTAGTGGAGAGTTAGGGCAGGATGGTGTAGCCGAGGTGTCTAAGGGTTGCCCCCAAAGACAACCTTTCCCTTCTTGGTGCAGCTTCGGCCTGGCTCTCTACACTGGGAAAGGGAAGGAATTCCCTTTCTGTCTCTTGGGCCAAATGCCTCTGCTACAGAGGTAGAGTAGAACTCAGGGTTAATATGGCTGAGGACCATATTTCAATGATAGCTTTTGTGGTCTGACCTTATGGACCTAGTAAACACAGATGAGAACAGTTTTTCCCTGGGGAAATGAGCACCAGCTAACTGACTTAGGAACAAACTTCTGAAATAGAACCAGTTTGTAAGTTGACTTTGTACTGTACTTTTTCTTGTTACATACCAGGCCCATTGATTTGCAACTAGATACTTCACATGAGGTGTGAGTATCACCCCTGAGATTGCACAGAAGTCACATGAAAGGCACATGGTGGCTTTGGACAATCTGAGACAATTAGCCACATTGACTGAAGGTTGAAGTTTTGTTAAAAAGAGACTAAAAGGATTACCGGACTTATGGTAGCCTTTTATTCTGCTTTAGAGTCTTGGAGGTTCCATTATGAGCATCTCTATAATTATACTTGTTAGATGAAACGAAATACTAATTTCAGTCAGGAAAAACTACGTCCTTGCCTGAAGGAATATCAGGCATATTGGAAACATTTGACATAACAATAAGGGAGGGTGTTGCAGGGAACAAAGGTTCTCTGTGACTTGACAGCTGCTGTTAAAAAGTGACACCAGGAAGAGCCTGACTCTGGCTCCAGCTGCCTGAAGTTGCTCCAGCCTTCTCTAGTGTTACCAGAGGAATTTGCACGGCTCTTGTGTTAGCAGATAGAGGCTACTGATGGATGGCGAACCAGGTCCTTATTGTGCTCTGGGAAATCAATTTCTGACCTCTCAGTACAATCTTCTAAACTATTGGGTTTCCTAATGGCCAGTATTTTGAGGTTCTAACTATGTACAAGGTACCTTGCTTAACTACAAAGAAGTTCTAAGAAGCATAAACTATGCCGTGGATATATCATATCTAGTTGGAAATATGTAACAAGGCTTTAACTGGAACTCTAACCTATTGTAGTTTCTCTTGAGGCCCAGAGGCTGAGAATAAAGCAGTAGTTACCAAGTTATCCTTCTATTTCAAGGGCTTGGATGGAGGGTGGCCTTAAATTGGTTTTGCACATTTTGCCCATACCTTGTCTCCAGGAAGTAAAAGTGTGGAGAGTTAAGGATTTAAAGACAAGGATGTTTTTGGAGAGAACTATTAGTATGTGGTGTGTTTGTATCTTCCCCATCTCCACACCCAGCTTCTGGAGAGGAGGATACTTAAGTACCTTTCATTGAAGCCAAATGGTAGGGGAGGGTCTAGTAGAGTCATTCTGAGAACTTGACATGTATCACCTGGTGTTTGGCAGAGATAAGGAGTAGTATATGAATCTGTGGCTCCCTAGCAGAGCAGAAAGGAACAGGGCTATATAGTTAGTAATCTGCATTTCAGAAGACAGTAGTGTTTCCTTGAGCTTCTGGATGGAAACATGTTAAAACCTTTTAAAGAGGGACACTGTGCGTGACGACCTAGAAGATGGTATGAACCAGGAGGAGGTGCCTATGGAAGCCCTGAGGATTGAGGGTTAGAGGTGTAAATGGCCAGTTCTCATTCAAGTCCTGGGAATTGCACATGGAGGGTCCCATGTAGAGACTCCTCCAGGAAACCCACAGAAAGTTAGCATAGACACCAGATTTCATTGGTGTGGCATTTTCAGTGCCCTTTACTTCTCCCCACTCCTTCAGCTACAACCTTAAAGAAGCCAGAGACAGCTTTGTTAGAAGTAGAGATGCAGAACAAGATGAGGAAAGAGAGACAATGACTGGTATTGCCCCTCACCCCTGCCCTGCCCTGCCCTGCCCCAGCCCAGCCCAGCCCAGCCCAGTTGCAGACTTTTCAGTTCTGGCTTTTTAATTTAGATGAGTATTGACTAATACACTGTACTAGACATCTTAATTATTGAAATTATAATGCCTTGGGGCTGACAGTGATTGAACGGCTATTTGTAATCAAAGAATGATTGGAAAAAATTAGAAGACTTGCATTAGATTTCATTCAGGAGCAAGGAAAACTTGCCCCCTGAAGGGCTTTGATGGAAAGTTGGTTTTTTTTTTTTTTTTTTTTTTTTTTAAAGATTTTATTCATTTATTTGACAGAGAGGAGAGAGATCACAAGCAGGCAGAGAGGCTGGCAGAGGGAGAGGGGGGAAGCAGGCCCCCCGCTGAGCAGAGAGCCCGACGCCGGGCTTGATCCCAGGACCCCGAGATCACAACCCGAGCCGAAGACAGAGGCTTTAACCCACTGAGCCACCCAGGGGCCCCTTTGATCAAAAGTTTTATGCTTATACCCTGTTGAGTTTAGTTCAGTGCATCATTTATGCACTCACATATACATATATATGGAAAGATGAGCAATTGTAAAAGGAAATTGTAAGTACCAATTAGAAGGTATTCATAAAGTTTTGTGTACAGATTTTCCAAATCACAACAGAATATTTGAAGTTTGGAAAATCCAGCCTTAGCATCTTTTTTTTTTTTTTTTTTTTGCACTATTTTATTTTTATTTTATTGTATTTTTTAAAATTTCATGTTTTCTTATTAACATATAATGTATTATTTGTTTCAGGGGTACATGTCTGTGACTCATCAGTCTTAC
>CM053613.1:35089767-35102518 GCA_028646535.1 Procyon lotor
CAATAGACAGCACTCACCATAGTATACCCTCCCCAGTGTCCATCACGCAGCCACCCTATCCTTCCCACCCTTCTCCACTCCAGCAACCCTCAGTTTGTTTGCAGAGATTAAGAGTCTCTTCAGACCCATCGTCTTAGGGGTTAGAGGAATCCAGGCATATTGAGATTGTTTTCTGGTTGGAGTGTTGTAGGTCTTGCAAAGGAAGAGGATACAGATTGCACTTCAGTAGCTCTGACTTGTAAGAGCCTGCTGTGTGTCATAGATTGGGTTTCGTACTCCACATGCTGTGTTTTTACCTTTCACAACAGTCCTGCAAGCTTAGTATTTTTTCTTTTTTTTTTTTGGAGAGGGAGAGAATCTTTAAAATATATTTTTAAATTTATTTTAGCAAGACAGAGCAGGGTAGGGAGAGGCAGAGGGAGAGAGAGTCTCAAGCAGACTCCGTGCCAAATGCAGAGCCTGATGCTGGGCTCACTGTCATGATTCTGAGATCATGACCTGGGGCAAAATCAAGAGTCAGACACCCCACTGCCTATGCCACCCAGGTGCCCCTAATATGATTTCTGTCTTATGGGACAATGAAACTGAGGTTCAGACAAGTTAAATAAGGTGCTCTAATCTGCCACAGATAGTAAAAGTAGAGAGCTGTACTCTCATCTGACTTACATCTCAGGCTCTTTCACACCACCCCACTGCTTCCCCTGTGGCCCTGCACACTAGGACAGGGTGGGGGATGAAGCTGCATGAGCCCAGCAGACCCTCCCAGCCGGCCAAGAAGGCCGAGAACCCAGCATCCATGGCGCTCACTGGCCACCACAGCTCTTCTGTCCCTCTGGTCTGCTTCCTCGCCCCCCCCCCCCCCAACCCCCCAACTTCTTTCTAGAAGGTTTCTTTTTTTCCATGATCCTCCAGAGTCCCTTCTAAAGTGGGCACTGGGACATGCCCTCTTTAAATTATCCCTGTGCTTATCCTTTCTGTTGAGAAAATGGGCTTTAGAGATGTTAAGTCAGTTGATCCAAGGACTCAAACAAGTAGAAAGTGGAAATGGCATCTGGGTTTGAATTTCTGGTTTCTTAGATTCTGGTGCCCACACACATCTTCTTTTCCTTGTGCTGCCTCCAGCAAAGACTTTTTAAGAAAATGAGCCCTTATGAAACCTGTTTTAGTTCATTTTATCATGATTTTAAAAACATTATACAGGTTTTGTGGATAGAATTAAGAATAGGAAAATATTGACTTGAAATAGAGGGGAGCAGAGAACCACAGAATTCTGTATCTAGACTATCTCATGATGTGGGTTCTGTGTATAATGTGGGGGAAGAAGGTTGAGCTGAACAGAATGTTAAGAAAGTCTCCCTTTCCTTTCTGTACCCCATGTTTTTAGAGGACTCCTGAGATTCTCCTGAGAAAGGCACTGTGCTTAGAAATGCCCTTTCATTTGTTTACAACTCCCCAGTGGCAGCTTAGATCTAACCTCCCGTCCTTTTTATATGAAAGGGTAGTAAACTTAACCAGTGTGCTCCATTTACAGAGTTTTCATGAATCTCCAGTAAATTACCCATCTCATTGTGTAGACCAGGCACCGCTTTGTGGCAGTGCTTGGGAACTACACTTTCACCAGTAGCTGGGGGTCAGGAGAAAGTGGGCTTACACCCCTGCCCCCTAAATGCAGAAGTGGCCTCAGCTCATTCTCTTTCCTTCCCTTCCCCCTTCTTTTCTTCCTTCAGGCAGCTTCTTTGAATGGGGAGATAGTGAGCTGGCAGTTCTCTTAGGCCAAGCAGAATTCCTCTTGTGTAATCTAGTGGTATATAATCAGGAATACTGTTCCTGCCATCACAGCATGATGCTCTTGACATTATTAAGGGCTTCTGACAACTTTACCCAGACCAGATTTTATCAAGGGGAAATTAAGGAGGCTTATGTCCATTTGCCCTTCGTACTACCTGGAAGGCATCCTGTTCTTCTGAAAGTAGGCATTCCCTTTCTTTCTGGCTAGGGTCCTCCTCCATGCATCTTTTCCTGTGATGCCAAGAAAGCAGGGTACTTTCTCCCTGCCCCTCTTCCCCTTTCAGTGTGTTCTGTTCTGCCTTCTGCTATGCAACACTGTGCTTATTAGTATTTTTTTTTTTTTCTTGCTTTCTGCTATAGAATATCCTTTCTGGACTATGGTCCGCAACTTCTTTCAGTCTCAGGACAGAGATTGTTTTCTGGCAAATTGCTGGACTGTGTTTATAAGTGACTGTGCACATAGTTCCTGTACACGACTACAGTCTTTATGCCACCTAGATTTTGTTGCCTTCTGAACTAGCATGGTATTGGCATTTCAAGCTGTTGCAGTTTCTTGGCCAGTATATATCCACTCCTTGTTCGCCTAACCCCCAATCGCAGCACTGGATGTAGTATAAAAAGCAGTGGGGCTCTGTGAAAGTTGGGCCTTGTCCCCATGATGCTCCGTTAAATACCTGTCATACAAACGAATGAAACCAGGAGAGCAAGAGCAATTGGCTGAGGGTTTCAAGTAGTGAAAAATAAGGCTTCTTATGATGAACTGTACAGATCAAACTAGAAGGCTTTGCATGTTGGGTAAAGAAAGCACTGAATCCTGTAAGCAGCAGGGAACCATTAAATTTATATATTTATAGAGGTCTAATTTGTATATATTACAAAAAATGCACACATCTTGTGTACAGCTTGATGAATTTTTACCTGTGTGTGTATCTGTGTAATTACTGCTCAGATTCCAAAAAAAAAAAAAAAAATCTCTAAAACCCCGGATGAGGAGATTTTATCTTGATTCACAACATTTTGGATGCTAAGTGCCATGGTTGGTCTATGGTATAACCAGGATTGGAATTATTACAGGTGTTCCCAGGATTAAGAAGTCTTTATACCTGAATAAAAACATTAACTCATACCATCTAATTGTGTGACAAAAATAATGCAGCATGGTTAATGTTTATCAATCTTCAGCGTGTCTTGGCACTTTATTGGCACTACTTGAATTTATCTGCTCCAGGAGGGTTTGTGACTCTCCTGTTTTACAGATGTTAAAGGTTAGAAAGGTAAAGTAACTTGTCTTGGGTTCTATAGCTAGAAAGTAGCAGAGTTAGTATCAAATCTAGGACTATCCGTCACCAGAAACTGATTTCTTGTTGGTGATCTACTGCCCTAAATATCTGGTACCTAGACTTAAGTAATAGAGATGGTACGTCTTTCCGGTGGGAGCTGATGATTATATTTGTTACCTGCACATGAAGACTGCTCTTTTTAGGCACATTCTGATCTGTGGCTTGCAAGCATTATGAGAGAAGGGGATCTTGCATTCTGTATTAGTCCGGCCCTGGAGCATTGTTATTTGGATGGATTTTTATGAGGGAGGAAGATGCTTTCTGGCTCCCTAAAATCAATATATAGCAACACAATGATGGTCCCTACAGACAGTTTGAAAACAGGACACAATAAAGATGAAAAATGGACCTAAATATCCAGAAATTCCAGCAATTAGTTTGTCTTAAAAATGTCAGTGGAATAAGTGTGTGCCAGTGTTAGTTAGCAAAATGGCAAAATTTTTTTTTTTTTTTTAAAGATTTCATTTATTTGTCAGAGAGAAACACAGTGAGAGAGGGAACACAAGCAGAGGGAATGGTAGCGGGAGAAGCAGGCTTCCCGCAGAGCAGGGAGCCCAATGCGGGGCTCGATCCCGGGACCCTGGGATCATGACCTGAGCCGAAGGCAGACGCTTAATGACTCAGCCACCCAGGCGCCCCAAAATGGCAAAATTCTTAACATTAAGATTATGTTGGGGCTCCTGGGTGGCTCAGTTGCTAAGCGTCTGCCTTTGGCTTGGGTCATGGTACTGTGGTCCTGGGATTGAGCTCTGTATCAGGCTCCTCACTAGTGGGGAGCTTGCTTCTCCCTCTGCCTGCTCCCCCTAATTGTGCTCTCTCTCTCATTGTCAAACAAACAAACAAACAACAACAAAACCCAACTCGATTTCAGCTCAGGTCATAATCTCAGGGTCATGAGCTTGAGCCCCTTGTCTGGCTCTGTGCTGGGTGTCGAGCGTGCTTGAGATTCTCTACCTCCCCATCTCTCTCCTCTCTCTTAAAAAACAAAAACATGTTTCAAGAGCTAAGAGGGCCAAAGAAAATGTGAAACTTCCATAGCTACTAAAAGGAAAAATAATTTATTTTAATGGCCCTCAAAGTTGCTTAAACCCAATAATCTTCTATATATGTTAGTGTCTTATTTCTGTCTCAAGAGTGCAAAAACAAAAGTCACGTCAAACAAATTTGTTACCATGCATCACTAAAATATATTTAATATTTGTCCATCATTTTTTCAGATAAAGTTGGAGGAACAGTGCAGACAGAACATTTTATTTTATTTTTTTAAGATTCTATTTTTTTACTTGACAGAGAGAGAGAGTGAGAGAGAGATCACAAGTAGGCAGAGAGGCAGGCAGAGAGAGGAGGGAAAGCAGGCTCCCTTCTGAGCAGAGAGCCCAATGCGGGGCTCGATCCCAGGACCCTGAGATCATGACCTGAGCCGAAGGCAGAGAGGCTTTAACCCACTGAGCCACCCAGGTGCCCCAGTGCAGAACATTTGAGCACATTTAGGTATAAACTGGGAGTAGTCAATGAAATTCAGGTTTTACAAGATGAAAGCATGTCAGGAAGTATCCGATTTCTGCTGAGAAACGTTTCAGGAAACTAAACTTAAAAAGATATAAACAATATGGTTATCCAAATTGCTGGTGGGGTGGGGGGTATGGGGGGGGCGGCGGCTGCAGAGACTACAGTTTTAAGTTGTTTAGGATAGTGTGTAGAAACTATTGCCAGTTGTATCATTTTTTGAAGAGATGTGAGTGCCAAAAAAATAAGTTCAGGCTTGTTTTGGTATCTGTTACAACCTTTTTAAGGATGAGGTGGTGATGAAGATGATTTTCTACTTACAGCTGCTCCTGTTGGTAAATGTTTCTTTTACAGACTTTATTTGAAAAATCGTGCATTTAAGTGAAACCATCCAAAGGGAAATAGAATTATGGATACTGAATTCTGTGAATAAAGTTAATCCTAAAATATAAATAAAACGTAGAAAGTGTTCTTCAAAAATAAAATATATCAAGTCATAGTAGCAAGCAGATCGTTGTCCTCTCCCAAGGTCCCCAACCAGGGGTTTCTTTAATGACTTGTTCAGAGTGCCTACTTCTGAGTAGCTTTATAGCGTTTGTGTACATCACATGCTGGGGAGGGGGGATTGTCACTTAAGAATGCTGTGTCCCTGGAGCCAGCAGGTCCAATTGCCAGGAACCCTTGCCTAAAGAATGGCTGAACCCCTTTGGCTCTGGTTCCCAGCATCAAGCTGCCTTCCTCTAAGTCATTCCCTTGCATTTGGTAATGAGCCAGTGGGAAAGTAGGCTTTGAGGAAGTCAGTGAAGAGGGGAGAGCAAAGGAGATGCTCAGAACAAAAGGATGATGTCAGTGTCCTAGTTAGTGCCCTTTTGTCAGAAGGTGAGGGGGGTGGGATAAGTGCTCTCTCAGCTTCTTAACTGTTGCCATTGTTTTCTTTTTAAAACCTTTGTAATACACTAAGATTTTTAACAGGCTCACTGAGCTTCTTCCCTTCTTACTCTGCTACCTTAACTGTTCTTTCTTCTGGTGATGATTGCAGAAGATAACAGTTCAGAGGCTTTGCTAACAGAAGACAGAAATAGAAGTTGAGATGAAAAAATCAACAAAAATATCAGTGAAAACAAGTTTGAGATCCCTACAAATAAAAATTTCTGCAATCCCATTTCCTTATAATACACAAGGAAGCTGAATGGGAAAAAGACAAGGTGTGAGGAAAGAAGGGGAGAAATGAAGATGAGGCATGGAATCTTCCAGACTCCTATTTGTTGTCTCCCTTTGTTCCAGACTGCTTTGTTCTCAGGACTGATGCTCACCACTGGGTTGCAAATAGACCTGGATTATAACTGACTATTCTTCTAGTTTTTGAAGAACATGAGATCTAGATATACATTATGTTGGGTATATATAATTACAAACAAATTATTGCATATGATTATGAAAAATCTGTAGTAGGTCTTTTACAGTCTTCTTGCATATATCAGATAGGAAAATTCAGAGATATTTAGTACCTTTTCTCCATTTGGAAGCTGCTCTGAATAGATTTCATTGGGTGAGAAGTCAACATAATGGGATAAGACGTAATACAATGCAAATATCATTATTAACTCTAGGTGGGATTTGATAAAGTTACAATGGTACTTGGATAGATAAGTAAACATAAATTTAAAACTAAGATTTATTTTTCTTGCAGTCCTATTTTGTAACGGATTATGACCCAACCATCGAGGATTCCTACACAAAGCAGTGTGTGATAGATGACAGAGCAGCCCGGCTAGATAGTAAGTAACCTTCCTTTATTTGATAATTTGCATATCCTATTTTTAAAAAGTAAGCTTGGGTATTTTGCTAGTTGTTTACTATAATTGAAATATTAGGTGGTCTTGAACCTAAGCCCACCTCCTTCATTAGTTTTGATTGATGAATCAGCATTTTAGGATATTTAAATATTTCTCAGTAAATGTAATATAAAACAATAATTGTGCTGATCTTGTGCTGGTAAAACCTACTGTGTCACTGTAACTTGTTGAAGTTGTATTTTGGGGGACATTCGGGAAAAAACACAAAGTTTCAGCTCTTCCTGCTTTCTTGCAAATGTTAAAGTGGGTGAAGTAAATATAGAAAAGATTGAATATTTGTTAACTTGCTTAGAATTTTTAGCACAGAGGCATTAGCAAATAGGATTTTGTGCTTGATCACACACTTCATGTCTCCACAAAAGATAGCCCTGTTCTTTTAATTTACATGATTCTTTCATTCAAAGAGATTAAGAGGTACGTTAGCACCTGCACTTTAAGTGTGGTGTTTGTGGGGAGTAGACCAAGATTTCTTTCCTGAATTTATAGGTATCTTTTTCAGTTCTTTCCGTGGAGGAGATAAAACATCCAAGTGACTTCAGAGGTGATCTGGCTCCATCTGCCTAGATGTATTTGATATTTTTAACCTTGTAATTGATATGCTAATGTATTCTAGCTACAAAATCAACCCATCCTGATGAAGATGACTCTGAAACTGTCTGCTGTGAGATATGTTTGTCTACTGTCAGGAATAAAGCACTGTGAGGGGAATGCCGTGTCTTTATTACACCAAGTCTGATGTGCTCTAAAGGACTCATGTTAAATGGGCCTGCCCTTGTGGGGAAGCTGTTTATGAAATGAAAACATGAATATGGTTACGTGTGTCGTTTTCTCTTTAGTTCTGGATACAGCAGGACAAGAAGAGTTCGGAGCTATGAGAGAACAGTATATGAGAACTGGCGAGGGTTTCCTGTTGGTTTTTTCAGTCACAGATCGAGGCAGGTTTGTACCAGTATTAAAATACAGATCTTCTGTTCATGCCTAGATCACTCTTGTATTGAATTGGACTTTCTTGTTTTTAGAGAAAAGGTAAAGTAATAAGATACTAAATGGGGTGTGAGATTAGCCAAGTTCTGATATTTGAGCAAATTGATTTGTCTGTTTCTGTTTTAGTTTTGAAGAAATCTATAAGTTTCAAAGACAGATTCTCAGAGTGAAGGATCGTGATGAGTTTCCAATGATTTTAATTGGTAATAAAGCAGATTTGGATCATCAAAGACAGGTGAGAAAGAGTGTTGCTGCTGGGAATCCCATTGTTGATAATCACGAATAGATGAATCGGTGAATCGATGTGTTTCATGAAATCATTGAAAGTGCCGTGATCAGAAAGACTGCTGAGTTTGGCACACTGGATCTGGGGAAATCAAATTCTCACATACACTTACACAGAACTTCTGTGGACCCTGAAAACCTGTAAGTATTTGTACCAGCTCCATTCACATGTTACAGTATCTTGGATAATCTCCAAAACTCTAATTCAGTTAACTCATCTTAAAGTTACCTTTATTAGGGGCCAAGTTTATTCAGTTTATTCAGTGCTTATTCAGGTTTATTCAGTGTTAATGCTAAATTAAGAATAGCTTTGACCTGAATGACAGTATTTGGGTTTTCCCTGAGTGCCACCAATGATGGAATATTCTCTTCATTCTTTACACTGGCAGCTCTAACACCAGTAACCTGTAAGGAAAGAAGATTTTTAATATTTAGTTAGTTGTAGGCTAGATTATACTCACTTTACCCACTTATTTCACATTTAATTTTTAACATTTGGAGTAAATATTGTCCATTCATATTTTTGTGGGCAAGCAGAACAAGGTCAGATGTAAATTAGTGCAGGCTCTGCCATTATTTGGGGTTTCTTTTTGTGTCTTTTGATTTCTTTTCCGGGTTTAGCCTCACACGCACATCTGGAATATAATTGTTTAAATTGTTTCTTAGTTTTTGCTGGCTCTTAAGTTGTCTTTTGTTTTTATATAGCTTTGTGTTAATTTTTAAGATTTTGTTTGAAAAGTACAAATATCAGGAAAAATGGGTTGATAACAGCACTGAGGACAGCGTTCCATTGTGTAGTTAACTATTTAAAAAATACCTTTGATTTGTGTGCTCCATTTGTAAAATTTTGTAGAAGGTATACCAAGTTTAAAATGTGGGCTTAAGAGAATATTATTGTTCTAATGCTAAGATTTAGAGATGTTTACTGGTGTGATACTTGATGTAGAATAAGTTTTACTGGTAGGTCTTTTTAAAATCTGAATTACTGTAAAGTTAGGGTGAAAAAATTTGATCTTCACTTCAAACCAGTGTAAACTTTTTAAAATAATTTAGAATATGGCATTGTTCACATCTTAAATCTAGATAGTCCGTCTGTTTTTTAATTTTTTATTTTCATTTCTTTCAGGGTTCGGAACCTAACTATATTTATTAAAAGTTGCTAGTAGAATCTGTCTGCTGATCTTCTCAGCCCTTTCTAGTACTAGAAACACTTTTATATGTCACTGGATCTGGGGGGTAATTGCAGACTCTGCATTGAGCAAGAGGCTCTCCTCCCTAGCTCTTCTACCCTACCCCTGAGTGCTTTCTGCCCTGATGATGGGAAAGGTTTTTCTCACACCTTTTCATGGTTGTACAGAGCTCCAGTAACAAATAGGTGGGAGGACTGGGTTGAGTGGGCGGTCTCCTGCAGGGCAGGCAGTGGTGGGTCAGGCAGCCTGGGGAAGCCTGTGTCCACCAGAACAGGCAGGCCCTGCCGTGATGGTCCTGGGGCAGGGGCTCCGTAGGAGTTCTCAGTCATCTCTGTACCGAAGATTGCCAGTGTCTGTGGTGCAGTTTCCTCTGTCTGCCGATCAGCATATTATGGCACTCCAACTTTGTTTCACACCGTGGGATTATGAAATTTTTTATCTAAGTTTTTTTCCTTTTTATAAGAAGAGTAAAGATTCTCAGAGTAAAATAAAAAACAAAGGTGATGAGAAGGAACAATGTAGGGAATAGTATGTTTCATATTTCTGTCACCCCAAAGATAGGTAGTTAGCCTGGAGTATTCTTCTGTATTCATTTCTCTGCTTTAAACTGTACACACGATGAATTATCTGTACACTGAAAGCTCAGACATGTGTATCCGAGGGAGAAGAGCAAGTAGCTGAGATCTGACTGCTTAATTTTCGCTCATTTCTATAGATTCTGCTCTCTGAAGTATAGGCACTGAGAAAAACTGGGTTCCTGCTTCTGCTTCATCTCCTCTGTTCTAGGTTCCTTCACCCCTGCACTCAGGCACAACTCCTGCACTTACGGGAGCTTTGAGTGCTGGCTGGCTGCGAATCCTACCGCCTTTCCCTTGTCCATTCATTTCCCGCTTGTTTGCATGATTCTTACTCACTTTCTCATTCTTAAACTGACAGCACTTTCTTCCCCTTCCTCACTCTCAGCTAATGATGAGTAATATTTTCCTATTTCACTGAGACATTTCTGCACATTTCCACCTCCACATGTGCTGACCTAAGTGCGCATGTACCCCATCAATTCTGCTTTCCCCCACTTAGGTGGACAAACTGTTCACCCCTCTGTGCCCATCCTCTCCAGTAGGCACAGGGCCCCGTTCCAGTTGTTCCTGTTTCTCTGCCCACGATCATTCCCACCAGCGTGACTCTCCTCTTTAAAACAAAATGTAACCACAGCAAAAGCTTGTTCTTAATCTCACATTCTTCTGTGTACCTTTCTGCTGTTTCTTGTCACGCAGAACTCCTTGGAAGTATTATCTACACTTGCTCTCTCTCCCCTCTTTCCTGCCATTCTTGCTTGCCCTGACCTCAGGCATGCAGCGCCCGAGTCAAGGTCACCATTTACGCAGATGTCAGTAACATTTGACACAGTTGCTCATACTCTCATTTTTGAAACACTCTGTTTACTTAGCTCTGGGACACCGGAACCTCTGCCTCCTCCCTTCCCCCTTTGCTGATCCTCCCTTCTCTCTCTCAGGTGTCTTAGGGCTCAGGTACACATTCTTCTAAGGCTCTGGGTATATAAAATCCATCATGCTTCACTTCCCAGCCTTTGAGGGCCGTGCACAGCACATTTGGAATTGAGGTGCTATGCTAAAGGTTTCTTTACCTTTGTAAAGTCTCTTCAGAATTAAAGGTGTTGTCCAGAATGTCTTGGCACCTTCCCTTGCTTTACCAACAGCCTGGACAGGCCACAGGGATCCCATAAAGGGGATCCCTTTAGGTTATCACCCCTAAAAGGTTCTTACTCAGTAACCAGCTTGGCTTGCTAAGTTCTTGACCCAGTTCATTGTTTGCTGCCTTTGTCTTAGACATGATCCTTTGGACTTTTTCTAGTTTCTAGCTAGTTTTCTTTTACATAACAAATGCCATTTCTCCAAGTTCTTCGAATCTGTGGGTCAGCCCTGGGCATTCCTCCTGCTGATTCCTGAGATTCTGAACCTGTCTGGGAAAGGAAATCAGCCAGAACAGATTTTGGTTACTTTCTTTTGGCTTCTGTATCTCTAGATTTGGCTCCTTCCTTCCTTCTTTCCTTCCTTCCATCCATCCATCCAATAATTATCGAACCCTTTTTCTAGACACTAATGACAGAGCAATAAAAAGAACAGTCACTGAAGTTTACATTAAATAAAAAGAATTTGGTTAACATTGCCATGCACCTAGCCCCTTAGAGATACATCGATCATTTTATCTTGTCAAAGATATAGGAAGAAAACGTAAGTAAATGACTTGTTTGTGCTTACTAAAATGTTAAAGTAGGGAAATATGATAGCACACTGATTCTGAAATTTAATACAGCAGTATGTGGGCTTGGATTGTTGACTTTGTGATATCTCTAATTTCAGGTTCCTTGTCCTTGACTCAGCCCTGTGTAGAAACAGACTGTTTTTTTTTTGTTGTTGTTGTTTTGTTTTTACTGTCTTCTCCCGCAGCTTACCTTAGCTTCCCCATCTCCTTTCCCCCTTGTTCAGTGCTAGTGGCCACTGTTAATTTGAGAAGGAAACCCATTACACTTAACAATAATACCTGAGTATGCTAATCCCCACTCCCGTCTGTCAGTAGCTTGACCACAGTATGCCCCTGTAACCTCCTAGGAAAAAGACATTCCCCTTACTCCCAGTGGTAGATTAAGGGTCCTCTTCTTGCCTTACCTGTTTGTGCCTTGTCTGCATCTAAAAGATTTGTAAACCATTGAGTGTAAGTAGCCTGAGGGCTTCTCAGTTTTCACAGTTTAGTTCTGTTCATGCTTTGTCCTTAGCACATACAACAAAGATAAGTACTCAATAGATATTTGCTGAATGAATGATTCAAGGCATCATGAATCAAGCCATGTATTAATTTGATGATTATTTCTATACAATAGATATTTTTGAAAGTAAAAACAAGTTTTACTTCTGTGAACTTAGGTTATTCGTTAAGTAGACGCATTGTTATGTGAGCATTGCAAATGTTTTAGTCTATTCCAACTAAACCCAGTTTGTTTAATAAAATTACTCTCATCATTCTTATTTTGCTCTTCTCTATTTGGAAATACATAGTACTAGATAAATTCATTATTGTGGATGTCTTCTAATACTCATTTGTGCCTTTGACATGAGACTCACTGGAGGTTCCCAAATGCAGATCTGTGAATTTGTTCTATCAGATTCACCTTTGTTGTTTAAAACAAAATATTTCTGGGTAGTGCTGACCTACCAAGTTAAAATATCCAGGGGTTAAGATTTAGTATTTGGTATCTTTATAAAATTCTCTGGGTTGGGGAACCTCTAGGAAATCTTTATTTGTGTAGCTTTCTATCTACGCATGAGGTATTCTTTGTTCCCTGCAATATTCTTTTTGTGAATTTTTGTTTGCTTTGGTGGTAGCAATGTTATTTCTATTTCTTAATTAAAATCATGCTACACCAGTAAGCTTAAGAGCAGCTTTATATGTGGTTAGAGATTTCTTGACCAGAAATGTGTGTACAAATTCTGCTGCCGTATATTCCTAGGAGACAGTGATGTGAGACCATGCTTTAAAAATAAATGAATGAAGCACATAAATAATCTTAGCAGTGGGATTATTTTATCATCTCGGTCATTAATTACTTGTTCTTACTATCTATAGATATGTCATTTGCCATTATCTGTAGCTGAATTACATAATGAAGGAGGGATGAGGCAAGGTACCTTTTGGAAGAATAATTGTGCAGAAAGACAAATAGCAAAATTCTTAAGGACATGTATTTCCCTTTCCCAATCAAAGTCATATTAATAAAATAATTCTT
>CM053613.1:35130452-35151673 GCA_028646535.1 Procyon lotor
GAGGTGGTGGGGGGGATGGGCAGCAGATCCCAGGGGAGCCCGCACCCCACGCCCGGCTCCCCTGAGGGGGCTGGAAATAGAGCCCAGAACATGAGCGATGCCAGCCCATGCCTCACCAAGCTAGCCTTACCTGCACGGTGAGCAGTCACAGCGAGCCACACTTGGATGGGCTCTCTGGGGACACCTCGCAGGGGCAGGCTCGCAGAGGTGGGGATGTGAGGCTGGCTTCATTGACAAAGCCATGTATTTTTTTTTTTTTTAAGATTTTATTTATTTATTTGAGAGAGAGAAAGCAAGACAGAGCATGAACTGGGGTGAGGCAGAGGGAGAGGGAGAAGCAGACTCCCCACTGAGCAGGGAGCCTGATGTGGGGCTCGATCCCAGGACCCCAGGATCATGATCAGACACTTAACCGACTGAGCCACCCAGGCGCCCCACCCCTACCATTGCTTTGCAAAATAGTAGCTAGATTATTATACAAGTAGATGAGTACACACACTGTACCCTGCCTTCTATAATTTAATATACTTCAGAGATGATGGCCTTTGTGATATAGCTCCTTTAATGATGACTTCGAAGACCGCAGAGCAGGAGTGCCTGGGTGGTGCCTTGATTTCAGCTCAGGTTGTGATCTCAGAGTCATGAGACAGAGCCCTGCATCGGCACAGAGTCTAAGACTCTCTCCCTCCCTCCCTCTCCTCCGGCCCACACGTTCTCTCTTTTTCTCTAAAATAAATAAATAAAATCTAAAGATAAAAAAAGACCATAGAACAAAGTAAAAAAAAGATATAAAAGCATATATGTGTGTGTTTTTACATTGCTCTACAGTCTTTGGGTTCATTGTTAGAAGAGCAGTATCACTAATGAGATGATCTCTAAAATACCCTACACTGAGCTAGAAAGCAAGGTAGAAGCTTTCAGGTGCTGTCCTGTGAGCCTGTTTTGCTGGGTCCTTAAATATAATAACATCTCACTTCATCGTCTCCCTTCGACCACTGATTTCCATAAAAAGCTTTCAAAGTACTAAGTAATGAAGCTCCAAATGACCTGGACGGGTGGAGAAACAGGCCTGCCTTAAGGTGCTCAGAACGTTAGCATCAGATAAGATTCCGGAAAGCTGTAAAAGCTTAACCCTTCTCATTCCTGAGACCCCCACCCCCCAGCCCCATGTCCCCACAGAGGTTGGGGACAGATTATGGAGGTAACAGGAGATGCTGTGCCCTGGGGCGATGCTAAAGGGGGCATCGCTCCCAGGAAAGTGAGAGGCTGGCCTCTGCCAGGCTTTCCCCGGTACTGGACGTTTCCCTGGCCGTGAGGACCAGCTTCTAGTTCTGATTGTGGCCACGGGGGACTGGGGATTAAAGAGCAGAGTGGTGGGATAAGTCAGGCCCACGTTTACTGAGCTCTTTTCATGGCTCAGACTGTGCTGGGCACGGGCATAGGGGCAGTGGGCCAGACGACCAAGTCCCCGCTCTTGCAGGCATGTCCTCTAGTAGATTAATCACGGCAGGTGAGGATTGAGGGAGATGGCGTAACTGAGGGGCCAGGTGGACGGTAATGAGTGGGTAGCCGTGATTACCTAGTTCCTAAATGCACATGTCTCTAAGCCCCTTCCTTCGGTGTAATTGTCCATTTGTGGGCACTTATCCTTGTCCCCTCAAGCAACTCCTCCTTTGAAAGGCCTAATTTTTTTTTTTGAGTAGAAATGTATATATTTAAGATGTACAACACCACGGTTTCCTACCCAGATACAGGCCTGCCTCGGAGACAGCGTTGGTTTGGTTCCAGCCCACCCCCATAAAGCCAGGATCACAGTAAGTGGAGTCAAATGAAGTCTGTGCCTTCCCGGTGCCTATAAAAGTTACGTTCATGCCACCCTGAAGTCTGGTAAGGGTGCAAGAGAATTATGTCTTAGAAAAATGTGCGTCATCAAACAATACTTTATTGTCCAAAAATGCTAGCCGGCCTCTGGGCTTTCGGAGAATCACAATTGCTGATCACCATGACAAACATAATTGCAGTGAAAAAGTTTAAAGAGAATCACCAAAAAGTTGCCAAAAAAAAAAAAGACAAAAAAGTTGGCAGAAATGACCAATATGACACAGAGATACAAAGCGAGCGAACGTCCCTGGAAAAGTGCCGTCAAAGATTTGCTCAAAGCATTGCAAACCTTCATTCTGTGTCAGGGAGGTGGCGGGGGGGAGCAGTATCTGGGAAGCACAGTAAGGCCAAGGGCAATAAAATGAGGTGCACAGCTCACAGAAACACGGTTACTGCACTCAAGCTAATTAACATACTCATTTCTTCACATAGTTGCCTTTTTGATTTCTGTGGTGAGAGTGCTAGGAATCTACTCTCTTAGCAAATTCCCAGTATACCGTGATGCTCTGCCTAGAGCCCCCTCCACAGCTGCTGGGAAAACGAATAGCCCTCAGTTGTCAGTTCTCTGGGTGGATCGCATTGGCCGGATAAAACCGCTTCGTGTGATGTTGCAGGAGGCCCTCTTTGGGCCTGCAACGCAGCTCAGCCTCTCCCCCTGCCCATTCCTACCTGCCGCCCCTCCCCCGCCCCCTCGCCACCCCAGGTGCGGTTCCCAGGAGAGGTCCCTAACTCCACCCATGCCAATCTGGACTCTGCCTGCTGCCCAGAGAGCCCAGCTGCTATGGTCAGTGGAAAAAGAGAGGCAGAGTTAGCACATCAATGACATCCTCGCCAGGTAAAGCCCAAATGATGTGTGTGCCATCAGTGGTCAGGACAGGGGACTTCGGCCAAGGGACCCTGGTGCACAGGCACAGCCGACTCTGAAGGACCCTGTCAGAGCAGCCAGCCTCCAATCCGGATTGTGAGCCGTCCATTTCAACAAAACAGCATCACCCACCCCTTTCAAGCAATGTTCCTAATTAGCATTTTAAAAGGTTTGTGGTTTGTGTTAGTATGATTATCCTTATTTTGCTTTTATGGTCATATGAGAGCTATAAGCATAAAGAGTTAATATCCAGTTATCTTTGCACACATTTAAATAATATGATAATGAAAATAATCACAACTCAACCCTAGGGGTTTGTGAGCTTACGTATGCCCCTTAAAAAAGGTCCATACATTACTTGGGTTTGGAAATATTCTAATTTTGCAAGAGCATGGTATGAAGAGCTCGGGTCTTAGAGGCTTGTGGCTTAACTGTGCAACCTCAGACACGCGCCTTAATTCTTTGAGCCTTGATTTTCTCATTCCGTAGAGTGGGCTAATGAGAAGAACGACCTTCCAGGCTTGCGGCAAGCTCTAAATGAGCTAGAAAAGAATGCAGAATGCTTGCACAGTTCCTGACACATAGTAGGTGCTCAGTAAACGGCAGCAGGCAGGAGAGGCCCAACAGGAGAGAAGGTACCCTCCTCCAGCCCCTTTCCAAACCCAGCCTGGAGAAACCCTGCTGTCTGCAACCATCCTGGAAAGATGGCAGGAGGACGGAGTTTTAGGTAAGTTACTTTCGAGGGGGCGTCAGAATTCCTTTTACTTCAAAGTACACACAGGCACGCAAGCAAACGTGATAGCCCCGAGGCACTTAAAAGCAAAAGGTTAAAAATAGAAAACTCAAAAGAGCAATGACCTAAATTCAAATTCAGAGAATTTTACACTTAAGGACCATTCATTCAATAAATATTCGCAAGGTCGGCTGAACAATGAACAATGCCCCTCCCCACCCCAATATCCACGTTCTAATCCCTGGAACCTGCAAATGTTACCTTATAACCAGAAGGACTTTTGAAGATGTGATTAAATTAAGGATCTTGAGATAGGGGGGCTAAACTGGATTATTCAGGGGGCCTGCAACTGAAGGGTCCTTGTAAGAAGGAGGCACAGGTTTGACGACAGAAGACAAGAAGGCAATGTGAGGTTCCATGCAGAGAATGGAGTGATGTGGCCACAAGTCACCGAATGCCGGTGGCCACTGACATTCTGGGAGAGGTAAGAAGCCTTCTGGGGCTTCCTGGCCTGTAAGACTCATTCTGGAGTTCTCATCTCCACAAGTATGAGAGATTAAATTCACCTCATCTTAAGATACTTAATCTGTGGTAATTTGTTGTAACAATGATAGGAACGAATACTATCCCTATGGACCCTACTTGCCCTTTGAGTGGGTCTAGGTGACCAAGACCAGTCATTAGAAGGGAGGAGAGGAGGGAATAGCACCGAGTCTGAAGAGCTGATGGCAGTCCTGTTCCTCCGTCCTCTAGCTGTGTGGCCTCTGGCCAATCGGTCAGCTTCTTGGGGACTCCTCGTCTCCATCTCTACAATGAGACTCCTAAACTTCTTGTGAGGATTATAAGCTAAGACACTTGAAGGACCACAAAACTATGTGAACTCTTTTCATAATTATTATGATTACCTTTAAAAAAAAAAAACACCTCAGGCTGAAGATTGTAATCAAGATGCTACCTCTTCAAAGATAGCCTAATGGTGCATAAAATGTCTGTCTGTGGCGACTCCGTGAACATGGGACCTAGGCATGGCCATTCAATATTTTGGAGCATGGAGCTGAAAATTTTCAGTTCTTAGATCTCTGTCTGCTGTTCACACTGAATTTCACTAAACTTCACCCAGGACCCACTTGTAATTCCTTATTTTTACAACCCATGCTGAGATGTTATTGTCACTTGGACTTCTCTTTGAGGAGATGTTTGTTTTCTTTAAAAAGAGAATATCGATAAGCCAATCTCCTCTAACTACTGGATAGTTTTCCTGTACTTGAAGCTTCCTGAAGTAAGAATCATGGAAAGAATCTGTGCTTGAAGCGATCACAATAAAAACGACTTTTATTTTTCAAGCTCAAGACTGTCCACATGTCTCTGGTCTGTCTTCACTGGCTCGATCTTTCAAAGCAAAGGGAAGAAAATAAACACTTTCAGAGTCTGAAGTTGGTTCCTTGCAACAACTGTTTCCCCCCATTTGTAATTCAATTGAGCATTTCCCTACTCAGGTAGTAAGGGAAGAATTGCTGTTTTGGTTGAAACTACGTGCAGTTTTGTTTCTTTAGAAAACATTTTTATAATGGATTTTTCTCTTATTACAAAAATATGTTCATTGTAGAACATTCAGAAAATTGAGATAGGCAGCAAGAGTAATATAGGGACAACCTGCGATCCCACCACCCGCAGCTCGCCGCTGTCACTGTTTCCATTTTAAACCGAAAAAGTATACTTCAGTGTGCCTGAGTGGGCCATGTGTGGAATCACCAGAGCAGCGAATTCCAATCATAATAGGAGCCTGGATTCTCTCTTCCTGTACGTGGTCAGGCCCTGATGTCAGGGAGAGGAGCTGCCCCGGAGGTCTGAGAAACAGCAGGCCACGGCTTCCGTCAGTGGCACTCTGAGAGGTCACCCCACCGCGCGCCCCCCATCCTGTCCCGCCGTCCTGTGAGTACCGGGCCTCCTAACTCCTTCCTACCTCGAGGGCTCCTCTCCTGCTCCCACTCCAGTCCCTCATGGGGACCTTTCTAGAGCATACACTGGACCAGCTCACTCCGCTTCTTGACTCTAGGGATAATGTCCCCATTTTTTAGCGTGGAACGCAAAGTTCATGCTTTGGCTCTGCCTGCTCTTCCAGCCTCATATCTCCTCCCCCAAAAGTATCCTCCATCCCTGTCACCACCCTCTTCATCCTCTTCACCCAACTGGCCACCCAGTACTGGCTGTGGCCTATGTGTTCAGTACTACCTTAGTGCATGTCTACACCGACAGTCCTATAAGGTGGGCTTTATGGGTGAGGCTCGGAGAAATCCAATGATTCACTCCCCTCCGTGTGGCTAACAAGCAAAGAAGCCAGAACCTGAGCTCAGTGTCCTCTGATGTCAAAGCATCCGCATTCGGATACCTGCTTCCCTACTGAACTACTTGAAGTTTCTTGAACCAGAAATGCTCTTTTCAAGTTACTATACCTTTGCATCTCCCCAAGGTGACTCTTAGCCCTTTCTCACCCACCTAATGCCTCCTGGTCCTTTAGAATGCTGCTCAAGCCTTTGGCTTAGGGTAGCTGCCCCTCCTCTGTCCAAGGTACCTGATGTTGACCTCGATCATGGGATCTGACATCCAAGGTACCCAATGTTGACCTTGATCATGAGATCTGACATCCAAGGTACCCAATGTTGACCTTGACCATGGGATCTGACATCCAAGGTACTCAATGTTGACCTTGACCATGGCATCCGACATCCAAGGTACCCAATGTTGACCTTGATCATGGGATCCACCTCAATGAACTACAGTTACCCTCTTACAGGCATGTATCCATGTACCACCCCCTCCCCCAACCAGCTGTGAGTGCCTTAAGGGGGGACTCTGTCTCATTCACCTCTATCTCCCTCTTTCCCACTGTCTAGCACAGGATTTGGGAGATAATAAATACATGTTTGTTTAATAAACGAATGAATGGGCAGCAACTCCTAGAGACTTCACATAGGCTCTGACCCATCAAAACTTGATTTGCTTATAATGTTCCTGCCAGAAGTAGCTCAGAGAAATAAGGAAAATGAAACCCAGAATTCTTCGCCACCAGATCCCTTGCCAGGCTGGAGCCCGGTGATCATTTGTAACTAACTGCTGACCCTCAGCGGTGCAGAGGGAGCTGGGCGCCCTGACCTTTCCTTGTTGTGTTTAACTCTTGTCACTTGGTCATTTTGTCATCAGGACAAGGTCCAGCGGCAGGTGAAAGGTGAGAGACGGTGCCACCCCAAAATACGCCTCTTTGGCACAAAGATTATTTTGAGAAACTGCAGACACAGGAGAAGCACTGAAAATAGAATAAAAGTTACCCTTTTGCAAAGGAAAATTACATTTAGAGAGGGGCCCTGGACCGGCAAGAGAGCTATGACTAGAGATCGCATTTTCATCTGAGAGGCTCATCTGCATTGCAGGGCAAATTTTGTTTATCATAAATTTCCTCTTCTTACCTTCCCGTGATTGCCCTCCTCCCCTTTGAAGCCCTAGATCCTTATCCTTTCCCCTAGCTCAGAATGAGTATATAAGCCTTAATTACCTGGATGCCTTTTGAGGTTTTCCCGTATGTATAGACATATACGTATGTATGTAATTAAATTTTTTCTCCCTCTTGTTACTCTTTCTTTTATTACAGGGTTGGGTGGGAATGTCTTAGTCAAGAACCTAAATGGGTATGGGAAAATTGTTTTTCCTCCCCTACATAGGGCACCTGGCTTTGGAAATTCTTGAGAGACAAAGAATAGAGGCAGGAGGGAGAAAACTATGTCCAGTGAATTACATGAAGGGAGTGGGGAGACGGGGGGTTGAGGGTTGGGGATGAGGGTTGGAGGTGAGCAAGGGGGTGGACACAGAACTGAGGGGTCTTCTGCCCAGTTTCATGTTCAGAAAAGCCTCAGATGAGAATCTGGCATGATCCTGGAGGTCACAGAAATACACCAAACAAGACTAAATGAAGAAGGGCTTCTGAACAACTTTGAACATGTCCTGCTCCTGACCAACCCCACCTCCGATGAAGTACACATGAATATTTTTACAATTCTTTGTAAATGATCTTGAGATCAGCACAATCTTATTGCCTTGGATTTTCTGGTTACAGCATTACCCCAATTTTGTCAATCCTGTTACAGCCTTTCCCTGCACTTGTTAACAGGCCGAGAACTTTAAAAAAATGGGGATAACTTGACTTCTGAGGAGCCCTGGCTGTGATGTGGGATCTGAGGCCCCCTCTCCTCGAGCAAAATCTGCTCTTTGGAGATCAGTCAGGGTGGGTGGCACAGTGGCACGGTGGTGCTGACAGACTGGCTCACGAGAGCTGAGTAGACACACCTCTGCCCAGCTCTGTGTTCAGGTGGTAGTTTGCAGTTGGTCACAGTGGGAGTATGTACATGATAGAAATCGGCAGACACTACCTATCAGGGCTTTTCTTTTTTCTTTTCTTTCCTTTTTTTTTTTTTTTTTGAGGCTGATGGTTAGACATTTACCAGCCGATCACGGAGGTGGGAGGGCGAGGGGATGGCTACTTTAGGCTGGAGACCGATGGTATTTTTTGGCCTCATGATGGTGAACATGAGGGAGGGGGGACTCACTATGCTCACCTGGGGTCAAGATGTAGGGAACAACCAGATTCACGGGAGCAGGGAGGGCTGAATGCCCGGGGCTCCCCAAACGGGCTGTGCTTCAGAACCAGACGAAGACCTTCCAAGTCTACAATGTTCAGGTCCCATCTCGGAACTACTGAATTAGCATCTCGGGGCGGGGTGCAGGAACCTGTTTTAAATGTTTTAAACAAACATTTAAAAATGTTTGGAAAATGGTTTGGAAAATGGTTCGGGTCAACGGAACCTCTGTCATGTGTCTCCAGGTATTGAGAGGCCTCAAAAAGGAGGTGATGGGTGTGCCTGGGTGGCTCAGTGGGTTAAAGCCTCTGCCTTCGGCTCAGGTCATGATCTCAGGGTCCTGGGTTCAAGCCCCGCATCGGGCTCTCTGCTCAGCGAGGAGCCTGCTTCCCCCTCTCTCTCTGCCTGCCTCTCTGCCTACTTGTGATCTCTGTCAAATAAATAAATAAAATCTTTAAAAAAAAAAAAAAAGGAGGTGATGAGGTGCAGCCTATGAGGTCACAGATTTCCCACACAGGCCCCCTGCCTCTCCTCCTGAGGCCTCTGTCACCTGTCATGGCTTGAAAGGATCTGGGTGACTGACAGAGGCAGGGGTACAAAGCCTTAATGAGAAACAGGCTATAAAATATGACCTTGGGAAAAGGCGTGGCTTGAAAACATTTTTTTGGACTTCCGTAAAGCTTTATCAGACATACGTCTCTGATTTGGACTTCGCCTACTGTATCACCTGCCTCTGAGTTCCTGACTGACTTCTCAGGGCAACGAAATTTCTTCTGGGGCCCGCATGACTCTAGCACCCATAATAGCAGGACGTAGTCCCAGGCCCAGTAAAAAAGGCTGATTTGAGCTCAGGGCCAAAATCTTCAGTGAAGCCTGAGAGAGACCAGAAGGCTGGAAGGTGGCAGCGACCAGGACAGAGGCTGGGTGGGCGGGTGTGAGGAGCCTCAAGGGAGCATGGTTCTTTCTGTGAGATGAGGGCCGAGGAGGCGATGGAAATGAAGTAGAGCCTCGCCCCTCCTCTTGCCTTGAGTTGTATCGGATATGGGAGCGCAAATGCCCGGGAAGGGGACCTGGAAACCGGGTTTTTCGAAAAAGAGGTGGGAAGGGAGCTGTAGATGGGGTAAGGAGGTTATGGGAGCGTTGCAGGATACATTAGGCCACCCAGACATTTCCTGCCGCCCAGAAGTGCAATGTGTCCACCCAGAGTGAGGGTCTAGCTGTCGCCACCACGGCTGTCCGGCTCCCTATTACTTATGTGCCCTCTGCATAATTTATCATATGCATTATAATATTTTAAAGATATCTTTAGATCCCAAGTCCAAATTCCAAGTGTAAGGAGAAGAGCTTAGATCTTAAAATAAGACAGGCCTTGGTCTGAATTCAGTTCTTTCTCTTTCTAGCTGTGAGCTTTGGGCAAGTCATTCTACCAATCTGACCCTCAGTTTCTTTAGGTATAAAATGGGTATAGTAACTCTACCCACCTTGGGGGTTTTAGCAAAGAATAAATTAGATATTGCTTGGAAACGCCCACTCTGTTGTCAGAGACAGAATATGTCCTCCATAAGCCTTGACCCTCCCTCCTTGACCAAATCATCTTTGTTTCTTAATGGTCTGACACCACTCATGGTTTTGTGAAGGTAAACAAAATACATTGGTTGAATGAATGAATGAGTTGGTTGAAGGAATGAATGTGTAAGCAAATTCACGAATTAATGAATGAATGTTAATTTTCAGAAAGATACAGTTGAGGAAACTCACGGCACTCTGCCACGGCTGAAAAGACTTCTCTTGCAATTCTTTTCAAACATTTAGCCCAGGCCAGGTCCTCTGTCCTATTTCAAGGTCAGAGCTATTCCTTTGTTCTGACCTTGGCATAATGAGCCATGAAAAGCTTGTGGCTTTTTTTCTATTTTAATCCTTCCGTCCATTTAATGGGCTATATTTCCTCTGGAAACAGTGGGGTGAACATCACCAAGATAATGGGTAATAACATTAACATTATCACCACTGGCATGATCCAGATATTATTCAATTAAAGTAATAACTCCTAATGCAGGATGAATTGTTTTTATCTTAAGAATCCAATTCAGCCATCAGCTCACCATCACATTCAAATGACAGAAATTACCTTTAAGTCCTAGATCTGTAATGTCATGTTGAGATGATTTCTAGTTATATTTTAGGATGCTATATTACAGACGTTTTTAAGGGCAGAGTGTACAGAGCTTGTCGTGTTTTCATTTTCTATCACCAGGCAATTTGAAATCCTTTTCAAATGAATAATGAACAAAAATTAGAAACTTGGGGAGCAAAATCCCTTCAAAGGAGTGCTTAGGACAACCTAAAAATTCCTCTTACTGAGAATAGTAAAGAAGAGATTCGGGTTGTTACTTAATTTTAACACTGGCCCTCTGAAGACAGAGATGGGGAAGAAAGATCCCCTTCCCACCATCGAATTCAGGAGCTTTGTCACCTGGGATGTTGGTGATCCGTGTCCAGAGTAGAGTCGTCTCCTTTTTTTGACCCGGGACCTTGACCTTGGTGGTGTGTGCTGAGGGGGTCAGTCAGAGGGCCGGCTCGTGCCACCCAGACTCTCAAGATGTAGCAGATGTGATCGACGGTGAGAAATATGAAAGGGATGTGGCACAGCCTCCCTTAGTGTAGCAAAGCCTGTTTGAGAAGCGATCATCTTAACAGAACGTTGCCTGGGAAGCACCGAGTTCAAGAGCGGGGGTGGAGCTGAATGACTGTAGTGGACAGAGTCACAGAGCTCTCTTAGCCAAGAGTATCTACCTCCATTAGGAGGCCAGACCCACCTCACAGATGAAAACATCAAGTCTGTGGGTCATGGTGTCTACTCCTAGACCTTGGCCAACTCTTCCTCTCTGACTACCATCTTTCCAGAGGCTATGGGGACCACTGCCTTCTATCTGCACCTTCCCTCAGTCAGGCTACAACATGCTACAAATAGGTGGCAGTTTTATAACACAAATTCGACTGTAGAGGACACCCTCTAGTCACAATGGCCGGACTCTGGCCATCCCCCACTCATCGCCAGATCTCAGGACCATTGCTATGTGTGGTTTAACTCAGACCCTTCGATACCGATTCTACCTCCTCCAGCTCCTAGAGTGTGCCTGCTCTCCTCGTTATGGGGGCCCCCTCCCCACAGCCCAATACCTACTGTGTACAGTCTCAGAGAGAGCGAGGCTCACCTGGGATAGCTTGCCCCTGAACTTAACCGTCAACGTTTTGTAGCAGGGGATGAATTCCCTGCTGCTTTTCAATAAAGTTGAATGCGACTGCAGTAGGTAGGCGCACTGCAGTGAGAACGAAAGAGGAAGGTCCCATAAATTAACATGTGGAAGAAGAAATTTATATTTATTCTGGTTCTTCCGAGAGAGCTAGCCGAATGGCTTCCGGCTTAGGTGGCAGTGGGAGGGGGACAAGCTGGGGAGCAGCGTGGCTTTCCACACCCACCCACCATGAAAAGACCCGGAAGGCAGCAATCGTCCACGGAAAGCCCCAGAACAGGGCCAAATCTTCTCCAGTTAAGGCTGTGCTCAGCTCCCATCCATCCCACTGAGTGCTGTGTTCCTTTCCCACAGCCCGGAGCAGAACTCAGCTGTTCAGGATTCATGAAACAGAAAAGCTCCTCTACCCAAACCATCAACAGAGCTGATCTCAACTTTGCCTGCAACTAAGGGAAACAATTATGGCAAAGAAATGGATACTCGCGGTTTCCTTTTGCGAGGCCGTTCTGATCTACCCTGAGAGCCTGTCGCCCAGCCTTCCTTGTGGCACTGAACTGGGCCCAGGGCAGGAGGGGGCATGGCTCCGGTAACATTTCCTAGGTCCTTGGGTGATCCCGGCTACTTGTCACCAGGCCCAGAGACATACTGGCTGCAAGGACCCACCTACCCCGAGTGCTCCTTGAACAGACGCCCCTCTGATATTTGGGGCTGACACTTCATTCACTCGCCGTTTATCCGGTGCCCACCATGTACCAGGCGCTGGGAACACAGGGATGATCAACATGGTTCTTGCCCTCTAAGAGCTCATATTTCATCAAGGGGACAGACGGAACACACAGCGACAAGTCAGGGAGCTCTGGGTGCTGGGGCTGCTCTGAGGGAGGAGGGCAGGGGGTATCTGGCTTTCTCCAGTCTCCTACCTTTCATCTCCTTGTAAGGAATTGTTCTGAGAGCCACGCACGGCACGAGTCAGTAAGACTCGGGGGCCATCGCCACACAAAACAGAAGAGGGCATGTCTGCATTTGTTTCTGCACAAACTATTAGCTGTGGTGTCATGTGCATGTGAACATCACAGTCTCTATTTCTTGAACACTTAGGCTGGTGGTCTGCGAACTTGAATGCATGTCAGAATCATCAGGCGGGCTTGTGAAAGCGGAGTATCGCCCCCCCCCCCCCCCGCCCCCGGCCCCAGGTTCTGATTCAGTGGGGGTGGGGCCTGGAGAGGGTCTGCACTTCTAACAAGTTCCCAAGGGACAGCCACTGACCTAGACACTGCCTGCCACATAGTAAGGGTTCAATAAATGATGGTATCAATAGCATTAGGCACTGAGCTTTTAAAAAAGAATTTTAAATTCAATTAGCCAACATAGAGTACATCGTTACTTTCAGATGTAGTGCTCAATAATTTATCAGTTGCATTTAACACCCAGGGCTCACCACACCACGTGCCCTCCTTGATGCCCATCACTCAAATACCTCACCCCACCCCCCTCCCCTCCAGCAACCCTCAGTTTGTTTCCTATGGTTAAGAGTCTCTCAGGGTTTGTCTCCCTCTCTGATGACTTCCCATCCAGTTTTCCCTCCCTTCCCCTGTGATCCTCGGAGCTGTTTCTTATATTCCATATGAGTGAAGCCATATGATAACTGTCTTTCTCTGATTGACTTATTTCACTCAGCACAATACCCTCCAGTTCCATCCATATCGATGTAAATGGGAAGCATTCATCCTTTCTGATGGCTGAGTAATATTCCATTGTGTATATAAACCACATCTTTACCCAATCATCTGTCAGTGGACATCTCCGTTCTTTCCACAGTTCGGCTACTGTGGACATTGCTGCTATGAACATCAAGGTGCAGGTGCCCCTCAGATCACTACATTTGTATCTTGGGGGTAAATACCCAGCAGGGCAATTGCTGGGTCATAAGGTAGCTCTAGTTTTAACTTCTTAAGGAACCTCCATACTCTTCCAGAGCGGCTACATCAGCTTGCATAAACCAGCTAACTTAACCCTCATAACCACATGATATGGTGGGGATTATTACTGCTGCCCTTATTTTATTTTTTAATGAGATTTTTTGGGAAAGATTTTAATTATTTAACAGAGAGAGACACAGAGAGAGAAGGAACAGAAGCAGGGGGAGTGGGAGAGGGAGAAGCAGGCTTCCTGCCGAGCAGGGAGCCCGATGCGGGGCTTGATCCCAGGACCCTGGGATCATGACCCGAGCCGAAGGCAGATGCCTAACGACTGAGCCACCCAGGCGCCCCATGACTGCCCTTATTTTAGACACGAGCAGATGTAAATAGAGAGAGCTCAGTATTTTGCTCAGGGTCACAGAGATAGTAAGTGGCAGAGATGATACTTAAACCAAGTCTTTTGAGCAGAAAAAAAAAAATTCATGTTTTTTTTCTGTCACTCTATTCTGCCTCTTCAGGAAAGAAGTATTTCTTTCTTTCTTCTTTGAAATACAGAAGCTAAAGAGACTCAATCATAAATAAGTGAAGTCTAGAATCATAATACTCTCATTCCATTTCACATATGTCCTCAAATATATTATTAAAATGATCCCTCAAGAGCCAGTGGAAAGACCATTTATTTCTTGAAAACAGTTGTGAAAATATATGAGAGCGTAAGCCGCCTGTGCCTTGAGCCCAAGGAGCCTCCTAAGCCAATATCCATCAATCCCTTTTTTTTTTTCCCCAAGTAATGGAACACATTTTGTTAAGCAAAAGTATACTCAGAACCCCGATATATAAAGCAGACAGGAATCTGGCTGCTTTTAGACTCTAAAACAAATGCAGGTGCTGAAAGGACCAGATTGAGAGCACTTCTGGCCAGAGGCTGAGATGTCCCCTCGGAAGCACCAGCTCTGATCCGAGGGAGACCCAGCCATCCAGCTCTGGTGTGGGAGGCACAAGTGGCTCAGTGAGTTTCTCAGGACCAGGAAGAAGGCCGAAGAAATCCCAGAGAACACCCATGACACCCGCTACCTTCTCCTAAGAAGTGAGGTGAGCTGCTTGCTTGTTAGGCCTTCTTTACGGGACCAGTTTTTAATGCTAGTTAGACCTGCTGCCATTCAGCGAACTATCGAGGGCTCAAGGATTCCTTTTCAACAAATTCTTTTTTTTTTTTTTTAAAGATTTATTTATTTATTTATTTGACACAGAGAGAGAGAGAGAGAGAGATCACAAGCAGGCAGAGAGGCAGGCAGAGAGAGAGGGGGGGAAGCAGGCTCCCTGCTGAGCAGAAAGCCCGATGAGGGGCTCGATCCCAGGACCCTGAGATCATGACCTGAGCCGAAGGCAGCGGCTTTAACCCACTGAGCCACCCAGGCGCCCCTCAACAAATTCTTTTGTAGTCTTTGGGAAGTTTGGAGTAAGATGTTGCATCGGATGTGTCTAGGGAGAAGGACCCCGTCAAGTGAAACCAACTGATAATTATCTTTAGTACTTAGTGTGAGAGGTTCAAGCAGGGTACCACTCCTAATAGGGGGTTACCTGCACATCGCTTCTGTGGGGGTGAGTGGCCCCACGCTCAGAGGTGTATTCAGAGTACATGTGATTCACGACCCGGCCCTGGATGTGAAGATTCTCTGCACTCCCAGGGCTGATTCATAAACCACTCCCTGGATACCAGCTTCACTATTTGGAGCCAAAACTCATCCATTGCTGTCTATTTATTGTTCAGCTACCAGCAGAGACCAAGGAGTAATTGTCTCTCAGTCCCGTTCTCCCCATCTTCCGTTTGGTAATAAGCTGCAGTCAGGTGTGACCACGGGACCAATATTTAGCCAATGTGATGCAAAAGAAGGGATGTGTGTAACTCTTGGATCACCTTATTTAAGAAAGCTGTCCGCTGCCTGTTTTCATGATCCCTTCCTGTTGCTTGGAAAGGAGTGGGAACCCCAGCAGCTGACGTGGACCCAGATATGGGAGCCACGTGCGGAGCCCGGCAGAAACAGACCACCGGCATTGTGCTGCTCCCCTCTGCACTGTTATGTGTGAAGGAAATAAACTTCAATCTGACTTAAAAACCGTATTTTTGGTTTCTTTATTACAACAGCTTAGTTTACAACCTACGTATGGGTCAACGATGACCATAATTCTATCACTACTCCCACGAAGAGGTGGGGGTCTATGTCCCCTCCCCTTGAATGTGGAAAGCTTTGTGACTGCTTTGGTCAAATTCTTATCCCAGGCTTTGAGAAATCAGCAGCTTCCACTTTCTGTCTTTTGGAACATTCTCTTTAGGAGCTCTGAGCCATCATATAAGAAGTCCAACTCCCCGAGACCCCCGTGCTGACGAAGCCACATGTGGGCATCCCAGGAGACAGTCCCAGCCTTCCAGAAACCCCTCCAAAGTTCTAGGCATGTGAATGATGCCATCTCAGATCCCTTAGACTGGTCTATTAGTCAGCTGAATACCGTGAGTAACCTGGTCAACAGCACTCTGAACAGAAGAAATCACCCAGGTTGTCACATGAGGAGGCCACATGTGGAACTGCTGCACTGATCTTGTGGCCACGAACGGAGCCATGGCTGATCCTTTAAATATGGCAGAGCAGAAAGACGGAAGTAGCTTAGTCCCTGATGACATCCCTGAGCTACTGTCCTAACCTTGGAACCAGCTATCTCCAAACTTCCCATTCAGCGAGGGAGTCAACGTCTGTGTTGTTTCAGCCACTCTTGGTTAAGTTTTCTGTTACTTGTGGCTGACAGCATTCTAGACATATTCCGCCCTCTCACCCCCCACCGCCATCTTGCCTCTCAGGAGGAGTTTGTTACAGGAGCAAGAGCATTTAGCCGGGCCTGCAGCCAGACTCCTACTTCTTCAATAAATGTACCGGTTGGGCATGGCTGATTTCTCTCGAGGTTCTCCTGAAACTTGACACACAACCTCCAGGTATTCTAGCCTGCTGGCTAATTCCACTGCACACCATCTCACCTGCCTTCCCTTACCCTGCCCTCACCTTCCCTATGGCAGGGAAGTAGAGGAAGGCCTGGAAAGCCCCCATGACTCCTAGAAGGGGAACCAAGGGAATTCCTCCAACAGTTACCTTTATAAGTGGTTTTCCCAGCTAGGGCTGGGGGCTTTATGGGCAGAGGACTGAAACCGAGAGTTTCTTTCCCAAGATGACACAGAGGAAGGGGCTAAAACTCAAGGAGAGGAGCAGAACTGAAAACTATATGCAAAAAAACTACATCTACGATGTAAGCCCCACTTGGGAGGCTGTCAAGCTGAGGAGGGCCGGAGGCCATCTGGGAATAAGGATTTGGGGCTGCACAAATGCAGAGAGCGAGAGGAAAGCAAACACATGTGAATTGGGAATGTGTTGGTGTGCATGTGTGCACACAGGGAGATGGTGGAACAGCCCAGAAGAGCTGCTGGTGTTTGCTTGTATCAGGGGCGTAGTGCACGGGTGGGTGCACGGGTCAGCTCCTCTAAAAGGATGAGAAGAAACACACCCCTCTAGGAAGCCTATGTGTGTTCTAAGATGTAACATAACTGCACCTTGCTCGTGAAAGTCCTTTTGATCCATTCCATTGATCAGTTCCCCCATATGTGTGCCTTACAGCCCGATTATAGCGTTCATTTAAACTTCTCTTGTATTAAAGCCAGTCTATCACTTAGCCATTTCCCCAACTGGACTGAAGGACTTTTGAGGGTAGGGACTATTTCTTAATTCTTCCCTCATAGCATAAACTACAGTGGTTTGTACATAGAAAGTGCTCAGTGAATGCCTTTTGATTAATTACCGTTGTCAACCCTTTGGCTTCTTTTTCTGTTGACATTTACAAGCAGATCAAGAATATTTCTAACAGTGCATTTTTTTTTTTCTAAATGACAGAATAAACACAGGAATCCATCACTAAGGAGGCAAGATATAAACCTTAAGCAGAAGAGTTAAACGTATTTCAGAAAGCAAGGGGGATAGAGACACAAGAGAAGGATTTGGAGGCTGCAAATTTATCCGTCTCAGACCAGCTCCAGGCCAATGAATGCCCTCTGAAAACTTCATCAGCCTTTTCCTACACAAAGTGCTTTCTGACCATTTCTCTGCAGTGTTTCTCCTACATGGACACAGAGTTTCATTTATTAATCAAACATAATTGGGCCCTATTTCAAAAGGATGAACAAAGCCTGTTTTGTTGTCCCATTCAAAAGCTGGGTTTAGTCTGGGTCATGGTGTTTGTCAGCGTCTGTTTCCAGGCCCCGAAGGGCTGGATGCTGGGGCAGGATAATTGGGGGCCAGTTGGTCAATTTCCCACTCCCTAGAGCCCTTGAAAGGGCCTCTCCTGAGCCCTGGAGCCTGTGTTCACGGACTATGAATGTAAAGCCTACACCTCCACCTCCCACTTGGCAAGAAAGGTCTAGCTGGCCCCTTGTCAACCGTGTCATTCCTCACAGCACGGGCCCATCTTCTGATGATCTGTCCTCAAACCCAGCTCAGACTCTCCATTACCAGAGCTGGTGTTCTTTCTTCAAAATCCTTCAGGGTCCCGCCACTGCTAACATGTTGCTTCTGAAAATATTGCAAAGAGTATGAAAAATAGAAAGTCCATGCAAATATACTTCAGAACAGAAGAGAAAGGAGACCCATAGTATTAGAAAAAAGAACCCTATGATATTTTCCATTCATTGAGGACAGGCATGGTGCTACGAACTTTTACATACATTATCTGTAAAACAGTAACCATGGGATGGAAGTAACAGGACTCCTATTTATAGGGAAAAGGATGTCAGAAGTCAAATTACTTGGTCAAAGTTGCATTAATAAATTATTGGTAGAAGCGAAATGACAATTCAGTTCTAATTCCATATATGAAATATAAAAAGGGGATAAATTTATGTGTGAAAACTATACTTAATTACATGCTCCTTGACTAAAAGCCTCAACACATGGATAATATTTTGTAATAAAAATATAAAATACCCCAAATGAAACAATGAGGTAGGAAACCTTATTAAACTAGTAACAAAGAGGTAAATTAAAAAATTTTTCAGAAAACTCAAAAGAGCAAGGCATACAGACTTAATGGATTTCTTCAAACTCCCGAGGAACAGATAATTTCCAAGCTAGGCTGACTAGATCAAAACACAGTCTAGGATGGACTCCAACCAGTGTATTCTATGTGACAAGTTTGATCTTAATGAAGGTTACTCCAGGAATGTGGAAAACAAATCAGTAAAAGAAAATCTATTAACATTAGATGATGCAAACTATTTCAACATATTTCAAAAGAGGAATTGATAAAACCTTTTCTCTTGAGTAAAATAATTAGGACCTTAACTTGATAAACATACTATTTAAAATCATGAAGCAATAACGGAATAACGCTAAAAGCTTTCCTTTCAAATAGAGGCCCAAAAGAAGAACGTTACTGCCATTATGATTTAATATTGCTTTAGGCACATTGCAAAAGACACAAAGGACAACTGTTGGAAAAGAAGTGAAAAATATTTACAAAGACTTTGCTAAACACTTGGAACTAAATCAACAAGTTCAGAAAGAAGGCAGATTCGGTATTCAAATTAAAAAATCAATAGCATTACTATACACAATATACTAGTGTATACTATATATAGTACTGTACATAATAGGCAGTAAGCTAGAATCGTATAAATATGATGATATAAGAATGTGAGACACCCAGGATACATGAAATGATTTAAGAAGTTAAGTATAATGACTCGATACATTCTAAATCAAAATCGCCACTTTTTCTTAGAATTTGACAACATGTTTCTAACATTTATTAGGCAAACAGTGTCAAGAACATGAAAGGATATTTTGTAAAAGAAGTCTTCCGATCAGGTAAGACTAGAACTCTAAGTTCTATACATATTACAAAGCAAGGATAATTAAAACAGGGCTGTACTCCTATGAAACAAGACATAAAGGCAGGTAAAAGAGAATCAGAAGTGCTGAAATAAACCCATTTGTATATGATAACTTGATATATGATTATATAGTATAAACAACAAGTCAAAGAGAAGTTATTTAATAGATGATATCAGTTTTTTAAAGATTTATTTATTTGAGAGAGAGCGCACGCAAGTGCATAGGGAAAGGACAGGGGGGTAGAGAGAGAGAGAATTTGGAGAAGATTCTGCCCTGGGCCCAAGCCCGACCTGGGGCTTAATCCCACCACCCTGAGATCACAACCTGAGTCCAAACCAAGAACGGGTCGCTCAAGCAAATGTGCCGCCCAGGCGCCCCTGGTACCGATTTAAATATAGGTTATATCTAAACATATACTGGATACACTCAAATACATTAAAGTGTTCAATATATATTTTTTTAATCCATAGAACAACCAGAAGAAAAGAGAACCAAGATTGCATCAGAGCTTGGGAACTATGAGTAATGAACCAGGAAGAACTTTCCAAGGCTTGAAGCAATAGAAGAAATAACAATGGAAGAGATCCAAAGATTCCAGTGGATAATACTTAATGTATTTTTTTTTTTTTTTTTAGATTTTATTTATTTGACAGAGAGAAACACAGTGAAAGAGGGAACACAAGCAGAGGGAATGGTAGCGGGAGAAGCAGGCTTCCTGCCGAGCAGGGAGCCCGATGTGGGGCTCGATCCCAGGACCCTGGGATCATGACCTGAGCCAAAGGCAGACACTTAATGACTGAGCCACCCAGGCACCCCAATACTTAATGTATTTTAATCATAAAAAATATAAGAAAAAAAAAGAAAAGGAATACTCTTGAGAAAATACTTGCATCCAAAGAGCAAAATCAATAACATATAAGGAACCTGTTAAAATCAGTAAGAACACATTTATTTCTAGAAACACTGTCACAGGCAAGAGGGTATTCAACACAGCATAAAATAAAAGCATAAAATAAAAAGTTGTTTTAACTGTGATGGGAGACCTGAATAAATTAGAGCCAACCAACCTAAACATTTGTCATTTAAAAAGGTAACCACAAAAGATGTGTCTCACATAATGGAATAATGTTTACGGTATGGTGCTACATGAAGAAAGAAAATACAAAATAATGTGTGCAACATAACAGCAACTGTATAGAAACAAGGATATGCGTGCTCCGGGCCTGGAAAGGAGGTCAAAGAAATGATAAGTGCTCTTCTAGGGCTGGGCTTGTCGCAAACAAATGATAGGTGGGATCAGGAAGGTGAGGATGAGTAGAAACAAAACAGTAAGTGTGGGTCTGGGCTCAGTCAAAGGCAATGAAAAACAAAAGTGAAAACACAAGACATTTAAACACTTGGATTTTGTGGAAACTCTCTCTCTCTCTTTTTTTTTTTTTTGGGAGATTTATTTATTTTTATTATTACTATTTTTTTTCTTTTAAGAGAAAGAGAGAGCGCACAAGCAGAAGGAGAAGCAGGCTCCTCACTGAGCAGGGAACTCCATGTGGGACTCGATCCTAGGACCCTGGCGTCATGACCCAGGCTGAAGGCAAATGCTCAACTGACTAAGCTCCCTAGGTGGAGAGAGAGCGAGCGAGAGAGAGCAAGAGCGCGTGCAAGAGCATGCACATGCATGTGCACAAGTTGGGGGAGGAACAGAGGGAGAGGATACTCAAGCCGACTCCCCGCTGAGCATGAGGCCGGATCAGGGGTTCCATCCCAGGACCCTGAGATCATGACCTGAGCCAAAATCAAGAGTAGGAGGCTTAACCAACTATGCCACTCAGGAGGTCTGAAATCTCTTTGATGGTAGCAAAGGGTGTGTGGCTCAGAGCCACAAACCTCCCAGTCAGATCTCCACGGAGATCTTACCCATAGAGGTCCGTGGGGACAAAGACCCCCTGAAGCCCCAAAGAGGGACACAAAAGCCATAGGCCACAGGGAGCTGCACAGATTTTAAGTGAAGTGACTT
>CM053613.1:35152173-35170461 GCA_028646535.1 Procyon lotor
TTTTTTTTTAATTTTCCCCCGGAAAAGGACCCTCTCTCAAACTGAATAAGCTTCAAGCCCTACAGATTCAGGATTGGCCCTGTAGCCAGCAGTCGTTACTCCTGAGCCCTAAATTTAGCTTCGCCCTCCCAGATACGAGGGGCAAAATGGAACCCGTGACCGCTCACCAGGAGCAGTGAAATGCGAGGAAGGAAGTTGGTGTGGCCAAAATGCCCAACTGTGCAAACGCCGACCTAATTTATAGAGTCTGAGCTGACAGCTGCAGAAAATTAGGCATCAATGTTAGGAAATAATACTATGTCACTGCCTTATTAGTTAATATTAGATTTACTTACAGTTCACCAGAAATTCAGTGCACAGACATCTATCAAGTTCCTACTTTGTGGCCAGCCCTCAGCTAGATTCTCCAGGAAATATAAAAGCATAAAGATTAGATCCTTTTTTGCTTTTTACTTATAAATTCTGAGAAGAGGCAGATCGCTGAAAACAGGGAAACACCAACAGAGGGAACACAAAGCCATCGCTAAGATCCACGGCAGACATGCGCACAGAAAAAAGTGGAACAGCCATTCTCTGGAACTCACGGAATGGGGATATTTGATCTCCTGCCTTCCTTTTTTCCTTCTTCCCACAAATGTTTACTGAGCACCTATTTTTTTTAACTGCAGCTTAACTGACATATATTTTATATACTATACAACTTAACCTATTTAAAGTGCACAGCTCAGAGGTTTCTAGTATATTTACAGGGTTGTACGCCCACCACCACATCAATGTAAAACAGTCTCTATTTTCTGTTTCCATAGATTTGCCTGTCTTGGACATTTCTGAGTGTTTGTCATGCATCAGGCTTAAGACCAGGAACAGGTGGCTATAGACAGCAGTATATACCCCACGCTCTACTATCAGCTCTGAGAACACATCACCCATGCTCCCTGGGCTTCCCTTTTTATCCCCCCCTAAAAATGAAACGGATGGAGTCCCTTGTACATTAAAACACTCTCCTTTAAAACTCAGTCCTAGAGAAAAAGGCATGGGGGAAGTGGTGACGAGGCAGGGAAATGCTCTCATTAGGGACAGACTATATAATCTTCCTAGAAGCCCATTTGCTAGTATGTATCAAAAGCACCAAATATGTATATACACTTAGCCACTGAGATCCCATGGTTAGGATTATCCTTCGGCGTTCATCAGGGATGCTTGCAAAGACGTACTGATAAGGAGGACGATGACAATGTTGATGGAGCTACTAAATATGCTGAAAAATTGTCTGATCTCTAAATCCCACACAGGAAGCCCCAGTTAGGAATCTTTATTCTAGATTCCATTCTCTCCTGTTGTCGATGCTCACACCGGCCTTTCCACAGCCCTCTGTCTGCCACTGACTCTGGCCTCACCATCTGCAAAGACCCGCAAGTTCTTTTACTGTCCAATACTGTTCTCTGATCTTGTAATTGTGCTGTTGTTTCGGGCCCGAGGGTGGGGCCTGACATTCTACCCTCCCTAAGGAAGCAGGATGTTCCCGGGATTTGAGGTGACCTGCATTATTCTGACTGTGGAATTTGGCTGTATTATCTTTAACGATGCCAGCTTTTATCCTTAGACTCCGGGTTTTTTTCAGTTATTGTTGTCTTCACCATTAATATCCACACTCTTTCAGTTCATAAATAACTCTCATCATATCAGAGAGTGGAAAACCAGACCCTTTGATCACGAGGCGTCTCCACCTCGCTGGGAACGAATGGAAACACCTTCATTAAGGGTTTTGCCAACCCGACTCATCACAGGAAGTCACTTTTGCCACAGTTGGGCATCTAACAGAAGTGGACTTCAGAACTTGAGTATGATTCTCTATATTCTCATAATTTTAAAGAGGGCAGAGTACATACTTAAAAAAATACTTTATTTATTTATTTATTTTAGAGAGTGGGGGCAGGGGGAGGGGGAGGGAGAGGAGCTGGAAAGAATTGGAGATGGAAAGTCCAAGCAGACTCTGTGGTGAGCACGGAGCCGGACCTCACCTCCCCCTGAGATCATGACCTGAGCTGAAACCAAGAGATGGACGCTTAAGTGACTGAGACCCCCACCCCCGGGTGCCCCTGAACACACACTTCTGAAAAAGGCACTACTTCTCCCTACTTTGTGGGCAGCCCGTGGTGAGGTGGCTATATCCAATGACGACATGTACAGCAAGCACCACTAATTCCCACCCCTGAAGACATTTCTGTGTCTCGGCAACATGTCAACATTCCACATAGCCGGCCCCCTCTAGCGTTTTCAAGGATTCAAACACACTTTTTTTTTTTTGCCATTTATTAAAAAGAGAGTAAGTATTTCTTTTAGGTGTACCTTTAAATTTAGGCTTTCCTCTTGGAATAATAAATACATTTGTAAGGGAAATCAATAAGATACTTCTCCGTCTAGAATAATCGTGCAAGCCAGTGTTTGATCCTAACTAATTTTCAAAAGAATGCCTTGACTTTCACGTTGATAACAACTAATTTATTCTGTAGCTAATTGAATGACTTTGTAATTAGCTCACCAGAGCAGGAGAGAAGACAAAATAAATATCTTGGTGATCGGTCCTTTGTAATGAGCTGGGTGAGTAAGTAAACATGCAGGTCAACCTTGCCCGCCAAGGCAGGCCCTACAAGGGTGCGGTAGGCCTCAGTCTTCTTCCGTTCTGTCCCTTCTCCTTTTAGCATTCTCCCTCTTGAGCTTCTGCTGTGGGCATCTTCCTGTTGAAATCTGTCCCAAAGCTTTAAGCTGACCCTGTAGCTGACATTTGCCATTCAAGTTAGAATCACTAAGGAAGTTTAATTTGGGGGCACCTGGGTGGCTCAGTGGGTTAAAGCCTCTGCCTTCGGCTCAGGTCATGATCTCAGGGTCCTGGGATTGAGCCCCGCGTCAGGCTCTCTGCTCAGCAGAGAACAGAGAGCACAGCAGAGAGCACTATCCCTCTGTGTGCCTCTCTACCTCCTTGTGATCTCTCTCTCTCTCTGTGTCAAATAAATAAATAAAATCTTTAAAAAAAAAAGAGAGAAGGAAGCTTAATTTGCATTTATTGCCAAAGGAGCTGAAGGGTCCTTAGGACTATCAGGGACGTGCCTACAGGTATGTGCTTCCGTACGACCCACATGAAGAGGAATCTGGAGACTAAATCTTACATGTGAATGGGAAGGTTTAATAGGTATATTCTGCCTCACTGGCTGGGGGGTGGGGGCAGGAAGACAAAAACCTGGGGGAAATGAAAATCATCCTTAACCCAAAGGGCTGGAACCCTTGGCCTGAGCTGGCAATTTACCAGTGCAGGCTCGTTTCCCACAGTTGGTCTCAAAGAGCCTGAAGAAGTTTCTAGAAAAAAATGTTCCTGGGGCAAGCTGCACAGCAACTGGGCTCACTAGGGCTCAACAGCGGTCTTTTTGTAAACTGCTGGCTTTTTTTAAAAAAATTATTTATTTATTTAGAGAGAGAATACGTGGGGAGGGGGATGGTGGTAGGGGGTGGGGAAAGGGAGAGAATCCCACGCAGACTCCCCACTGAGCATGGAGCCCGACGTGGAGGTGGGGCTCAATCCCAAGACCCAGAGATCATGACCTGAGCTGAAACCAAGAGTCGACCACTCCACCGAGTAAGCCACCCAAGTGCCCCGAAACTGCCGCCTTTTAGAAGCATTCCTGGGGTCTCGTAGCCACCAAAGAGCTAGCAGGCCAGCAGGAAACCCCGAGAGCCACCGACGGCCACTCTTATGGAGGGCTTTGCGCAAGTCTTCTGCAAGCATCCTGTGATGGGTGAGGCCTCAGAGTGGGGCTGCCCTGCTGGGGGCACCCCTAGCTGTCAGAGGGGAGAGTAGAGACTACGTCTTTCAGGATCTCCTCCCGGGCAGGAGAGAAGAACAGCAGGACATGGGTGCCCTTGGAGGCCCAGGTGGAGCCCAGGGTCAGGACAGATCTTGATTAGGACCTGGCTTCGAGTTTCCCACTGGAAGGCCTTGCTGGAGAGGCAGTGAGATTCTGAACACAGATCCCGCCTACTCACCTCCTTCCCACGGACACCAACCAACCCCCACCTCGTAGTGCTTTCCTCTTCTAAGGTTTGGGGTAACACGTGGCTTATCTTATGAGAAAATCTGTACTCTGAGAGCACAGTACTGGGATTAGCTGGTGGGAATCCCTAGCCAGCACCCCCTTGGGGCTTCTAGGCTGTGCTTTGGAGACCTCATCCTAGCTCCACTTGTCTGGGGAAGAACAGGTAGAGGAAGGCGGGGAATGAAGACCCCTCCCTTCCCCCAGCATCTCGCAGAGCAACCTATTAAAGGCAAGACACATTGAATGCAAGTTCACTCAAAACAAACTTTAAGGTCGTGTAAAGTGAAGTGAATTACCACCCCCTTTATCTTTGGGTCAAGCAGGGCTGGTCATTCTCAGAAGCCCCGGAGCAGGATGAAAGGTACGCATGTATTTTTCCCACAATGCTGCTGGGTCTTGCCCACGTTCGCAGACTATCACTAAGGAAGTCCAGGGTATGACGCCTTCGAGACTGGGGTGCTGTGACAATGGAGGTGAGGCCCCGTCCTCCCTTCCAAGGAGGCCCTGTCCTTTCAGAGCCATCCTGATCCCCCCCTAGGCTCTTCCTGCCCACCCTTCTAGGCTCTGATTTGGAATCTTAGGCTGACCCTGCTCTGACCTTGATCTTGGACTTGCCTGTTGCAGACATTGCTTTACCTCTGGACTCATGGCCTCAGTACCATGAAAATATTTCTCCAGTGGCTGACCTCAACTGTATCCAATCTGTGGCATCACTATTTATGTTTGGAGCTAATACTCTGAAGACTGGCTCTGCGGGGGCAGCAGTGTAGACTTTCTTTTTTAATATTGTCATTTATCCATCTTTCCAACAGTAGTGATGTGCACTCCACTCCAGTTTCTTCAATGCACACAGCAAGTTGTTGGGAAACACCAGTCTGGACACCTTCACTTTATTTTGAGAATTCCTCCAGACTTGTCTCTCTGACAATACTCCTCACTCATTGGCATCTCTGAATTGATTCTTTGCCTTGGCTATGAATTTTCATTTTATTCCTTGGCTTGGATTACTGGCCCTAATCTCTCTCTCTCTCTTTCTCTCTCTTTTTGTGTTGAGGTGTAAGTGACATATAACATTAGTTTCAGGTATGCAGTTTAATGACTTGATATTTATATACATCATGAAATGATCACCGCAATAAGTCTAATCAATAATCTACTCTCCATACACAGATCCAAGAAGGTTTTTGTTCTTGTGCTAAGAACTTTTAAGATCTATTCTCTTAGCAACTTCCAGATGTGCAATACAGTATTATTAACTATAGTCACCATACTATGCATTCTATCTCCATGACTTATTTATTTTATAACTGTAAATTTGTACCTTTTACTCTCTTCATCCATTCCCTCTTGACTTCCCTTTCCCCAACCTCTGGCAATCACCAATCTGTTCTCTGCATCTATGAGTTTGTTTTTTGTTGTGTTGTTGTTTTGTTTTTAGATTTAGATTCCACATGTAAGTGAGATCATATGGTATTTGTCTTTCTCTGACTTACTCCACTTAGCATAATGCCCTCATAATGACCTTGATCTTGATGCTGGCTTTCCTTCTGCACACACCTTCCAGTTCTATCTGCTCACTAAACACTGTATCCTCTGATGAGAGATACCTTACTCTTTGCCCTTGGAACAGATGGCCTGGACAGGTCTGTAGTTTGCTTGACCTCAGTCAGGTTTGTGTGTGTGACTTGGAGGAGGGTATTTGCACAACAGTTTGACAAAAGGTCTTCATTGTCACCCTATCTGCTCAAGTCCACTCTCTCTGCCCCCATGAGATGCTGGCTCATCATAAGGCATAGCAACAGAGCAGGCTGGAATCCATTCTTTCCTGCTTCCTTTCCTGTATTTAGGGATGGGATAATGTACCTCTGTTGTTATGCTCAATGAAATCCCTAAAACACTGAACCCGACTTATGTTATTCATTTATTCAACAAATGAATGAATTTACATTATTCATTCATTCAACAAATAATGTAGTCTATTATGTACAAAGAAGGTCCTGGGACATAATAGTGAATAAGAGAAGGGTCTAGCAGGATCCCAGGTAAGAGAAGTTTCCATTTTCAGCAAACAAACCCAACACATCCAACTCCTTAGTGATACTTTCCCTTTTATCTTCAATTTGCTACCAACATTTTCTGCCCATTGCTACTTGCCAGGGTCCCAAGCAAGAGAAGGCTTCATTTTCAGTAAACTAAAAGAAACATATAGCTCCCCAATGGCAACTTGTCTTTCACCCGCAATTTGCTATCAACGTTTTCAACACATGTTGTTTTCCTTTGGAATGGAACACATGATTGATTGGCTTAAGTCCAACAACTATCTGAGGCTAAGGCTCTTCTGTGTTCAACACACCTCATAATTTCTTTTATTTTCTCAAGCATATGATGAGCTTAAAAGACCTCTGCTTCTACTGACTTATTCTTTTGCTTTACTATTTTTTTTTTAACTAAGACAAGAAGGACAAACTGCAATAAAATCCTCAAATAAGTACATGACCCTGCTGTACAAACTACATAGCTGGCTGGCATCTGGGGTTCAAAGGCAGTTGAGAGGTTATGCGTGTTCAACATGCAATAGTGAAGGTTATTTGAAACTCAAATATACCAAAACCACAGGACCACTTGGATCTCGAATGCCTCTTGTCTGACCATTATGACTTTCGTAATCGGCATCATTTTGGCAAAAAGTCTATTTCCAGCTGTTTCAAGTCACAGATGTACTCTTTTCTAAATTGTTCAAAAAATATGTACAGGCTGTTTTCTTAAGTTTTAAATCAGAGTTCTCTTGATAGATTTTTGCTTTGATTTGGAATCTTTTGGCTCCGGATTGTTTGTGAGAGTGAACTGGATGCTAGCTTACCCTGGAAGAAAATTTCTGGAGCCAGAAAGTCACGCAGCCCTTGCTGTTCCTTCCCTTCCTTTTATTATTTCACAATGTGTGCCTGGTCCCGAAAGCTCATGAAGAACAAAATGTGCCCAACCGTTTTAAGCGTATGGGGAGGGAAGAGAGAAATGATGCTCTCTACATTGAAGGAGTCCTACTTGAGGAGGTGGGAGTGGGAAGATCTGTGGGAGGGAAGGGTTGCTTCGGCATAAGTTTATAAACTAAGGAGGAAATCAACACTGTTAAAGCATTGTCTATAAACTTAATCTACGAGCTCTCCCTAGCAGAGACTGGTTCTTACTTGTCCAAGTTTGGTGTCCTCAAGGGCCACTTGGTACAGGAATTGGATTCCCAGCCCAGGTTACTGTGGATGATTTGAGGCAGATTGGGGATGAACAGAATCATGTATAGAAGAAAGCTAAGCCTCAGAAGCTTGGTAGAGCAGGTAGGAGGATTGATTTGTGAGTCGTAGCCTGGAATAGTGGAATAGACAAAAACTTGGGAGCCAGGAGACCTATGTTCAAATCCCAGCTGTGCTGCTTGGACTCTAACTCTGGACAAGTGAGTTGCTCATCTGCCCTGAGCCTCAGAGGTTTCTCATCTGTCAAATGGAGATGATAAGAGTACCTAGCTCATTCCAGGGTTTTCAGATTCACAATGATGCATGTCACAAGTCCAGTGCAGGGCTGGCTGCCTAGTCAACATTCAAAATCATGGGACTGATAAGCAAGGTGTCATTCTATTTCTCCAAGAAATGTCTGGTGATACAGAGAGATAGAGAGCTTAATTTACATAAACTTAAGGAAAAGTTGGGAAGGACACACACCAGTCTGTTAAGGAGAGTTACCACCTCTAGGGTTTAGAAGGTGGGATAGGAAAGGGAAAGAAGTTCAGTATTTTCTTTATACACTGAGTAGTGGTATTGTAAGTGCTTCTTTCTCTTTGTTGTTCAGCATTATGTAAATAAGAAAGGAAAAAAAGGAAGGATGAAGGGAGGAAGGAAAAAGAAAAGAAGGAAGGAGGAAGGACGGAAATAAGGAGGAAGGAAGGAAGCTGGAAGAAAGGGAAGAAGGTGGGCCAGAATGGGCCAGCCTGAGTTCCCTGCATATCTGCAGAGCTCACTACGGGACTCCCAGCGAGTAAATGTGGAGCTGAAATATTGATTGATTATTGTTCAGCCAGTAAAACAACATTAAGAAAAGATGATTACTCTATTTGTTTTTACAAATGCGCCTGTAACCTGTGGAGCAATTCTATGAGGCTCGTGCCCTAGGCTTCTGGGAGCGAGGGAAGAACGCGGCCCCGGGGCAGCTTGTTCTGTGCTCTGCTGAGGAGGGTCACAGAAGGTTCCACCACACGGTGGACTCGGGCCACTCCAGGTCCAGAGGCTGGAGCTGTCTGGAAAAGCCCAGTGGTGAACCGGCCTTAGAGTTGACAGCACTGAAGCCAAATGCTATGCAGAGCGTGCCAAAGTTAAGAAATTGCAAAATGTGGATAATTACACAAAATCAAGAGAAACTACATGCTCTTTCTCCTAGATGGGATCAAAAGATGCTCCAGTTTACAAGATAAAGGTAGACCAAGTAATTTTCCTGAACATTCTTTTCTACCAGTGAAATGCCCGTGTTTTTAACCTCATGAATGCCAGCTTTGAAATGATGTGGTCGAATAACATCTCAGTCCTGTCTTGAGGGATTTCACCAAGTATTCAAAGCTTTAAGACTCAGAGTCCAAGTGTAAATGGGCTTCTGAGTAACCTTTAACATTGAAGTTTATCTTTTCATGAAGTGTATTTGGATGAACAAATATTAGACGCCTGAGAAAATACGTTCTCTAACTTAGAAGGACACACAAGCTGTGTTGGAAGCAATGGAAAAGAGGTTGAGAGTGGGCAGAGAGCAGGGATGTGAGGTGGAGAAGGGCCAGGGCCAAGGAAGACACATTAGCAAGGCAGCCCTGGGACACAGAGAGAGCCAACCCAGAGGACCCCGGCCAGTGGGTCATGGAGAGATACTCTATGTCTGCAGGAAAAGGAACTAAGGTTTGAAGCCAGAGAGGGGCAGAGGCAGCTGGGTAAGATGCCTAAGGTGTGCGTGGTGGGCTCTGGCACGAAGCCCCCAGGACAGTGCCCAGGTGGCAGGACTCTGGCAGAAAGGGGGCTAGATTCACCAGTCTGTGGGCTGTGCAGGGAAGCTCTGCAGAAAAGAGGGGGTTGGTTCATAAACTGAAGAAAAGATGATGTTTGATCCTTGATTGATTGACCTTTCCCCATCTAAATCATGATTATGAGCTCTGTATTTAATACTAATTCAAAGCATCTTTAGACCATCAGCATGATACAAAAGCACCTGTCCCTGGACGCTCAGGTTGCCTTGAATTTTTCACTGTAGCAAGCCACTCGTGCAGTGAAACTCTTTGTGCATGACATTCTTCCTGTATCAAGGACAATTTCCTAAGAATAGATTCCGAGAAGTGGAACAACTGGGTCAAAGGATATGAACGTTTTTATGTGTCTTAATACACAGTGGAAAGCATTTGGAAAGCGAAATTGCTTTCCAAAGGGTTGGTTGAACCCAATCACTTTTATTTCGAACAAGATTTTATGGGTGATTATGCAGGGCTTTTAATGAGATGTTTGGCTAAGAAATGATAGTATAAAAACTGACGTTTATTCTGGGCTAATCATAGCCTTTCTATCCACTGTCTTATTTAATCCTCTCAACAACCCTGTGAGGCAGACAGTATTATCCCCATTTGGCAGATGAGGACCCAGAAGAGATTAAATATTTTCCCAAGGCCATGTGGTTAGTTGAGAGGTTGAGCCACTCCGAACCCACACCTGTCTGGGCCCTGCCCGTAAGCTTGGTGCTGGAAGCTTCCCTCCTGATTGTATGGCCTCCAGTGGTTTTAAAAACACAATCCAAGACACACTGATAGACCTGAGATACATTCTGAGTCCCAAAGAGCTATAAAGCCAGAAAATGATTCTTTACAGACAACCCCACGCTGGTGGTGGGAATGTTTATTTCAGGAGAAATACACTTTATTTCACAGTGAAATGGTTTGATCCTTTATTATCATATTCTATTTCCACTGCCATCCCCTTAATTCAGACCCTTATCACCTTGCATTGGCCCACAAGATAGGCTGTAAATGGTGGCCTCTTCCTGCAACCTCCCCATAGTCCAGAATGGGACAGGCATGATTGTCCTGAACTAGGTCCCAGGATTCATCTTCTGAAAACATGAGTTTGGGCCATATTATTTCCTATGATTATTATGATCCTGAAACCTTCACTGGCTGAGAATTGTCATTAGGATCAAATATAAATGTTGGTTTTCAGAGTCTCCAAGGCCCTAAACCAGCCATTCCACTGAGAACTATCTGTGCCATGTTCTTGGTACTCAGGGATTCGTGGCAGGATGGCAGCACAAGGTGGGGGTCTAGGTTTCCAAAGATTGACTAGAGTAAGGCTTCCTATCAAGGGTGACCAAAGAGGAAAGAACCGATGGGCCGTCTTTATGCAATAAAAGGGTGCAAGCTACTAGTGACTGGGAATCATGTCAAATGGTCAAACATTAGAATTGGGTTTTCAGGGCTGGAGCAGGGAAATGTAGGCAAAGTTAAGGGTCTAGCTGAGCCCGAACAGCAAAGGGTGGATAGGGAAGAAGAAGGACAGGGTGCTGGGTAAAAAATACGGCCAGGCACAGAGAGCATGCAGCTTAGTTTTCACTTGGTTAGAGCACGTGGCATAGGTGTGTTGGGCTTGTTTGCAGGTGTAAAGTCAGAGCAAACATCATTCACGATTTCCCACTATATCCATGCCCTCTACTCTGCCTTCTGTCAAACCCCAAGCCCCCCTGCATTTTTCCCCTAAACATCCCATTGCCTCTCTTTCCACCCATCTCCATATAACTTATCTTACTCACCTGGAATGCCTTCCCCACCATTAACCCCAATCCCACCTGTCCTACAAGACCCAGGACAAGCCTCTTTTATTCTATCCAAGCTCTCTGCAGCCTCCTTCTCTCCCTTCCCCACCAACTAGAGCTAAGCCCTCTCTTGTTCATATTCTTCTGGTAATTATTCTTCTCACAATCCACTTGGCAATTAATCACATACTGTCTTGTGATGCATTTACTGTTGTTGGCTTAAACAGATAAAAATATCTTCTATGTCTGTTTAACTTGTCACATGTGTCTGGCTTGACTTTCTGAAGGGGAGTCCAAAGGACAAGCCAGCAATCACTATCAGGGGAGAGCTCCTTTTGGAAAAAAAAAAAATGACAACAAAGCCCATATGCTTTTCAAACTCATTTTGCATGTATTATTTCCTTTGATACTCATACAACCCGGGGAGGTGCATATTATTATTTGGATTTACTCCCCAGTTCAATAATCTTTACTGACTATAAGATCAGATGCAAAATCTGGCCTGGAAAGGCCCCCCCCACCCCCAGTCACGTAAGATCAATTGGATTAATGGAAAGAGGAAGAACTCTTTGCAACGTGAACGTCAGCTCTGAAGTAAGGAAGTGGTCAGTCTGATGTGAATGCGGGTTGCTCAGCTGGCTGCCAGCTGCGGTTCATCAGAAACCACAGAACCACCCCGAAGGCACAGGTGGACTGAGGCGGTCCAGGAGGGGTCTACTCAGCTGGCCTAAACCAACGACTTGCCCCTGCCCTGTTTGAAGGGATACAGATTTAATCCAACTCTACTCCGTAAGGTTGTCTGTACACTATCTGTGGGGGCCATATATACATTCACAGCTCTTTGGTAAATGGCATATAATTCATTCTGCCATGGAGGTTCAAGTTTTGCCTGCTGCCGCTACCCTTTGTGTTGTAAGGAATCTCTCCGGAGATAAGGAGTGTCAACCCCTTCACAGGTTGGTTAGCATCCTGCTGTCTGGGATGTGCAGGCATAAAACACATTTTACTGGTGAATCTGTACAGAGCATTCTCCTATTTATGGGGCCCACTATGGAAACACACACACACACACTTCCATACACACTGTTCTAGGAAGGTAGGACCCACCAGCTTGACCACCATGCCACCATCATCTCCAGAGACAATATAAGAAAGGAAGAATGAATGGAATTCCTAAAAACCCAAAGCTCTAAATGCTACAGAGAGTTCAATGAAAAGCAGTGGAATGCTAGATTCCTATCCCGAGCTGAACTCGGAACCAAGCCCCTGGTCTGTTCCCACGATTCTTTCAGGAAAATGGTTACAAGATTCCATAGATGAGTTATGAGTCCAGCCAACTCTGACTGGGAAAGGCTCTGTAGGAAAAAGGGGTAGGAAGCACAGTGGACAAGTCAGGGCTGGTGTTAAAGGGAGGGAAAACAGTTCCTATGGATCTTCGGAGAGCGAAAGAGGGGGTATACGTCATGGGCAAAAAAGTGCCAGCTGAACTCTGCAGCCAACAGCAAGGAACACTGGTTATACTGTTTAAGAGAAAGTGATCAGCTTTGCTGACGGAGGGGAGATTACAGATAGACCCTGTGATAAGGAGAATGCGCGAGCCCGTGTTTGCTGGATGGGAGTAATTCAGCACAGCATTGCTTTGCACGGCATTACTCTTGAGTCAAGGCGGAAATGCCTCAGGGCTGAGAGAACTGCCTGAGAGATCTGTGTGACTCGTGGAGGACTCCCCTGGTCACCTGTGAGAGCTGGTTGTGATGGGGGCTGGGGCAGAGGGGGCTGATGGAAGGCTCTGGGCTTGCCCCGACTTGAGTATAGGGAGCGCTTGTCTTCCGTGGGCTCCGGGTACTGGAGGACAAAGTCTCTTTCAAAGCTGGGGTGACAAGACCGCAGCTCCACGCTGCACTGACCAGACCTTGCAGGGACCGGAGGCTGGCAGGAAAAACAGTCCCATTGTCCTCTTGCTCTGCCTGACTGGCTCTCGGGAACTCCTGGGTGAAGAAGGGTCTTGGGGTGAAGGAAGGGCTGATGGTGCTCGGGTGCAGGAGTGGAGTTATGGGGAACCCCTGTGCAGAGTCGGGGATCACAGGGGAGTGGGTCAGCGCCACTGTGGTTTGTGCTATGCCTGCCTTCTTCACATGCTTGAACAGTCACCCCCTTATATGCCATTTCAGTGACCAGCAGTCAGCTGGGGGCCAGAGGCAGATGACCCTCCTGCTGTATCCCCAGCAGGTCAGTGGTAGCCTGACACTACGTCACGGTGCTGACGTCATTCACCTCACTGCATCTCATCACACAGGCATTTTACCATCTCACGTCATGGCACGAAGAAGGGGAAGGGTGGGTGCAGGACAATAGGATATTTTGAGAAAGACAAAGGCCACATCCACAGAACTATTATTACGGTATTCTGTTATAATTGTTCTCCTTTATTATTAGTTACTGTGAATCTCCTACTGTGCCTATTTTATAAATTAAACTCTATCACAGGTACGTATGTAGAGGGAAAACCACAGTACATTTAGTATTTGGGATTATCTGAGTTCAGGTACCCACTAGGGGTCTAGAATGTATCCCCTGCAGATAAGGGGGACTGCTGCCCTTCCAAGGTGACGTTCACTTTCCCTACCTGGCGGGTGACAGCTCTCACCTCTTGCAGGAGAGGAAGAAGCATTCTTTTAGCCTCGCTCTCAATTGCCGTGACCATTTGATGCTTCAAAGGTAATAGCAATTAATGATAATTGTAACAGTTATGAGCCATTAATCCATCAATTAATAAATTAATCTCTTGCCTCATTCCACAAGGGATCTGAGGCAGGAGTTATTAGGAGCATTTATCATGGTAACCGGGAGGAAATGATGACGGCCTTGCAAGGCGCCCAGACCAACGGTAATTGCAATCATGGCTGTAATAGCTGTAAGTTACTAGATCGATGCCAAGTACAATGACTGTTTGGAGAAAGAATTTATGTTAATAGATCAACTAGGAAAGAGACTTGGAAGAGGGAATCTGCAAGCGAGTTGGGATCACAGAGGTGGAAGATTGCCAGGGACTAAGCCTGGCTAAAATAACTGTGAAATGAAATGATTTTGTTGAGTGTTTCAATTCTGGGCAATGTGCTGGATGCTTAATGTGACACCATCTTGTTCGATTCAGAGATCAGCCGGCATATCCCCAGTACATCCCCATACATATCCCCAGTACATCCCCATACAGATGAGGAAACTGAGCCACCAAGGGACTGGCAGACCCACTGAATCACCTTTGAAACCACAAACAACTCAATTCTTTCTCACGGTGTCATCCTCTTTTCCCTTTGGATCTCATTTACCTTGAGTCCCAAGGACAAGGTTTAACTTGTGCTCCCTCTGAACTCCTTATAGCATTGAATATGTGGTTTCAACCTCACGGAAGGAAGGCAGATGCTGCCCAAAACCTCAGGAGACATTACGTATCACTTCCATACAGCATTTCATCTCAAGAGCCGTTTACATATATTACTACCTTCAATCCATACAACGAATTGTGAGGGGACTAGTATTATTATCATCTCCATTTTATAAAAGAGGACCCTGATGATCAGAGTGTTAAAGTGACTTTAACAAGTTCCCAGAACCAGTGAGTGGCAAAGAGAGGCTGACAATTTAAATCCCAGCCCCACCATTTGCCAGCTGGGTGACCTTGGGCACTTTACTTACCCTCTCTGAGTCAAAGTTTTCCCATCTGTAAGTGGAGATAATAAGGCAAGCTCATAGGGCTGTTATAGGCATTAAGCATCCCCCCCAGAACTTAGCAGATGGTGCCTAATAAACGTTCCTTCCCTCCCTCTACCCTTCTTTCAATTCTAATGTTAGAGGCTGAGACGGAACAAACACTAACTATGATATTCAGAAGAATAGGAGAGAAAACTCACAGGCTCTAATTAGATCTTAAAAACATTTCAACAATGGTGTCATATTAACCAGACGTTGTGTCTGCTAGCAATACTTAATGGTTCAAGTGGGATTTTGTGCAGTAAAGGGTCTATACCTCTAATTGCACAGAAAGTTGTGTTCCATGAACATCGCTAAGCAAAAGAGGGGGAAAAAATAGCTCTTCTTCAGTTTCTTTTGCAAGGAACACTGAGACAATCTAATTAGCATGCCTGGTGTCTCCAAAATTGAATTCAACCTAAGAGTATGCTATTAAAGGCTCCCGCATTAGACAGGAAAGTAATTTGAAATGACTGAGCTATCTGCACAAACACCTTAATGTTACTCTAATGGGCCCAGAAAAAGGATGACATCAAATACAGTTAAAAGGAATTTAAGTTTAATTGCTGCCTAATAAAATTATTAGTACATTTTCCTAACCATAAAGCCATTTCACAGTCATGGATAAGATTTTGCAATTTGATAAATGATCAAACATAGCTTGCCCCCATAGGTCCTTATTTATTCGGTATATGCTCCCCTTGCAGAAACATTAGCTTGGATGCTGACTAATTGCTGGTTTCTCCACATCTGGACTCATTTGGGGACCCAGCGCTTGCCAAGAGGATCCAAAGGACATGAAGTTTTGCCGCTTGGCATCTGGAATGACAACTTCACGATGGAAACTGGAGTCTCTTCTACTCTTTGGGGGATCAGTATGCCTTCTAAGAACTCTGGAGTATGTTGACCCGCAAGGGTCACTAGTCTATGTGAAGCCTTTGTGGAAGTAGAAAAAGGAGCCCCTTGGAGATGTTCGGATTAGAAAAAGGATTCCTTCAAGCTGAGGGCACTCAGTTTGACAAACAGAAAGGAGGAAAGCTCTGGGTCCTTTAGCTGGGTGCCAAAGTCCGCAACCCTGTATGGTGGTTGAGAAAAGTGAGGTCCCTCTCATTGGAGGTCTGGTAGGAATGTGATGGAGTGGTTTCTAGTATTGCATGAAAACTTGGGTTGGGTGATGGAGGTTTAGAGATTTTACCTAACAGCTGATAAACGTGAGCGTTGATTCCATGTAAGAATGGAGAAGCCAGGATTAGAACTTGGCCTTCTGATTCTGAAAGCCTGTCTCATTTCGTCTTGCTGGGTTGCCTTCTACAGCTCCCTATGGGAAGATTTCGTGAGTAAGCTTCCCTCACATATGCCTGTTCAAATGAGGTTTTAAAAGATGAGTGAACTTGGAAGTGAATGAATAACTATCAGAAACAATAGGGTATGGAATAAGCGGTCTAAGGGACAAACAGCAAGAGGTTTATAAGAGAGTTTAAGGTGTTAGAGACCCCTAAGGTTTAAAGTATAGAGACTCCATTTCCCCATTTCTTTTCTTTTTTTTTTTTTAAACATTTTATTTATTTGACAGAGAGAAACACAGCTAGAGAGGGAACACAAACAGAGGGAATGGTAGCGGGAGAAGTAGGCTCCCTGCTGAGCAAAGAGCCTGATGCAGGGCTCGATCCCAGGACCCTGGGATCATGACCCGAGCCGAAGGCAGACGCTTAACGACTGAGCCACCCAGGCGCCCCCATTTCTTCATTTCTAAGACTTGGGAGCACAAGTATGGGAGTCAAAGCAGAACACAGGTGTTTCTAGACCTTTCCAGAGACTTAAAAATACCTTTTTGTTTGTTTACATAAACCACCATTTTTTTGCTTTCATGGTTTGCTCCTGGATAGATTCCACATTTCCCAGACACCCTGGGATAGTTCTACTTTTACCCTGTTCAACATATTATTGTCTTTCTATTTGAAAGTAAGTTTTAAAAATGCATAAATTTAAATTTGGTTCCATTTAAAATAATCTTTATGGGACTTATCATTATAAAGAAATTGACAAATGAGGGGGAAAATCCTTCGCCAGGCTAGAAGAATCATTCCAGTGAATAAAACAGGAGTCAGAGAGGGGAGAAAGCTAACATGTACAGGACGTACACTGTGTCTGACATACGGTCGGTTTCGTAAATCTCACTGTAAAGATTAGAATACCGAGGCCCAGCTAAGTGGGGTCACAGGGCTTCTACATGGAAGAGCTAGGTTTTGATCCGAGATCTGTGTGACCACAAGGCCCTTGGATCTTTTTCCATTCCACACTTATTTCCAGAAATAATCACTCATGTTCCAATCTGCTCTCATTTTCTCCATCCTGCCAAACCCCTTGAGGTCTTAATCCCTGCTAGGTTTTCTACTCAACTTGCCATAAAACTTTTATAGGGGAGAAAGTTACAGCTTACTGGCTGGAAAGGTGGGTGGAGGAAATGGACAGACCCTGCCTGCTGCCTGACTTCCTGCCATCAGGCAGTGGAATCCGCATTGTCAAAAAGGGCTCCCAGCTGTTTAATGCTGAGCTCCAAAAAGACTCAACCACTATGGAAGTGGAAATGACCCATATTTCATCTCTTTGTAGTGGGAAAGCCATCTGGTATAGCTTTCTTCTCCATGTGTGAGTGGCCTTTGTACTCAACTGGGTATGAAATCTAGTTGAGAATTTTCTTCTATCTGAAATCAGCCTTTGGACAGAAACCATTTTTCTTCTGGAGTTTGTGTCTATAGGAGGGAGGCATAACCCCAGTAATTTTTAACTGATAGCTCCCTAGGGACAGCATGGGACCATGTTTGGTTCTAACACCTGGTACCTTGTCCAGGGGCCCATGGCTAGGGCAGGGGACAAACTGAAGGGAAGTTTATTTCACCATGAAAGTTCATCATCTGGCTGCTATCTAAAGATAGATGTATTCATCTATCCATCCATCCATCCATCCATCCATCCATCCATCCATCCACCCATTCATCCACTCATTCATTCAAAATATTAATTGAGCCCTAATGTGTACCAGGTACTGGAGGAGAGAACCAAGAAACCAAAGAAAATCAAGACAGGTGTCCTTTCTGCTTTTGAGAAGGTGGTGTAGTTGTGGGAGTGGGGAGCAAATGTGTATTCCTCATGTGTTCATCCTTTCCACAGTGAGCACTGACTTGTGTCAGCTCCCAGAGTTACAAAGATAGAAAAGACACAGCACCTGTCCCCAAGGACCTCTCCGTCTATTTGGGGAAACAGACCAGAATCACAGCAGAGGGCAGTAGATGTCAGGTCAGAGATAATACCAGGTACTATGAGAGCACATAGTGCAGGGGCTTAGAAAAGACTTTTTAGAAGAGGTGAGGTGTCACGATCTGAAGGAATCAGCCAAGTGAAATGAGTAGGGGAGTGGGCATTGCAAGTACAAGCAAAGGCAAGGGCAAGGACAAAAATGGGGCCAGGGAAGAGTACGAAATCTCTGCAGAAGCCCCATATTACCGAAGCAAAGGTGTGCATGTGTGTGTAGCAACTACGGAAGGCGGGAGGTGTGGTGAAGATGAAGGTCTAAAACCATAAGAGACTCCTAGACTCAAGAAATGAACTAAGGGTGGCCGGGGGGGTGTAGGGG
>CM053613.1:35170961-35186314 GCA_028646535.1 Procyon lotor
TCCTGACACAAGAAGCAGGTGCTCACTCAGGCGGAAGCGAGACACGAGGGGCCATGGACGACACAGTTTTAGGGCAATAGATTCAGTGGTGGCCTGATTGTTCCCCTGTTCCTTCAGAAGACACTGGGGTGCAGGGGAATCAGGCTGCTTGTCTAGTTCTAGATTTGTCATAAGATGTTTGCTAGCTCTTTAGTGACTGGCAGGTCATTGATTCCATGCTGGGGAGGTAGTTGGGTGGATAATCTCAAGAATTCTTTTGATGTCCTACGACATACAGGTTTTTAGAGCCCCCAAGACATTGTTGGAGCTGGGGGTCTTCCTTGGCGGTCCCCACCAGCCACGACACGCAGGGTCCTGGTGCCCTCCTAGGGACACTGACTAGGTACGAGCGGCCGGCAGAGGCAGGTAGCCCCTCCCTTCTCCTCGCGCCCCTGGGCTGTGCGCTCACCTTCATCGCTGCAGCCCGGGCCCATGCAGGGCTGGAAGTCCTGGGTGTCCGGGCAGGGGACACTGAGGTCCAGCTGCGCCTTCAGCATGCGCTGCCGCATCCTCTTGCCTTTGTCGCAAGTGGAGGAGCTGCAGGCGGACCACGGGGACCAGTTGGAGTAGATGCAGGTTTCAGGGGTGTCATCTGGAATGAGTATGAGACAGGTTTTCCCTGGGAGCCTGTGGACACCGAGGCTGGCCCTCTCTCCCACACAAGCTCATTCGGGGGTAAGGAGATCCCTGCCGCCTGACTGGCCTCAGCGAACCTGGGTACTGTCGGGGTGGAAGCAGCTACTCACTTGCTTTGAAGAATTCTATTTTAATCACTGCAACAATATCAGGGAACGGGGAAGACCTCTTACTGTCCCTTCCCCTCATAGGTGAAGGGCTTTTCATTTCTAGTCCCTTCTTCCCAGTGACCCTGTAACAGGGGTCACATCAGGGCAGCCAGTGTTCCCTGACCACTTTCGACACGCTAACAGCATTCTAGAACCTTCCATGTTTCATCCCATTGGAGTCTTACAACAACTCTCAATGAGGCAGGTTCAGTGATCAGCCCCATTTTACGGAGAGGACAGCGTGGTAGGATGGGAGCGTCTTGCCCAAGGCCCCAGAAAGATCCCCGGTTGTGTGGCTCCAGATCCCACGAGGAAACAGGCTCCACCCTCAGCTCTGCCTCTGCCCCCCCCACCCCCAGGGTAGGATCTGGGCCTCCCTTTCCTCGCTGGGGAAGTGGACGCGTCCATGCCTGCCGCACAGGCCAGTGTGACAAAGAGTGTGCTGGGGATAGTGTGATGCCCGTCCAAAGGCCCAATACCTGTGGACACATATTCCCATATCCTGCTTAAACCAACTCCTACTCTGTGCCCAGGCCTGGCCTTATTTTGGATGATCTTCCACACAGAAGTCCTCAAAGATAGGATTGCCAGGTCAAAGGACAAGATGTTTTTGCAGCTCTTAAGACGGGTTTACAAACCTGCTTTCCCAAAAGTTACCGCCAGTTTACGCTGCAAGGAAGGATGACTACATACCTTCATCTTTCTCTTCTGGAGCTAGATCTGCTACAATATCATCGACATTATCAGGCACAATGTTGCACTGTTCCCCCTGGAAAAGAAGGGCTCACATGAAAGAACGGCACGTGTGGGGGACAGAGGGAGGGGGACTTAAAATCGGATGCCCGCCCCGTGTACAAATCCCAGGCCACGGTGGAGTTCTGAGCCAACATTTACCGTCAGACTGAAAGCGGAATGGCCAGAAAGCCACAGCCTCCCCGTTCCTGACCCGTGGCAGACATTAGTAATTAACTACGGAACTCACAATGAAACCTGTTTGTCTGGATCGAATCGTTCAGTTGAGAACAACCTTACCCTTATGTTTATTTTGCTCATTTATAGCTTATGAATAATTTGCATGCTTTGAAACCTCGGGAGGTCCAGGAGTTCTAGATTCTGGAATCCGCAAGGGACCCCATGATCCTAGAGCAGAAAGGGGTGCAGTCTGCTTACGGTCCCCGTGGGAAGGGTCTGTGCCAGGGTGAGCTCTGCCCCATTACCTTCCGGGCGATTCTCTCGATGACAACTCTGGCCACTTGAGTGATGGACCCGCCCTCTGGGTCGTAAAAAGGACTCTGAGGATGGTCCAGACTGGTCAGGGGCCGGATTTTCTCCTGGGGGATTGTGGGCTTGTTGGGTGACTGTTGGGGGGGGGGGCGTGGAACACAGATACAGAGTGTGAGAAACAAAGTAGTCAAAAACGACAGAAGCAACTGGATTGTAATAGGGTCAGAACAAGAGCCGCGGTGGGCATTTCACAACGGACAACGGACATAACTGCTATGGTTGGTTGTGCGATTCCCTCCACGCCGTGCTTCGTGCAAGGACCTCGGGGACCTGTGCTTTCAGAGCTCCCAGGTACACAGGACTCCATCCTGATGCAGACAAGGTTTCAGAGAGCTCACCCCAGCCAGGAGAGAGCGGAACAGGCCGGCCTGAGATCCAGAGCTCCTCCTACTAGAACACGCCTTGGCAAACGAGTCCGTGGAGGGTCAGCTGGTAAACGTCTCGAGACTCTGTGGGCCCTCCTGGCTCGGCTACCGCAACTCCCCTTGGCGGCAGTGGTGAGAAAGCAGCCCCGACAACGCGTCACTGGGGCAGCTGGGTTTGAATTCACAGCTCCGGTGGTAGCCCCGATTTGGCCCACAGAGCATACCTTACCAGTGTCTGTTCTAGACGGCCCTGCCCCTGGTTTTCACACGGCTTCCCATCATGCAGTTGGCGTGCTGCCCACAGCTGAAGCATTTTAATATTCAGGACAGAATCCGTGCTCCTTAACCTGGCGGGCTGGCTGGAAACCTCCAGAATCTGGCCCATCTAACGTATATGGACATCAACTCCGGTTCCCCATTCTCACCCCTCCTCTTGCTCTGTGCTTCCCTGCCTGTTTCCTGCTGCTCCCTGGCTTACCTAGGAGCTGCTCTCTAGCGGGTCTCCCTCCCGTGGCCCCGTGGCCCCGTGGCCAGCTGTGTGGGTCACACGGTATGTGATACGTGAGGGTGAGCCGATGCTGGCCTGCCCGACCGCCCTGTGCGTCCGTCTACCTCCTTTACGTAGAGGCCCCCCCAGCGCAGGGCCGGGCGAAGAGGAAGCACGAGGGAAGGGTCGCCTGTCACCACCGCAGAGCTCACCCACCTCATAGGTCACCCCGCTGTCGGTGCCCGCGTCCCAGGGGATCAGGTCCTGCACCACCTTCTGGACCCAGCCGCACTCCTTGGTGCACAGATCCTCCGCAGACAGGCCCACGTTCCAGTCGGGGCTGGGGCCCATCATGGTCAGGAAGGACATCAGGTGGCGCGTCCTGTCCACGGAAAACTCAGCCGAGGGTGCAGCTCTCCTGGAAACCAGACACATTGCATTAGGGGCTCTGGGGGTGCACACTGAGGGGCGTCCGGCCAGACCACAGCTAAGGGAGGAGAGGACGGAAAGAAGGCGGAGTCTCGGTCTTCCATGGATCTCTGCCTTTGGCCGCGACTGGTTGACACCCTTTACTGTCCTGAGCCTGTCTGCTGGCCACAGGTGGAGACAATCACCTGCTACCACCCTATCTATCCAGTTTCAGTGCACTCGGAGCTCTTGTTCCGAAGATGCTTTTTGTTCAGCTGCTTACTGTCCACTCTCGCCAGGTGGGAGCCCCGGGAAAGCTTGGCTCTTGTCAGTCTCCCTCAGGGCTTGGTTTCCAGTGCCTACAACCGTGCCTGGGACAGAGTAGGTGCTCAGTAAAAGTGTCTGAATAGACGGGTGAGCAGTAATCTCATGTTACCTCTGTTAACTCAAGCTCCTCTGCCTGATGCCCAGCAAAGACAATCACGGAGACATGAGGTAGGCAGCCAGGAAAAGGTTCAAGAGGCAGCCAGATGGGGGAGATTGGAGGGCAAGCCTCAAATCTATCTCCCCCGAGGAGAGTCAGGGAACTGAAGGCAAATGAGAAAGGTCTGGGTTCAAAAGTTGCAGCTGAGCTTCCTAGTCTGCAGCTGCGATCAGTCTCCTTCCCCCTTGGGTTACCGGCTCCAGTCCCCACCGTCCTTTGATCATTCCTCAGCCTTGAGTGGATGGGGATGAGGGCCCATCTGGTTACTTCCTGCTGAGATGGGGCAGGGACTGGAGTTCGAGGGATGGAAACTCTCTGCCCGCCTTTAGAAAGATTCTGCAGAATCTTTCTAAGATTCTGTGAATCTGCAGTGCTTCGGTTATGAGTGCACGGGCTCTGTTCTGCCGAGGGCCTCCGGGGAGATTGGTTGGAACCAAGCTGTTTGTACGAACAGGTTTCCTCAGACCGGCTCTTCCTACCAGGGGAATCAGGTGTGTCTGGGTCCGGCTGTGCCACGCGGTGCTCTGTGCAGGGTCCTCCTTGCAGACGGGCCGCCGGGAACCTGTGGGTTCTCCCAACTCCAGCGTGAGGAATGCACAGCTCCTTCCCTGCAGGCTCACTGAAGAATGGGTGGTCAGCAGCACTCTGCAAGGTCCTGGGCAAGGGGGCTGGAGCTGGCCCTCTGCGTGCTCGCTCTGTGGGTCCTGAGGGACCCCAAGTCTCTGGAATTCCGGCGGCATAAGGGCCCATCTCTGGGGCACGTCCGCCAGCCAGCAGTGAACCTGCCTACTCCGTGTGCCTGATTGTATCCAACTGCCCAATGGGAGCCCCGTCCGGAACTCCCGAGTCACGAAAGGGGCGTAGAGTCTTCCGTGTAACACAGGGGCTTAAATCAAGCCCACTCTGGGAGGGTCGCTCCTTCCCAGAGCAGAGCAGCCAGCACGCCTTTTTCCCAAGTGAGTTTCCTGGCCTATCTTTGCCGCAGTTCTTTTCCCTGTTTTCCCAGCCGGTTGGGGGCTCCAGGAAGCACGTATCGCCATCGACCACCCAAGGCGCCGGGCACGCCTGTGGGACTTTGGCCACAGACGCTGCCTCACAGTCTGTCTGAATTGTTAGCGGCGATCCAAACCTAGGAAGGATTTTGCTTGGAAGTGTTTTGACCACTTCTGGGGCCTTCTCTGAAGGGCGAGGCACATCTGTAGCCCAACTGGTAAAGGTGTCTATCAACAGCAGCAAGTCTTGAGAATTACCTGGTGTTTTCGGCCTCAGGGTAAACTACCTGCCAGTTTTCTCAAGGTTCAGAGACGTCTGACAAAGTTCTCAGGTGTCGGTTCCCTCCCCTTTTTGGGCAAATTTTGCAATGGGGAGAAGATGAACTTACCTGACTTCCAATCAACACAGGCAGAATAAAAGTTTTGTATTTAATGCTTTTAATTCTAAACACAAGCCCATTTTAATTAAACCAGCAACCTTGAGTTAGCTTTAGTGCTGAATATTTCCCAAGATCATGTGAAAAACAGTCGGGTTAATGTCTGTCTTTGAGTTTTAGAAGGTCCAATTCTAACAAGCACTTGCTTTTTAACGGCCTAACTAGAACTCTAGTCGTGCCGATTAATCGTAGCAACCCCGTGCAGACTTAGAGAAACTAGCTCACACTTAGAACACAAATGGACACAAATACATAAACGAAATGCAAACAGGATCTCAAAGGCCCAATTTCCCACTCTCTTTTACAACACAAATCTAATTGCAAGGTGGTACAATTTATTTACCATTAGTTGGTCATTTTTCTCAAGAGCCTAACGAATACTGTGGCCAAAAGCAGTGTTGCAAAAAAAAAAAAAAAAAAAAAAAAAAAAAAAAAAGCCCCGTTTTGGAGAGTAGAGCCCAAAAAGCTGCACGTGAGGGTCAGTCACTTCCCATTTTTCACTTAGAACGCGGCCGGTTTTATTCAAAGCTGCTCCAACCAACCAACCAAACGAGGCCCAGAGTCTGGCCTCCCAGTGTTTTCTTCCACAAAAGCCCAGGCTTCACCCATCGGACCAAACGGCTTCCTACCTTCTAGCACCTCAGAGCCTCACTGGCCGACCCCAAATGCTCGCTGATCAACTTTGTCTTAAGAAAAGGAGGCTAAGAGAGGCAAAACCCTCTACTGGGAGGTAGCCGAGCGAGCGGAAGGACTCCAAGAAAGCCAAAGCAACAGGGATCAAGAAATAAGCTCCGATGCCACAGCACACGACGTACTCCTGCCCGGCGGCGGGAGTCAATGCAGGTGCTGAGGGTCGGTGGGGCCCTGAGCACAGGCCCCGGGACAAAGAGCCGAGGCAGCCGCTCTGACGTCAGCAGGCTCCCATTACCAGTGGCGGGCGGAGGGGGGGGGGTGTGTGTGCCAACAAACCAGGGGGCACAAAGCTCCTGCCGGCTCCCCACGTTTGTATGCAAACCCAAGGACCATCACCGCCAGACACAGGTAAGGATTTATGCGACAAGCAGCCAAACCAGGAGACCGGAAGCCAGACCTCGGATCCACTTCCTCCAAGGAGCAGAGTCGGGGAAATTTAAAGGCAACGCAAAAAGGTCTGGGTACAAAGAGCTGCAGCTGGAGCTTACTGGTCTGCAGCTGAGGGCGGTCCCATTGACCCCTGGCCGGCACGCGGGGTGCCCACCTGTGCTGGGTGGGAGGCAAACTCTACAGTAACCACGGCTGATCAGCGCCCCAAGTCCCTTCTCAGACATCCTCAGGGAATCCTCAGATGGACCTGAGAGAAGAATGATCGACTCCAACTGACGGATGAGGAAACCCAGGTTCAGAGGGTTATGTTTCTGTAATGGGCCCGAAGTCACAAAGTTAAATGGCGGACGGAGACGGTGCCCCAGGACAATATTAGCTCAAGATCAGTGTTCTTTTCATCATCCGTTTCAAACTCCTTCTGCCTGCCCCCTTTGCACTCTGCTGAGCTCTAAGTTGTGCCCTCAGAGGGGGCGTCTCCGTGGCATGCTGCCTCCACAGCCCACACGGGGCTGCTCCAGCAAGGCCCTGCTCTGGGCCCAGAGGTCCCCCGGGGACTCCCATGCTTCCCGGGCCCCTTCCTCCGAGTGGTAAGCAGGGACCCAGTAGAGCAGCACAGACCTTTGCCTGATGCCCCGTAAGCCACAAGAGGGGACTGTCTTCAACCTCTTTCTCTAAGCTACTAAGAAGAGCTCTTACTTGTGGCCGGGGCTGGGGGAGACCAGAGGTGGTGGCCCCCCAGGGGGCTGGGGAGGAAAGTGTTTACTCACTCAGCACACACTTGGTGGCGGGCCTGAGTTATTCTGCTCCCCGCCCCCATGACAATCCCATGGGGTTAGAATTATCCCATTTTGCAGAGAAGAAAGCAAGTGTATAGAGGTTAATGGACCTAGAGACCAGCTGGTCGGGGCTGAGGTTTAAAGGCAGCCCCGCCTGACTCTACAACCCCAGGCTGCTAATCGTGGGGAATCCTTGGCTGGGGCCCAGCTCGTCTGTTCTGTCCAGCTGGCAGCGGGTCCACCTCGGCTGCTCGGGAGTCCCCGTGTGCCTCTCTGGAGACCAGCTGCTTCTGGCTGCCCTCACCTGTCCCCCAAAGCAATGACCCCACACCTGCTTGGGCCTCGCGGAACTGGACCCCTCAGGCTCTGGCAGGCTGGATGGGGTTAAACAACGAGCAGAGAGGAACAGAAGCCTAGGTGTGCATCCTGGCACGCTACCGCTTATAGCTGCGTATCCTTGGGCAAATGACCGAAGCATCCTGTGCCTCGGTGTCCCAGTCTGTGAAATGGGGACCTCCCTATGACTACGCCAAAGGCTTAGGGTATGTCACAAAAGAACTTGGGCGCAGGACTTAGTCCAGTGCCTGGGCCCTGAGCTACCAGTACTCTACTGAGAGGAGCAGTGTGGGGTCCTACGGGGCTCAGAAGAGAGAGGGAAATAGCAGGAGGCCTTCCCGAGTCGACTTTACCTCGTAGCCTCGTACCACGGCCAGGCTGTGTTCTGGCACTTGAGTGCCGGAAGAGCCTACTTCCTGGCTTTGGTGTCACCTTCGTCCCCAGCCTCCTGCCTCCCCGCCTGCCCGGTGCGGGAACCATGGGCACCCGCACTGCTGGGGAAGCCCATCTTCAGTGGCGCGCACCCAGCGGTCCCCAGGGAACTCACCGAGCCCCGCCCCGGGCTTACTTCCTCAGAGACCCTGGGGGTGGGACCCCACCTTCCAGATCAACAACCCCTCCAGCTGATCCGAGTGCACCCCAGGCTGGAGAACCGGTGTTCTGCTCATCTTTCAAGCCTCGGGTCTTGAGCCACCTCATCCCGGAGCCTCTCTGATGCCCCAGGGCGGGGGCTGTGCCCGTGGTCTGTTTCCATCACTCACTCCGAAGGTCTCAGGAGCCTCGTACATTCTCACCGAATGTCTGCCAACACTGCCCAACAACGCCATGGCTCTGTCACCATGTGTTCGTCCCCGTGCCGACCGGGAGCTCCCCAAGTGCAGGAACCCTGAGCGGCCTTCCAGGCCCCCTGTGCCTCGAGGGCTGGCTGGACGGGGCGGTGCGTGAGGACCTGGGCTCTACCACCACCACCAGCAGCAGCTCTAGGTCTTGGCAGGAGGTTACTCACTGGCTTCAGGTCAGACCCCACCTGCTGGGACGCTGTGAGGCTCCGAGGAGATGATTTTTCCAGAAGCCTCTACAAACGGCTAACGTCCCTGTGTCGTCTGCTGTGTAGACAGGCACGAATTGGGGGCTTTCATCTCTTCCTGGGTGTGCGTTTATTGGCTCATCATGGGTGGTTTTCACGGCTCCTTTAAAGACCGACCTGGCTTCTGTAAGAAGGATGGTCTGGGTCGCTGCGGGGCTGCTCACCCAGCGGCTAAGAGGATGTGGGTCAGGGCTTGCCTTGTCAGTGCGAGGCAAACAGCACGGACATCTCCATGGGCTGTTGAATGCCCCAGCCCTCCCTGGCTTGGCCCCTTGCGGGTCTGGCAGGGCCGTGGCCGTGGCCAGAGGACTTCCTCTTCCATTGCCAAAGAGATCAATCCCTCCACCTGTTACCTTCTCTCTTTCTGGGCATGTGACTTTGAGTCAGGTTAGTCCCTTGTATCCTGTAAACTGTGGGTGACACTATTCATCACGACAACCTAAGGGGCAAAGACGTCCAGTGCTGGGGAAACGGAACCAAGTCAGACCCCACACGCCATCCTGATACTCCGCTCAGCTGGTAGAAGTGACCATCTGAGACCCTCCTGGGTTCAGCAAGGAACCAGGTAAACTGTTCTCTGCAGGTGCCTTTGGGCCAACTCTGTAACCTGCCTGAGGTCTCCTCCAGACCTTGGTGAGTTTTAAAGACGAGGAAATTTGGGGCAACCAATCCCTGTACAAAATGCCTGACCTTAGGTTGGGTAATAGAGCAAACTTGAATCTGTCAGGACGTGGGAGCAATTCTGGCAATTTCCTAGTGTCTTCAGGTGGGCTCTACTCATTTCTCTTGCCCTTGACTGGGAAATTCGTCCCCTGACCCCCAGCTCATATAATACATCCGGGAGAAGGCATTTCCTGCCCTTAGGACCCCTGGTGCACTTTCCCAGAGCGTGCTGAGCTCACTCTGCTCAGAGCTTCTTGTTTAATTTCCATCTTGCCCATTAGGTTCCAAAAGAGTAGAGATGATTTTTGTCTTGCTATATCCCAGAGCTGGCTCAGAACTTGGCATGCAGTGGATTCTCCTCAAATATTTGTTTTCAATAAATTACTTAATTTAGGAAATGAATATGGAACTCCAGTACTTCCTTTGACCTTCAAATTTAATTTAAAAATCACCTCAAAGTATTCATTACTTCTACAATAAAAATGCTATTTAAAATGATGAAATGGCTAAGAATATATGTGAGTTTTCTTTGGGAATCACAAGGTATGACTGGAGTTCTCTAATTTGTCCAAACCATAATAAAAATTCACATTCCTGCTTGCTTTTATGCGATGTTTTCCCATACATGACATTTTGTTAATTTGGTTTTATTTTTCTATCCTGGGATTTAAATTTTTTAAAAAGATTTTAATTATTTGAGAGAGAGTGTGAGAGAAAGAGAGAGCACAAGCAGGGGGAGGGGGAGAGAGGGGGAGAAACAGAGTTCCTACTGCACAGAGAGCCTGATGAGGGGCTAAATCCCAGACCCCGGAATCATGACCTGAGCCGAAGGCAGATGCTCAACTGACTGAGCCACCCAGGCGCCCCTGGGATTTAAAATTTTATCAGTTTTCTAGCAAAGAGAGTTTATCTGGGCATACCGTATAACAGTATATTATTAAATCACAATAATTAAAATGGTGTCATATTCAGGATAAGAAAGAAATAGAAATGACTGGCAGAGATTGGGAATCCCAGAAACTTTAGATAAGGTGTTACACAAAACGGACTTCTCACATGAAGGAGAAAAGGAAAGATGGTGCGACAGAGGGATTGGGCTAACTTAACTGCAATGAAAAACCATGGGATTCACATCTAGTCTCATACGCCAAAATAAATGAACAGATAAAAAATCCAGAACTAAATAGAAAGCAACCAGATTATAAGAAAAAAGCCAAGTTTACCGATCTGTTGGAGCAATGTTAATTTCCTCAGCTTTGAAACAATAAAGCAATCACAAAAGTAATTCATGGAAGTGTACACCAACTGAAGACATCTGTGTAATGAAACAATAGTGTTGAATTGAGAGAAAAAATGGCACGTTGGCAAAAACGTCTCCACGCCACGCAGTGTGACTGACAAATGTGACTATCTGTAGGAGATACAGGGCCAATCCAAATCTGCAAGAACATCCCCACCATCTCAACAGATAAAGGAAAGCTATGGACAGTCCACACCACAAAAACAGAAAAGGAAGAGCAAAGGAAGACAGGAGGAATGTCTTGCCTTCTTACATTCAGAGAGGCCGCGTGGAGTGCAGGGAAGAACTAAGTGCTGGATCTGCATCGGGGTTCAGCCCCTTGCTCGCTCTGTGCCACGGGCTTTTACCCCAGCATGCTTTGCGGTTACTAGGGCTGCAAAACGGGAGCCTCATCACATCCGCCCGAGGGCTTTGTGTGAGGAAACTGCTTCTCATCGTGACCTATACAGCACAGGACTTGGTAAATGTCGATTTTCTACTCATTTCGCTTTTCCAAACAAAACTTTCAAAGAACACCATAAAAGAAAAGAGGCAATAAGGGATTGTTATGCTCCTGCTAAGAACTCATTATCTCCTTTGAAATTTCAGAACCAAACCGGTGTGACTCGGGTCACTGGTGAGACTCAAGTCGCTGGCAATTCAGGTCACTCCTATGTTGAGTTCTGTGTCCTCTGTATTTCAAATAATCCCCAATAGCTTTCGAAGTTGCAGAAACTCCAAGGAACCACTAGAGGGCGCCCGCGTCACGCTCGAGGCTGAAGCCCCCTGCGAGTGGATGGAGGCAGGTTTGAGAGAAGTCTCCCATTCTTCTGGCCCATTCCATCTGCCGCCTGCTCCTCCAGTCCACGGCCTGTCTTATTTGCAATCCTGAGGGCATCCACAGACCTGGGCAAGGGCTACAGGAGGCAGGCAGTGCCCTGAAACTTTTAGCCCTGATCCGAGAGAGACAGAGAGATGCCTCTGTCCTCCTGGGGAAGAGCCCCGGCTTTGGGGGATTTGCGGGGCACCCACTCTCCAGAGGCAGGATTTCTGGAGAGGGTGATCGTGTCTCTGGTCCACCCTCCCCTCAGCTGTCGGGAACCCATGGCCGGTTGTCTTATCAAATATTAATTAAACAGAGTGGCTGGGAATCACGGAGGGCCCTTACAAGATTCATTATGAGAATAAAAAATTATTTTTAAAAAAGTTCCAGTAATTCCTAGTATCCAGATGAAACTGGAGGCACTGGGTGGGGGAATTCAGAATCCATTTGCGGGAAATCTGGTCATTTTCTGCTCAGGCGCCAGAGGAACTAGTGAAGGATGTGGGTTTTGCTGAGCATCTGTCTTTTCTGTCTCTACCTGTGCTCGGGGCTGACAAGCCACAGCTTGATTTATTGAGCTAAACAAGTCAGCAGCTAATCTGTTCGTTCCCGGCTGTCCTTTGAGAAGTGGTCTTGGGGAAAAAGATGAAGATCATTGAAAAGCAAGTCAGTTTCTCAGGCCAGGACCTCACAAAGTAGGTCACCCCGGCTTTCCACTAGCCCAAGGGAGGCTAGAATCCCATTAACCTCGATCGGACTGCCACGGCAAGCGGGGGCGGAGCGAGGCTCTTTCAGCAAAACAAAACTTGTGGGTGGAGGAGGTTTCCTAATTTGACTTCCTAATGCGACCTGGAAGAGGGAAGGGGAGACTGGGGTATGAGAAAAGCAAAGGAAATTCCTTTCCCTTAACAAGCTGGTGGCCCTAGATGGAGAGGGCTTGGGTGTTTGGGAGGTCTGATGTTTGCCATTGATTACTTCTGTTCCACGGGGGTCTCAGGGAGTCTGAGCGAAGGGTGAAGGGTGGGAAGGTGTCCCCAAGTATTTTGTCTCTTTTTTCCCAACTCTTCGGAAAGTCTCGCCTATCTTAAAAAAGAAGGCAAAACCAAACAAGCTCCACTGACTTTTTGATCTCCTGAGAGCTATTGCTCAGCCTCTCTTCATTCCTAGCAAACTGCACGAGGACTCGTCCATACCCATTGATCTGTAAACTCCCTTTCTGTTCACATTCCACCCCACTCGGGGCCTCCTGCCGTTGCTCAGCCGGAAGGATTCTCAATAAGGTCACTGCTCTTCTTCATGTGGATCCATCCAACCAGCATTTTGCAGCCCCCGTCCTACTTGACCTCTCAGCTGGCCGCACTGGGCACAGCTTTCTTCCCTTGGCTCCCCGGATACCGAGCTTCCCTCCCCAACAGGTTTGCTACTGATCTGTTTCCTTCTTTCGCAGGCACGTCCTCCTCAGTGTTCAATGGTGGAGCTCCTTGGGACTTAGCCTTAAACCTATGACTTATTCTTAGGCTCTCTCTCATCCATGACCTTGGCATTGATTGTCTACTACTCTTCGATGGCTCCTGATTTTATAGGTCAGTGCGGAATTTCAGAGCTTTGTAGTTAACCGTCGACAGCGTCAGTTGGATAACTTGAAGGCACCTCTAACAGCATATCCAGAACTGAGCTCAGGGTTCTCTTCACTGAACTTGATGTACTATTCCAAACCTTGTAAGTGGTCCTGCCAACTTACTAACCTAGATCTCTCTGCCTCTTTCAGCCTCCTTATGCAGCTTACCCCAGCAGCCTGTGGAGCTCGACTCCTACTGGTCTCTGAGATCCCTGCACCCCTCCCAACTTTGCCCCCCTTCCTTGTCAAGGTCATTGTGAATTAGTGAATTCTCCTCACTGGTCTTGCTTCCCCTGTTCTTAACCTTTTCATATGGAGCCAGAGTGTTGTTACTGTTTTGATTTTTTTCCCCTTTTTTTAAATGCACATCTGATCGTGTTGTCATCCTACTTAAAACTCTTCAATGATTTCCCATTACTCTTCGTGTAAAAATAAAAATCCCTAATGTTGCATATGGCTTGGCACCCCAGCAGGTTCACCTGTGATCTCTGGACCTAGTTACACCACAACTAATTAGTACCTTAAGCATGAAGATCCCTCCTCAGGGTCTGGACACACGATGGTCTCTTTAGACATTCTAGAATGTTCTCCTCTGGCTTTGCTTCTTTACCTAGTCCACTCCCATTGATTCCTTAGCTCTTAGCTCATTTGCCGTCCCTTAAGGAAGCTCTCCCTGATCTTCGGGCTGGGTCAGGGTCCCTTTCACACATCCTCATGGCACTTTATACTCTTACTTTGCACACGCATCACATTTGTCATCCTCTGGTTAGTGTCTCTCCCTCACCAGACTGTGAGTTCAGGACAAGCTCTGCCGTATTCCTAAGTACCTCTGAAGCACTTCCCTTTAGAGACCCACCACAAATGTTTGTTGAGGCCATGCAGTGTTTTGGTCAGCCCTGACAGAAGGACATGGTGGTAAGTGAAAGTCCAAAGTCTGTTTTGTTCTGGGGCAGGAGTCAGATTGTTTGGTTGTGGTCACAAGGTTCAGCTCATTCTGGCCCGAAGTCTGACTGGCACGTATATCATATGTCTCGACCGATTAAAAAATGGACCCTGAGTGAGTTGTTACTTCCCTGGAGGGACTTGGTTAGAAGTCAAGGTCACAGGCGGTGGAGGCAGCTGGGGACGGTTGGAAGTGTAGCCCCTTTGCTGGTCGAGATGCATACTGAGGCTAGACCTGCCACGGAACCTCTGAGCCTCATCTAGTGGTTCGTATGAGGAGGAAGTGAGGCAAGGAACGGAAGTGCACATAGTGGGTGCTCAAGACAGAAAGGTCAGCTGGCTCCCGGCTTTCTTCTTTTTTTCTCTTCCCTCTTTCCTCTCTCCTTCTGGAAGCACCTTGCTTTATCACTGACACCTCCCTAAACCCACGCTCCTTAAAGGAAAATTGGGCTCAGGGTCCCTTAGTGGCGTCAACCTCGCCATCCACAATCTCTGGCCCAGATGCCCCCAACCCCTCCCTGGCCTCCAGCCCCTGCCTGCTTTGAGGGCCAGAAAGGAGGACGACTCCCTCACATACAGGTTCTGGGAGCTGGGCGCAGCTGAGGAGAGCCCGAGCAAACAGGATTCATGGTTGGGTCTTTCTGATTGATGGTAATTCTATGAAGGGGGCTCAGGGCTTCTGTGAATCCATAGCAGTGTCTTTTGGTGGGACAGGCCTGGGACCGGCAGATGCCCACCTACCAGGGGAGAGCTGGGGCTGCAGGGCCTGCTTCTGTGGCTTGTCCTTGGAGGGAAAGGCACTTCCAGGGCCCAGCAGGTTTTCAAGCCTCGGCCCAGCTTCCTCCGAGGAGATCGCAGCAAACCAGACCAGGCCTCCACGCAGCCAGCCCCGGGTCAGCTGTGCAAGTGTGGGCCCCTCTGCCTTGTCGGGTCTCTAGGCAGGGCCTTGGTACTGCCCAGATCTGGGCCTCTCTCCAGGGCGAGGAGCATCCTTCCAGACTCAGCCCTGCGATGCCTCCTGAACAAGGCCTTCGTGACCTCTCCCCAAGCCTCGGCTGGCTTGCACCCCTTCGCCGGGGTTCTGGAATCGCTAACAGTCTCATCATAACATTCGTCCTCTTGGATCACCCGTAGTAACTGCCATGAGGTCAAGTATATCTATTCCGTATATGTCGTACCACCGGAACGTGTGCAAAGGGTGGCTCTGGAATGGCGGGACTCTGCTTTTGGTCCGTCTCCCCCCGCCCCGTGCCCCCGCTGGGCAGGCCACAGGGCAGGGGCTGGGCTGGGCTGGCACACTGTGGGGAACGAGCCGCTGACTGGCCGCATGGTGAAGGAGGTGGGCGCCGGGCCCCTGGCATGCACCAGCCGCCTGCTCCCAGCGGGTCCCTCCTCTTGCTACCCCACCCCGTGCTTCCCGTCCTGTCACTCTGAGTTTGCCACTGAGCAGAATCTCAGCGTTGCC
>CM053613.1:35186814-35224734 GCA_028646535.1 Procyon lotor
AAATAAATAAATAAATAAATAAATAAATAAATAAATAAATAAATAAAATAAAGGATATTTTAAAGTGCTACTATTGAAGGTGTGGAAGAGGAAAGTCAGTGGTAACCTCACCTTCCCCTTCTGTGACCAGACATTATCCTGAGTGCTTCCTTTATAAGGTATCTCATTCAATATGCCTAACAGCTATGAACTAGGGCAGTGTTCATTCTCCAGTGTACAGATGAAGAAATTGGGGCTCAGAGAGCCTAAGTAACTTGCCCAAGGTCACCCAGCACTGGCATTCCCAGTGAGATGCCTCTCATCTAAAGTCTTCTGATCGGGCTCTCTGCTCAGCAGGGAGCCTGCTTCCTACTCTCTCTCTGCCTACTTGAGATCTCTCTCTCTCTCTCTCTGTCAAATAAATAAATAAAATCTTAAAAAAAAAAAAAAGTCTTCTATGTTTCCTATTCCCACCCCTACGTTGGGAAGGACAGAGGAAGCGGTAATTGAGCTGTGCTGTGCTGGAAAATGCTGCTTATCCAAATGGAAAAGGAGAGAAAAGGGAAAAGCATGTGCCAGGACCCAAGGGCATGAATGAGTATGGAGTGTTCTGGAAAACCCAAGAATGTCTCTGGCTCTGTCTCAGTGAAACAATAAATAAATACATATGCATGTCAGGGTTAATTATTCTTGACCCTTTTATGCAGAACATCTGCAATGATGGGGAGATGCTGTCTCATATCTTGACCCACTCAGTGCATTTTAATTGCCCAAGTAAAATAAACAAAAATAAACTGAATGCTGCTTTCTTCATGGCTTCCAATCTGCTTGCAAATCTCAATGGCTTGCCAGTATTTCCCAATACAAAGTTGGCTGAGTTTGGCGCAATGAGAAAGGAGATCTGTGTCAGTAGAGACCCTGCACCCTGGATTTTATTTTCCCTTCAGGAAGTCTTTTGTTTCAGGACACTGGGCAGGGGTGAAAGTGCTACACTCTTGTAGAAGTAATTAAAATGGAAGCGCTTCCTTCTTCTGTGGCTCAGTCATTGAAATTAATCATCACTGGGCCAGTCTACAGGCTGCCACGGTCTCAGTAAGAAATGCATCTCGAGGTGTCTGCTGCAGCAGCTGCAATTAAATCTATTGAACGATGGGATAAAACACCAGACACTTGCCACAATAGCAAAGGCACTGTGTAATTGAGGGACATGTAATTAACAGATAACTTGAAATGGGGCCGGGGGCTTCAGGTAGACTGACACTTTAGTGCTTTTTTACAGGAACCATCTGATGGTAAGAAATTACTTTACAAAAAAAAAAAAAAAAAAATTACTAACTCTAGACATGATTTATTTAGGCATTTAGTCTATCACCAATTTCACGTGTACAATGGTACAGTTGTGGAAATATCTTCTCATTTCCTTGCAGGGTATGCGACAATTGAGTAAAGGAACAAAAGGTGGGGGTGGGAATTGGTTATAAGATGAGACCACGTTTGTGTAGGATTCTGTGTTGTTTCCGACTTCTAAACCTTCACTTAATTGAAGAATTTGTGCAGAATGCAGTTACCAATGAGAACAAATGCCTCTTTGCTAGTACTTGAGACCACAGTGTATATGTGTGTTTAGGACAGTGTAGTGAAGAAAAAGCAAGTTAGAGAGAATCCTTGATCTAAATATACCTCACAGGACAACTGCCTTGAAAGGGAATGAGAAACTATTATCTCAATCTTAGAAATACTTTTAGAATTCTAACCTATGTTAATAAGGAATAGATTTGATTGTGTGTAACTCAGAAACTCAAATACGGTAACTTAAAACAAGAATAAAAATTTGACTTTTATGTAAAAGTTCCGTAGGTGGACAAAGATGGGCGTGTATACTTCTTTTACACACTCTTCCAGGAAATGGCACACGTTATTTTTCTTACATCTCATTGGTCAGAAACTCAGTGTCATGGCCAGGCTAACTCAAGGGAATCTGGGAAATGTAGTCTTTATTCCAGGTGGCCATGTATCCAATTAACATTTGGTATTCTGAGACTAACTGGTATGGAGGAATAGGCACTGAGTTACACATAAGGTTACTTGATAATGGCAGCTTAAACTAGGAAAGTGTGGGCTTTCTCTGAGTTCCTACCATTTTGGTGTAGCCAGTACGTCTTTACTAAGTGACAGATATTTGGAGGAAGAAATCTGTTTCCAGAGCTAATGGTTAAGGGTAGCTGATGTTGGGGCTCTCCTGCCCTGCCCATTTAACATGGTGAGTGCCAGGTAAAATACAGACATTTTATGACTTTATCCAGAAATCACGATACTTAGTGACTGAACAGTGAGCATTAGGTAATGCTTAGAGAAATCATTACTGCTATTGCATGTATTGGGCAGAATTCCTAGAAAATCGGCAGCCTCCAGTCTGAAGTGCTTTAGAGTACAAGCCCCTATGTCAACAAGGGGTCATCTGTGCTGGGATAAAAAGTCTTTCTGGGTGTGGAGGTAACAAAGGCTGTTGCCAAAGGGAGGTCGGGAATTGTCGAGCCCCTTTCTCAGGATTAAATATGGAGGACAACAACCCAACGGCGCATTTGGTTCCCATTACAGCATGGGTGATGAAGAACAGGAGTTCAAGAACTAGAATTCAAATATGCTGGAAGTTTCTGGAAACTCATTTTTTGCATGTGTTTTTCTCTTACTCTGTGTCTCTATAGTTATGACAGTAAAATCCTTAAATCCCAAAGAGCTCATGAATAGGCCTTCAGAATCAATGAAGGAAAAGGGAGCTTCGGTAGCCAGAACTCTACATTTTGCCAGGTTTGGGAGAGGAGGCTGAGAGAGCGGGAGGTTATCAACTCCTGAAGGGAAGGAAATGGGCTGAGTTTACAGGTGCTGACTGGAGCCAAAAAGGGGAAAATGGCAGCATGGGGAGCTGGCCCCAGCCTGAGAAGCAGGCAGTGGGCTACCACAGACAGGACTCATCACCAACTCCCAAGTTCTGCAACAAGGGATGCAGGTTAGTGTGGGGTAAAAATGTGGGTTCTGGACCCTGATGGCCTGGATTTGAATTCTGCATTTATCATTACCAGCCAAGCCTTGGGCAAATCACCTCACTCCTCTGAGTCTCAATTTTCCTCAGGTATAAAACGAGGATAATAAGAGTGATGCTTAAAAGGGGATGAAGGTTCAGCGAGATGGTGCATGTTTTGTGTGTTCGCAAGTGCCAGAATGCACATTCACTGTTATTACTATCAAATTTAGGCAATATTACAAATTGGTGAAGGAGCTAATTCCAGTCATTCTGAAATCATGCCAGGGAATGAATATGAGGAATGGGGGTCGGGGGTGGGGGGCAAGGAAGGTGACTTCAAATAGACAAGATTCAACCCTAGTGAGCAAAATGAACTGCACCCACTACCAGGACTGTAGAAGCTTTCTTGACTAACTGCCACTTCACCTCCTTGCAGGACTAACCGATGCTTGTCATTCTCTCTGCAGTAAATCCTCACAGGGTCCACAGCACATGGAAAGCTTCGGCTGTGTGCCATCCTTTGCGACAGCAGCATGCTTACATTCCCACAGCAGACCTGCACGTTTCCCAAGTTGTGTATGTCCCCCAATCTCATTCTGCCAGTTATTCCTACACTGTATTTTCATAATTTAGTTAATTTTTTAAATTGATAAAAAATGAGTGAGAAAAGGAAGGTGTCCTTTTATGACTGCTTTGGAAGGACTCAATAAAGGCAAGTTACTAAAAATATTGTATGATTAGGTGAGAACGAGATAACTGCCAAAGACAGGGAGAAGGAAACATCGAGGGCTATGCATGTAGATTGGTTTACAAGTATCTTTAAGTACTAGGTCTGCTTTCAAGAAGCCTAAACAGGAAATCAGGAATGATGGATTTTTTTTTTTTTGAGAGATTTGTATTTGTGACTGAAAGTATAGTTATATAAGTTAAAATATCTGATACATTCATGTGTTAGTTTTTATAATTCCCTGCTTTAGCACATTCTTTTTTAGATTACAGTAATTAACTACTGCTCACAACTGGGCTGGGTTTGAAGTCATCTACCAAACTAGACATTCCTATGTATGCATTATTCGTGCTCAATATACAGCCTACCCAATTTTATATTTTTCGAAAAATCTGCATTATTTTAACATAATTCCTTTTCAAAGATACCAAGAAAGTCTTTGATAAGGCCTAATTCATATTTAATGACTCAACCATTGAGAAAATGTGGCATTAATTTTATAACATTTAGAAGAATGACAGTCCTACTAGTTGACTACTATAAAATATTATTTAAGTCCACAGAAGTTTAAAAATTTTTTTTTATTAACAGTCTGAATATCTGGAAAGGTCAAAATCCAATTTTCTTAGCACTTATGATGACATATTTAGCAAGTCTGTCACTTGTATGCAATGGAAATCAATAAGACAGAGAGCGAAGCTCCAAGACAGGTAATTGGAGTTCAAATTCAGGGGCAGGTGGTTCCTTCACACTGGGGTTATGTGAGCGGAAGCTGGACACAGAAAAATAATGTTCTGACCAGGAGGAGGGAGATTTCAATGCAGAGGAAAGCCTATGGATTTCAAGGCAGGGGAAAGCCCTTTCCCCATCACAGAATTTTGCCAAACGACTCACACTGAAAGAAGTCCCACCTGGTATAATACTGTACTTTCCACTATCAATTAGGAATGAAAACAAAGAGCAAATATAACTTAGACAACAAATGTAACTTAAGGGGGAGCTTTGAAGACTTATAGTCAGAAAGCCCTAGAATTTTCCACACTTAGCACATTCGTACTGAAACCAGAAAGTGGGACTGGGTGGAAGAGAAAGGATCAGAACAATGTCAGAGACCCAGCTTTATGCTGGGGAGACAGAACTCACATGCTTAAAAAAGAGAATCTACCTTTATTTTTTTTTTCTCCCAAATATGTTTATTTCTTGAATCTATCTTTCTGAATTAGCATCCTTGTTTCCTTCAGGTAAATACCCAGAGGTGGAATTGTTAGGTCATATTGTAATTCTATGTTTAATTCTTTTCTGGAACCTCCATACCATTTCCCACAGTGCTGCACCAATCACCTGAAGAAAACAAAGACACTAATTCAAAAAGATATATGAGCCCTCTTATTCATTGCAGCACTAACTGAAATACCCAAGATAAGGACACAACCTAAACATCCATCATAGATGAATGGATAAAGAAACTGTGGTATATATATACCATGGAATATTATTCAACCACAAAAAATGAGAAAATTCTACCATTTGTGATGACATGGATGGACCTAGAGGGTATATGCTAAGTGAAGTAATCAGAGAAAGACAAATATTATATGATCTCTTCTGTATGTAAAATAATCTAAAAACAAACAAACGAAAACACTAAGCTCATAGATACAGAGAACAGACTGTGGTTGCCAGAAGTGGGACGTAATGATTGGGGAAAATGGAGGTACTGTTTTTTGTGCTGTTTTGTTTTTAGTTTAAATACATTGAATAATAATAATAAACTAGAAAGGGGCACCTGGGTGGCTGAGTCACTCAGCTGACTCTTGATTTCGGCTCAGGTCATGATCCCAGGGTCCTGGGACTGAGCCCTGCATCAGGCTCCACACTTGGTGGGGAGCCTGGTTGAGGATTCTCTCTCTCCCTCTGCCCTGCCCCCTGCTCGCTCTGTCTCTAAAATAAATAAATCTTAAAAAATGATATTAAACTAGAAAAAAAGAAAAGAGATTCTAGTTTTGCCTCCCATGATGGTGAACTAGCTTATATCAGACCAACAACCTGCCAAAATCTAGAAAATATGGATGCAACAAAACAAAACAACTTGGTTTAAAGCACTGGAGAGCTCTCGACACAGCCAGGACTCGAAGGCCAAGATCCTGGAGAGAAGGAAGATGCATAGAAGTGAGTCAGATGTTCCAAGCTGATTTTCCCCTTTAGGCACTGGCTTTTCCATCAGCCATATGAGGCTAAGAGGCTGAGAAGCTGAGCGTAGCTTTTGGCAGGACCAGGGAGAAAAAATGACTTGAGCCAAGATCCTGAAGAGAAAGGAAGGATAGAGAAGCCAGTCCAACATCTGGCACTGCTTTTCCTTCTGAGGCAGTTGCTGATTTGTAAGAGTCACAGGAGAGAAGGTTTGCAAATCTGAGTAGAAATTAGTAGCTAAAGAGATTGAACAGAGCTTTCAGCAGCCTCATGTCTCAAGAAGATTAAAATTGTAAGTCAGAGCCTAGAAGGAAGAGAGACACTGGTAAGCACCCCATACTTTGCATCAGGACCCCAGAAGAGTTGCATCCTTGGACTGAGGGTGAACCCTACATAAAACAGCTCTCACAAAGATTGAAATTCAACTTCAAAACAGCCCAATCCAAGATTTGATTAAAGTAATCTACCCTACACGAATTGCCTGCTAGAAGTGGAAGTAAATCTTTTGTGAAGGAAGATAATGTCATCCAGAGCCTCTATAGTTTTTCCTGTACAATGTCTGGCATTCAGTAGAAAATCATTAGACATACCGGGATATTGGACCAAGGGAGAAAGACAATGGAAAAAGGCCCACAGACAATCCAGGTATTATAGTTACCAACCTGGATTTAAACAAAAACTGTGATGAACATGTTCAAAGAACCTGAAATCAAAACAGAAGATTTTAGCAACATTGGAATTTGTAAAAAAGAATCAAATGGAAATTCTAGAACTTATAAATATGAGAACTGGAATTAAGAACTCACAAGTTTAACAGTAGTTTAGACCAGAAGAAGATGAGGTTAGGAAATATCCAGACTAAAGTATGGAGGCAAAAAATGATGGAGAATATTAAAAAAAAAAAAAACACAGTAGGAAACATACATGAAATGATAGCAAAATTTAACATAGGTGTCACTGGAGTCCCAGAAGGAGAGAGAAAATTGGAGTAGAACAAATCTTTGAAGAAACAATAGCCAGAAGTTTCCCCCAAACTGACAAAAATAGGAAGCCATGGATTGGAGAAGTGCTACAACCACCCACCAAAGTATCAATAAATTCAAACAAAACCACACCCAAGCATAGAGTAAAAGTTCTGAAAACCACAGACAAAGACGAAAGTTTAAAAGCAGCTAGAGAAAAGGACATGTTGTCTTCAAAAGAGCAACAGTCAGACTGACAGGTGGTTTCACAATGAAATGATGGAAGCCAAAGGCAGAGGAATCATGTCTTTAAGATATTTGCCAACTTACTTATTAAAAAATAACCTTCAAAAATGAAGGCAGAATAGAGATATCTTCAGACAGACAAGAAACAGAAGTTTTGCCTTTAAATTCTCACTAACGACAAGGCTACACATGTTATTCAGGTAGAAGGAAATAATCCTAGAAGGTAAATGGAAATGCAGGAAGGAAGGAAGAGCAACACAAAGGGGAAATATAGGAGTAATGAATGAATATGGACAGTTAGAAATAATATGAATAATGTCTCATAGGGTCAAATATATACAAACTTTCATTATAGGGCATGATTAAGGCAGCAGCAGGGCAGGGACTTAAAATGTCCTAAGGTCCTTGCATTGTCCCAAAAGAAGCAAAAGTATATCCCATGCTACTATATTAGACTCCAGTGAGTCAACAATGCATCTTATAAAGGAATGCAAAACCTCTGTGGAGACTGGAATAACAAAATAAAGCCCTAGGCCAGACCAGATACCTACTCTGCATCAAACATCATCTCGGGCTCTGATTTGGAGGGCTCTGGAGTTCATCTCAGACCCACTTCTTTGTGGTCAGGTTTGTACACTATATGTATTTGGTATATATATATATATATATATATACATATATATATATATATATATATTTGCTTAAGTTTGAAGTCACTACTCTGCATGTAGATCATTCAAAGGGGTGAGTTTTAAATAATTAGCAGATAACCCTTTGGGGGTTGGCATAGAGGAAATCCTTATCTTGGAAGGCCCAACCATATTTGCAGTTATGATCCCAGATCGTTAGCCAGGTGAGCATACTCTTTATGTTTGCACTGATTGATATTCTTGAATATATTCTGCAGGGAATTCATTATACTTTAAAGAGTAAGTTAATTTTGCTCCAGGAAACACATATATATCTGTCAGCGCTTGTTGCTTAAATATATGCATCTATGAAATCCTACCATGTAGGATTTCCATATTACTGACAAGCCAATAGTCTCTCCCTTTCCTACCAAAAAAAAAAAAAAAATTCCAGTAAGAATCTGAATAAGTGCCTATGCATTAAAGGCTAAAAATATCCCAGCCCCCCCAACACTGCCCCAGAGAACTGCTCTCAGGGGGTGTAGTTTCCAATGAACAGGGTGCCCATAACATACATGGATCAATGCCCTTTGAAACAGCATTGGCTTACCAGTTAATAGACTTTTGATTTTTCTATACCCATTGATGAATGAAGCAGTAATTTTGCTTCCTAATAGGAAGACAAATTAAGAATTACTGTAACCGGAGCCTACTGGGAGCTGGGGGATTGTTGGGAGAACTAGTGGTAGCTATGGAGACAGAGTTGGTCAAATGGCTGCCTTTGCTAAAGCAGACTTCCTGTCTATGAATCCAGGGCTAGAGGGTTTCACTTCATTCCACAGACACTTAAAAATGTCATAGGAGCCAGCCACACGTAAAACCCTGCTGGGGAGAAGGAGGGGTGGATCTGGGGCACAGCCCTTCTCAGACGGACCCCTACGTTATGTTCTTTCTTGCAGAGGCAGACCCGGATGCCCACAATATGAGGCGGGAAATGGGCCAAATTAGGATTCGAGCTGCTCTGAAAGCCCCGAGGAGGTGGACATCACATGCCAGGAAAGGCATCACGACAGGGTGGGATATAGGAGGCTGTGTGGAATTCTGATCCCCACGGGGAATGAAAGCCCTTCTAGGGATGGGGAGGCAGCCTGAGCAAAGGTAAGGGGCCAGCCAGTAGGAAGGATCTCAGATACAGGTGCTACTGATTATTAGCTATGTGGCCTGGGGTTAGAAAAGTTACCCAGTGTTCCTGGGCTCTGGTTTCCTCACCTGGAAAATGAAATGACTAATAACCACCTTCCAGGCTCGCTGTGAAGATCCATTTGGATAGGTAAGTCTGTATGGAGTCTATCATAGTCTACATTTATGGTGCAGACACCATAAATGGCATTATGCTGTAAGTCTCTTCCTTGAGTAGGAAGACGTGGAGAGAATTGTTGGCCTGCCTTCCTTTGGCCTTCTTGCCTTTTGGGTTTTCTGCCTATCTGAACTCTGAGTACTTGAGCTCTCCCAAGGTAAGAACTGTGTCTGTGCGCTTCTTGGGACTGCCTTCCTGCTCACCTGAGGGCAGGCCCCACAGGAGGTGCACCTTTATGGGAGAAAGAATAAGTGAATGAATGGAAACCTTTGTGGAAAGAAAAAGTGAATGAATGCATCCTGCTCATTTGGTCTCCTAATGCTCTCCCATCACAGAGGGGTTCATGAAGGCACGTGACCTGGCATGCCCTCTCCTTTTGTCTACCGGCGAACTCTCTTCATCCTTCAAAATTCAGCTCATGGTTTCGTGAGGTCCTTCATTTAAGACAGAATTGGACAGGACCAACACCTTCTCCTTCGTGCACCCATGTAACCTTCCACAAAACTCTACATAATACCTAGCTCATCAGCTTATGATTGCTTGCTTTTCCCTTTGCTCCCTCAGCCCTCCAAGCCAGGTCCTACAAGACTCGTTGGCCACATGGTGTCAAGGAGACGTGTTCTTATGCGAGGACAGAACCTGAGGAGGCGGCAGAACATCCCTCCATGAGATGGGCCTCCTGTGTCCTGTTTTGTTCGTTTGCTTATATGTTTCTATCCCAAGGAAAAATGGCTATGTTTACATAGGTACAGAACAATTGGAAGTCTGATGTATGGCTTTATAATTTCTGGAGCTGTTTCGTACAGTAGGAAGTTTCTCAGACAATTTAATTTCTTTTCTTCCCTGAGACAAGGATTTTAAATCGTTGCATGGGGTAAAGAGTGCATTATAACCCAGAGGGATGGTGTGATGTGTCTCCCACATGAGGTCTTGCTCTTCTCTGTGCTTCTAAGGGCCTCACACAGGGGCTCGCTCAGTGCCTCGAACACAAGAGATGTTGATAAGTATGTCGAATGAATGAATGCCCTGGTCTCTGTTACTTCCCTTCCCAGGAACCCTTAGTGGCTGCCCTATTCCTCCTAGCTGACATCTATTCTCCACAGCCTGGTATTCAAGTTCATTCATGAGATGATTCCAACCTCTAACCTCAGATAAAGCCGTTTACCCCATTACACCATGCATTCCTCACCGTGGGCAAGCAGGACTGCTCAGTGGATGGCTTCTGGTTCTATGCGCTGGACAAACTCATTTGTTAGAGGAATGACAGTCTTAGCTTCAGGAGAGCTTCGGGATGAGAGAGCTGAAGAACTGCACGGCCAGGAGGGACCTTTGCGGACACTCTGATCAGAGGTGGGAAATGAGCACTGCATTCCAGAGCAGACTTGAAGACCAGAGAGGCAGTGGTGGCCAGGGATACAGCCCTTGGGAATGCTACCCCATTCAGCCAAAAGGCATGTCCTGCCTGCATTCCTAACACGCTCAGTTCATGAGCTCATCCTCACACAGAGAGGGTGACGACAAAAACTGTTATCCTGATGGTCCAGGAGGAACAAGACAAGAACGAAGCTGCTCATGGCACCGCCATTATCCAAAGCAAGGAAGGTCCTTTTTTTTTCTTTTTAAAGATTTTATTTATTTATTTATTTGAGGGAGAGAGAGAGAGAACATGAGAGGGGAGAAAGTCAGAAGGAGAAGCAGACTCCCCATGAAGCTGGGAGCCTGATGCGGGGCTCGATCCCAGGACCCTGAGATCATGACCTGAGCAGAGGCTTTAACCCACTGAGCCACCCAGGTGCCCCGCAAGGAAGGTCCTGCCCTGTGCTCCCAGTATGCCCTCTACTGACCTCCCTTGCCCAAGTCACATGATGTTGTCGTTACTGATTTCCATGCCAGTCTTTCTCAAGAGACCATGAGACTCTTAAGGACATGTGATTTTGCAAATATGGTGCCTTGACACATGATTGAATGAATGAATGAATGAATGAACGAACGAACGAATGAATGAAGTCTATGCGAAGCACATACACCTTTTTTTACCACCAGATGGCATATATTCTTTGGAAAGTCTAGCTGTAAATTGTCTCAGAAACAGTATGGTGAAAACTAAGTTTTTCAGGAAACTGGATGAGTACCTCCAACAGTGTGAGATTTTCAGGGGTGCCTATGTTTCCTGTCTTTTAGCAGAGAGAGGAGAAAGCACCAGAATGGAAGTCAGGAGTTCTGGCATATGGATCTGTGCTACCATTAGCATTTGCGCGAGTCACATACTGTTTTCTAGGCCTTGGTTTTCTCATTTCAAAAAATCCTGTGGACTGCGATCAACATGTGTGAGCATCTACGCTATTCCAGACCCTGACTTGGGTACTGGGGGTAAAAAAACGGCTCCGATAGAGCTTCTAGAACACTGCTTCTCAATTCTGTAGAGAAGGACCAGCTTGTTGCTTTGTTTTTAAGCTATGAATCTGTTGCAGACTGTATTTTGGTAAAATTAAAATGTAATAGTAAAAGAAGTAAATAAAAGTATATAAAATCCAAGTTCTGATTTTTTTATTATTAGACCCATGAGATATTGTTAAAGTGCTATTTCTAAATGCTTCTTAGCTTCTGGACTTTGCGAATCATGAGCTGGTAGCAAATGGCCTGCAGACAGGTACCACGCCACAGACCACACTTTGCGTGATGCTGACTTAGCTCCCACTCTCATGAGAGAGGCTCTCACAGGCCCCAGCAGGGCCCCTGAATGTGGGATGCTCCACCAACAAGGTTCTCCTCCTACAGGGCAGCAAACACTTACAGCACGTAGACCTACTGCCTGGTGGTTACAAAGGTGAAAAGGGATAGTTGTGATCACTTCTGGAGCCCTGAGAAAGTCCTGGCTGGTCCCCTCTGACCCTTCAGGTCGTCGTAAGCAATGTGGCTGCCAACATACCAGAAGCAGCTTTGGGCACATTCCAGGCCTTTCCATGGGCTTCCTGGACTTTCCACGGACCCCTCAGACCTAAGTCAGTCCAAGGCACCGACTTGGACCTTTCTTCCTTGGCTATGATTTGTACTCTTTCTCTGAGTAAACTGCTTCTGGCCACTTGAATTACAAATCCATACCTCTGGCTGGTCCAGGTTCAGGAAACTAGTGGGGGTTTCAGGGCACACTGGCACCACACTGGAGAGGCTAGACAAGTTCTGTTGATTACCAGGATAGGACAATCTACCAAGACTACACAATACGCTTCCTTATATGGTGTCTTCTAAAGATTCCTAAGCAGGGGGGTATCTGGGTAGCTTAGTCAGCTGAGCATCTGACTTCGGCTCAGGTCATGATCCCAGGGTCCTGGGATCGAGCCCCGCATCAGGCTCCCTGTTCAGTGGGGAGTCTGCTTCTCCCTCTCCCAGATGCTCCCCTTGCTTGTGCTACAGATACATAAAATCTTTTAAAAAAGAATAATCACTTTTTTGAATAGATATTGAAAAACCATGGTATGATATTCAAAAGTCACCTTGGGAATACAATGGGAGGTCCCCCTTCCATTCCTACCCTGTAACCTCCCAGTTCCCCACCCCCAAGGCAACCACTATTCATGTTCTTATACACCCTTCAGGAGATGTAGGCATACATCTCTAAAAAGATAACGCAAATGGAGCACGCTATAAATACTTTGCTGTACTTTCTTTTTTTAACTAAACGATTTGTCTTGGCAATGTTTAATTTCAAATTCTCAATTTTATTTAACTAGTTCCCTATTAATGGATATTTAAATTTTTTCATTTTTTCTGTTACAGTGTTCAGTAAATAGCACATTCCTATGTGTGAGTCTTTCTGCATATATAAATTCCTGGATATTAACTACTGAGTCAGAAAAACGTACCCTCCGCAAAGTTGTACCAGTTAGTACTGCTGCTATCAGCTGGAAAAGTGCCTGCTATCCTATGTCAACATATGGTTGTCATATGTCAACATATGGTTATCAAGAGCCTAATAGATCAGAAATTGAAGCTCTGGGGAATGAATCTGCATTTCATAATTGTGAATGAAGTTGAGCATCTTTTAAAATATCTAAAAGTCAAAATAAAATAAAATAAAACAAAATAAAATAAAATAAAATATCTAAAAGTCATCCAGTTGCCATGTGTTTTGAGATTTTTTTTTCTATTGTTTTATTGATCTTTTGGAAAGCAACTCATAAGAACTCTTTATGTATTAAAGTAATTAGCCCTCTGTTTATTGTATGGGCTACAAATATTTCCCCCACTTTGTCCTTTACCTTTAAGATTTTCAAGTATTTTCTATAATTAAAAAGTTGCTTTTAGCTCACTTAATCAGTCTTTTTTTTTTATGACCTCTGTGTTTTGTGACATGCTTAGAAAGGACTTTGCTCTCATTTCTAAAAATCATTCTCTCATGTTTTCTTCTAGTGTTTTCATAGCTTCATTTTATATTTTTATTTTACTCAATTATTTATTTTTAAAGACAATTTTTTTAAAGATTTTTTATTTTATTCATCTGAGAGAGGGAGAGAGAGAAAGAGAGAGCATGAGCAGGGGAGGGGGGGCAGAAGAAGTGGGAGAAACAGACTCCCCACTGAGCAGGAAGCCTGACGTGGGGCTGATCCCAGGATCCTGGGATCATGACCTGAGCCGAAGGCATACGAGCCAAGCAGGCGCCCCTTAAAGATTTTATTTTTAAGCAATCTCTACACCAACATGGGGCTCAAACTCAACCCCGAGATCAAGAGTCCTTCTTGGATCAAGAGTCCTTCTTGTATCAACCCTGAGATCAAGAGTCCTCTTCTGACTGAAGCCAGCCAGGTGCCCCATGTCTTCATTTGTTAATACTTACATCTTTGATATATCTGGAGTTTATTTTGTTTTAAAGATTGAATTATGGAGCCAATTATTTTTCCCTAAGGCTTCCAGTGGTGCCATTACCATTTATTAAATAATCCATCTTTCCTCAACTGATAGGAAATTTTACTTATATGCTTACTTTCAAATGAATTTGGTTTTATTTCTGCACTTCCTGTTAAATTCTGTTGACCTGTTTATTCATGCTCTAGTTTCACACAGTTTTATTTAATGTGGTTTTGTAATGTAGTTTTATTTTTATCTATCTATTTTTATTTAAGTACAGTTATACAATCTGGCATAACTTTCAGGTGTATAACATAGTGACTCAACAAATCTATACACTATGCTGTGCTCACCACAAATACAGCCACCATCTGTCACCAGACAAGACTGTTACAGTATCATTGACTATATTCCTTATGCCCTGCCTTTTATTCCTGAGACTTATTCCTTCCATAACTGGAAGCCTGTACCTCCCACCCCCCTTCACCCATTTTGTCCTTTCTTCCTACCCCTTGCCCTCTGGAAACCATCAGTTTGTTCTCTGTATTTATAGGTCTGAGTTTGCTTTTTGTTTGTTTATTCATTTGTTTTGTTTTTTAGCTTCCACATGTAAGTGAAATCGTACGGTTATTGTCTTTCTCTGTCTGACTTATTTCACTTAGCATAATACCCTCTAGTTCCATCCATGTTGCTAGAAATGGCATAATCTCATCTTTTTATTTTTTTTTATCTCGTCCTTTTTTATGGCTGAGTAATATACCATTGTATGTGTGTGTACATGTGTGTGTATCTCTCTCTACATATATATGTATACAAACATGTAGAGAGAGACAGAGATATATACCATATCTTCTTTATCCATTCATTTATCAATGGACACTTGGGTTGCTTCCATATCTTGACTATTGCAAATACTGTTGCAATAAACAGAGCTGCTTATATCTTTTTGAATTACTATTTTGTTTTCTTTAGGTAAATACCCAGTCGTGGAATTACTGGATCATATAGTATTTCTCTTTTTGATTTTTTGAGGAACTTCCATGTTGTTTTCCACAGTGACTGTATCCATTTACATTTTCACCAATACTGTACAAGCATTGTTTTCCTCCACATCCTCACCAACATTTATTTCTTATACTTTTGATACCAGTCATTCTGACTGGTGGTTGTATCTCACTGTGGTTTTGATTTCCATTTCCCTGATGATGTGTGATGCATATAATCATTTAGCTCTGACCCAACTGCATGTTTTCCCAGATGGCAGCAAGTTAGAGACACTGTCCTATTTTTCCCTATCCAGCATTATATACTGGGGAACATTTTATATTAGTACATATACACCTGCCTTATTTTTTTTAAGAACTGCATGGTATTGAACTATATTAGAATTTTTAGTATGTTCTCTGTTGATAAAGGATTGTTTTTTTCTCTTATTTTTATAAACAATGTTGTAATGGATATCCTTCCTCATATGCCTTTGTGTGAGAATATTGCTTAAAGACTAACTCCTAGATATAGAATTACTTGTTGAGTTATAAAGAAAATATACACATGGGGCACCTGGGTGGCTCAGTAGGTTAAAGCCTCTGCCTTCGGCTCAGGTCATGATCTCAGGGTCCTGGGATCGAGCCCCGCATCAGGCTCTCTGCTCAGCAGGAAGCCTGCTTCCCTCTTTCCCTGTCTGCCTCTCTGTCTACTTGTGATCTCTCTCTCCCTCTCTCTCAAATAAATAAATAAAATCTTACAAAAAAAAAAAAAGAAGATATACACACAAAAATGTGAATATACTCAACACAACTGAACAGAACACTTAAAAATGGTTAGGGTGGTAAATAGTATGTTATGTGTTTTTTGCCACAGGAATAAAAAAGAAAATGTTCAATTTTGATCGATATTGCCAAACTGCCCTTTAAATATTAAGGCAACTTATTAATTATAGCCCATTTAAATCTGCTTTCTGTTTGCCATGTTTTGGCTCAGTTGTAAAAATAGATTTTTTTTTTAGCAAGTTAAATAATCTATAAGTTTTGAGTAAAAGTGTCTCCCATTTCTCTCATAGAGAAATTTTTTGGGAAAATTTCCAGAGATCAGCAATGCTCTGCTGGAAAACTGCAGAGGTTGGGAATTGCTGCTAAGAGGCAGGCTCTGCTTCCTTCCAGCAAAGGCAGCCCGCGCCAATTTTATTAAAGAACAGGCATTGCTGAATCACTTTGGCTGCCTGTCCTACTGTGATCTGGATTTGTTTGAAGATTCAACTGAAAGCAAACAAGAGGTTTCACATGACTGAAATCACACCTTTCAAAGGATGTTCTAATTTCCATATCAAGTGTCCATGACTGAGAATCTTTATTTAACTTCCTTCCCGGTCCCCACCCTTATAATCACCTTGGTTCTTTCAACCGCGTGACCGCTTGGACATTAACTCAATCCATGGAGTGAAGCCTTGAGTGAGACCGGAAGGACAAAGGGGGTATGGGTAGTGATATTAATATGAACCCAATAAAACTGGAGCCCCACGGAGGCCTTGGGAAGATGGGTGACATATCTCAAAGAATCTACCCAATCAGACTCCAAAAAGTTTGAAAAGCACCACAGGTCTTTACTGAATGTTACTTGAGGAGGCAGCAGAGGGTAAATGACCTCACACAGTGTTTTGCAAAGTGGACTGGTAAATATTACATTCTGATAGCTCTTCCTAGAAATTCAATTCATGAAAAGTCTTCTTTGGCCCTTCCCTTCTCTCCCCAGTTTCCACTCCAAATGGCAGCCGCTCAAATACGTCTCTTCTCATTCCCTAAAATTCTCATACTGTCTCGGCTTCCCGGCCCTCCTTCTTCCCTCACTTCCCTTTCCTGGTCTTCACTCTCTGGCAGCTTCTATGTAGCACACTTTACCTCTTCTAATTGCATTCCCTCCCTCCCCGTAAAACCAAAGAATCTTAGAAGGCTGGGGGAAAAGAAGATGATAAATCCTTCAAACTTAATTTTTTGTCCCAATAATAAGAGTTTTAAACTTTATACCAAGGTTTAAAATACCAAAGGCTTATACTTTGGTAGTCACTATATGTACATGATTCCACATATTACTTCATAACCAGCAAAGAGAGTTCATATTCTCATTATTGCCATTTTACAAATGAAGACTCTAAGGTCAGTGAAGGTTAGGTGACTTATTCAAGGTCAAAGACTTAGGAAGCCACATTAAAGCGTAAGGCAGCTGGTGGCAAGGGCAACTTGTGGTCTTGACAGTGCTCTCCATGCCCATATCCTTTCTCTCTTCTCTCTTTTTCCAAATCCTCATGCCTGGGTCTAGTGATTCCCCCCTCATCCCACTTCAATGGCTGAAACAATCTCTAGACTTAGCATTTTCTTTTCTAATTGGCTTAGCTCTGCATCCTGCATCTCCTCTCCTTTATGCTGTCTCTGTTTTCTTTGGTGCTCTCCTCTCCTGTAGGACTGACATGATGCCCTGAATTCAGGTACTTTGGTTAAGGTTCAGTGACCTGTTCTAATTCTTGCCAATCCACTGCTGCCTTGAAATGTAAATCAATTTACCTTCTACTTTGTATTCCTTTTTCAGTATAAACTGCCCTACCCACAATTCCCATATGGAGTAGCCGGTGGGGTTGTTCTTTACATGGAGATAATCACTGATTAGGCTAGGAGTAGATATCTGATACAGAGGTGCCTGTGCCCTGACTGTCCAATGATCAGTTTTTCTAATGTTTTAGCTAAGAGTCACCAAAATAGATCATTTGGCTATGGGAAGCCAAGGTAGAAAGGTCTATAGCTAACATTTGGGGCCCATGTACAGCATAAGCAAGCAGGGACCGTGGGTCTATTGAGAAAGGACAGAGGAAGAGATTCATATAGGAGAACATAGAAAAGACTATGTGACTCTGGGGGGTGGGGTTTGGAGAAGGGGAAGAGTGATAATTTGTCTCAACCTGATGCCTTCCAGTTACGGCTCTCATGAAGCTTTCTGCACTCAGTATTAACTTGTGTTCTCTTAAATTCTATTTTGTCCCTACCATAAAGTCTCTTTTGTTCTTGAGTTAGTTTGAGTAGGTTCCTGTTACTCATCATCAAGAAGCTTCATTAGACCACCTCCTTCCTTAGGTTGGGAGCCTCGTCTGCATTTCTAGCCACTGGCTGTGTCCCATCGCATATGGGAAGATCTCCTGGTCTTTGTTACCCCTAGACCTTGTTCTGGAGGTGGCACTGAACTAGCTCCCGCAGACAACCAGATAATGCTATTCCAAGGAAGGGGAAGAGTCTGATGAAAACAATAGGGTTGGGATGGGTATGGAGTTTCAGTGTAGCTCCTTTTTGATATGAGGACATAGTTATTGTCCTCAAATTGTTTAGGGTCAACGTTGGGACAGAGGATTAGGGCATATGGGGAGGCAGCATTGTTCAGCAGGGGGAGGAGGGGCAGGCAGAGGCAGAGCCTGGACGATGGCAAAGGAGTTGGGTCTGCACTCAGTGGGGTTCTCAGGCTGAGCAATGTCATGATGAACAGTTACAGTCACTAGCTTTTCTAGTGCCTGCAGGGTTTTTCCATCTAGTGCCCATGTTCCAAGGGACAACCCTTGATTTTACTGATGAGGAAATGAAGACCCACAACGAAACCATGGCAATGATAAGTAGCATTCAGTGAGCACCTTCTACAGCGAAGGCTCTGCTCCAAGCACTTTGCACATATCAGTACACTTAGTCCCCATGGTAACCCTCCGAAGTGGGCACTATTACCACCCTCATCTCATAGAAGAGGAAACTGAGGCACAGAGGGGTTAAGTAACTTGCCAAAGTCACACAGTAAGTGACGGAGCCAGGGTTGAACACAGGAAATATTGATTCAGAATCAATGCTTTTAGGTATTATACAGCACTCCTCACAAGTCCTGAGGATCCTGGGAGCCTTATTATTATAAACAAAAGCTGGTCATGTGCGTGTGTGTGTGTGTGGGTGTGAGTGACTTTCTCACCCAAACAAGGCAGCATGTCACGATCCACAGAAAACGTGAGAAATAAGGCAATGGTTTTAACTAGAGGAAAGTGATCAAATTTTAGAAACTCAAAAATCAGGAGAAACAAACGTTTGGTAGCCATAGTGCCTTGTTTTAAAGGAGATGAGAAGAGAAAATTCTCAGACCCTTCCCGCAAGTTCCCAGAGCCCTATACACTATTTTAACTTTAAAGAAAAAGAACACCTGCTTGTTTATTGATTCTTATGCCACAGGTGGTGTGACAATCCTGCCAGCTAGCTTAAGTAATCTGGCAAAGCGAGGCCTCCTGAAATGAAATGATCAATGCCTATTTTAGGGCCCACCATCATCTGATGTCTTACAGTCAGGGAAGTCTTGAATCCTGACTTATATGTTATGTAAGTTATATATAACTTACATGTTCAGACTTACATGTTACATAAAAGCCCGAGTGTTTTCTTTCTTGGGCATTTTCCATGAGTGAGTGGCCAGTCAACCCTCAGGGTTTTATGCAAATGACATTCATGGCCTCCTTGTCAATGAATCTGTTCAGATATTTGTTGAGCACCTACTATGTGAGACACCACGTGAGGTGCTGGAGAGATTAGGTACATGTCTGGAAACATGAAACACTGAGCTGAAGCAAAAGCCCAGCTTTCTCCCTCCTGCTTCAGACACAAACATGCTAGACAAAATATAACGGGCAAATTTTTAAAAATACGTAACTGAAAACTTAGACACATTTAGAAAAATTTCCTGGATCCCAGTGCTGGGGGTGGAAAGTCTAACCCAGAGCAGTTAGCCGGCTGGCGCCTGGTGGCCTGAGGGGGCCACAGACTGGGATGTGGGCCGCAGGGGCAGGGGCGGAGGTTTCAACGCCACATGAGGGGAGAAGAGAAAGTCTTGAGCTGGTGTGAGATGAGATGTGGGAAGATGCTAAACATCAAGCTAAACATTTTGAAGGGCTGCCCTGCTTATGAACAGGGATGGGGAAACCTTCCACCAATCACTTCAGGAAGGCCGCAAGGAAGCTTGCGCTCTGTCCAGGCCCCTGAGTAAAAATTCTCCTTCAGGGATTGGAAGCCCCGGGCTTTCTGGTGTGTAAGAGCAGAGTCCGCATTTACACTGGGTATTCAGGGGAGAGCTCCAAGCTGAGAAAGGACATAAAAATGGGGGTTGACAAGATGAAAATATGCTGGCTCCCCAAACACCCCAATTCGAGCACATAGGATGCCCACCAGAAAAAAAGAAAAGCATCTGCTGGAGGTGAGCGAACAACCCAAAAGCAAAGGTGGAAACTAGTGATGGGGAGAGATATCAGGTTCAGTTCAAAGGAAGATTGGTCCCTCAGACCCTGAGATAACAGAGTAATCTGAAAGAGACAATTAAACATGTTTAAAATTGAAGCAATGAAAGAAACCAGAACAAAGCAACAGAGTTGGCATGAACATAAGCAGAGGTGGGTCTGAAAAGGAGAGTCCAGCTGTGAGGAAAACCAACAAGCACCTGCCCTCAAGGGACACACCGCCTACCTGAGAGACAGAGGAGGAAACAGCGGGGAGATCCGGTCTAGGAGAGGGTCTGCACAGAGAGCTAAGGATGCCCAGGGAAGGGGCTCCGGACCCAGCTTCCCCACATGATACGGAAACTAATATGTGTCTCTCTCTGGCCAAAGGACAGGGCCATGAAGGAGGCCTGGTTCAGAAAATGGCACATCAAGGACTGCCAGAGTCCGATGCCTCCATTTCCCCAGCTGATGCAGAGATTCCCCTGAAGTCCAAGCACCTTACATGGGAATAGGTATTCATGGACCTGTCCCTCTCACCCCACCTGCAAATTTCTCCAGCGTGGAGATGAAGGGCTCTCCATTCAACTCATCTCATGCTGTTCTCCCTCCTTCCCTCCCTCCCTCTCCTCTTGCCACACGAGTCTTCCCCGGATTCTTACAGCACAACAAGCTCTTTTTCACCTCAGGGCCTTTGCACATGCCGTTGTCACCATCCAGAATGACCTTTTCCTTATGTTTTTCTTTGGGGTCTCAGCTTGATGGTCACTTCCAAAGAAGATCTTCCCTGGACACCCTAATTCCAAGGTCCCTCCCTAACATTGCTTTCTGTGTCCCCTCTTGTGGGTTTCTTTTTACTTACTCTAATTTTTAATTATTTAACTAATTTTGTCCTTGTCTCCCCTGCTAGAACGTAGACTCCATGCAGGCAGGGAATCATCTGCTCACTGCTGTATCTGTAATGCCTGCCATTTAGCTGGTGTTCAAAACAGTTGAGCAGATAAATGAATATACTCAAGAAACATTCACGAAGCAGCTAACACTGCCCCGTTCTGAGGACATGACAATGGAAGCACGGACTGGAACTTTGCAGTATAGTGAAGGAGACACATCTGACAAGGGCTTAAGAGTAAATGTGATGGTGGTGACGACAGGGGAGGTACTGGGCACTGTGTGAACCCCCGGCAAGGGCACCCATTTTGTACAGAATTAGGGAAGGCTTCCAGGAAGAAGCAACATTTAAGCTGAGCCCAGAAGGATACTTAGGAGTTCACCAGGTGAAGGGGAGCTGGAAGATGTTCCAGGCCAAGGGAAGACCCAGATGCAAGAGCGGCATGGTTCTGGATGGGCAAAGCTTCAAGCTGCAGCAAGAAATAAGACGGGAGAGGCGAGACCCCTCCTGGATCATGGAGGGGTTTCAAGCTACGATAAGGAGTTTGAACTTGATCTTAGGGTCAGTGAGGACATCTTAGTCAGAGGGATTGGCATAATCTGATTTGTGCTTTATTGAAACAGCCCTGGAGCAGTGTGGAGAAGAGGAAGAGGACTGGAGGCAAGGAGATCAGGAAACTAGAGCAGGAGATGAGCACGGCTTAGACGAAGCAGTGGGGATCAGGGAGTGAACTGGATGAATTTAGGACAGAAGGCGAGAGTTGGGGCAGGGGGGAGATTCAAGGATGATGCATAGGTTTTTAGCAGGACTAACATGGTGAATAGGGCGCCATCTTGGGGCCACGTCTGGCAGGCACTTGGCACATAAGCCATAAGTGTGAGCTTGATAACGTGGAAATGGACTCTACAAGGTCTTCATAATAGTGAGTACACACCCGCTCACTGTTAGGGCCTGGGCTACCTCCAAGTGTGACCTACCATTCCCTACTGCCTCCGCCTGCCTTGGGTTGCCTATTTGCGACTTGTCAGCCTAGCCTGAGCTCCGTAGTTCTGATCCACGGTCCCTGCTCCCCACCAGGATGCTGTCTCTCTGCTAAGAAGTGTGCATCATGCCCTTCCCCATCCCCTCTGACCACCAGTGTTTCGGCAATAACGATACTGTGATTTTTCATTAATTTTCTTGGTTGTTTTGTAGTTATAGTAACTAAAATTTATACTCAATAATATTATTACAATATTCCCCTTCTAATGGGATTACTATTTTTGTTCATTTGTGTTTGAAAGCCATTAGCATATGATTTACCTCCAACAACATCTACCGTGATTTTTAATGCCCTTGAAATTTGCAAGTGAGCAGTAAGTCTATAATAAGAGAATGCGAGTGAGCATATAAATGTCTTTCTTGGGAAAAGAGGGCTCTTTTTTTTTCATCCTATTGGACTCAGGTTCTTTGATAGAGAGATTGGTAGAATATAAGGCATTAAAGGCTGAGAACACTGTGTTAGTTTGTAGATGTGTTCAAACAAGTTCCCAGTTATTCAGAGGACACTTTAATATTCTAGGAGGATTCATATTCTTGTGGCTTTTTATGTTGTTCCTTACCTGACTTACAGAAAAATATAATAAATTATGTGTCTGCAGGGAACAATATCGAGAACTCTGAACTATCCGGAAGTGAAGGGATCTGGAAATCACTCTATCTGGCTGACTTTCCAAGGGGCTGGGGGGCTTGATGCCCTGCTGGTGGAGATCTGGAAACAAGGGTCATCTCAGAGGCTGCTGAGAGGAGTTGCTCTGTGGGGCAGCTCTAGGGGGCAGGGAAGTGGATGGGCAGGGCTGGCTTCAAGGGCTGTGTGCCCAGCAGCCTCCCAGGGTCCCATGCTGTGAAATTCACAGCATCATCACCTTAGAATTCTTAAGTCTTGAACAAGGGACCCCCACTTTGCTTAAGGCCTTGCAAATTATTTATGTGGGACAAGTGTTGGAGCGAGGCAGATTTGAGTTCAAGTTCTAGTATTCTCTAGCTATTGACTGTGCCTTTGTTTCCTTATCTGTAAAATGGGGATTATAGCACTGTCTTCTCAGACTAGACAGGAGAGCTAAAAGTAGATACCCAGCACCAAGGGCCTGAAAGGCAGTGACACATCCTGAGATACACCCAGTGGAATTTTAACTCCCTGTACAGTCCTTGTCATTGAACTTATAATTATGATTTAATGTCCAGAATAGTAGGCAGCTGGGATAGGCAGACTGTGTGGCACAGGAGCTAATCCCGCGTGTGCTGGTTAGGAACACGCCAAGCAAAGAATGTTTTTCTAATGGGGACACTCAGGCTGGGGGTCCCCTCCATCAGGTTCCAACCTTTGTGCTGCTATGATACATGATAAATAATGTTTTTTTTTTTTTGGCACAACTGGTCCCAGTTTCTCATGACTCCTACATGTTTCTCTTCTCCCCAGAAATCTCTCAAGACAGACAACAAAGGAGACTGGCATTATTAGGAAGATGCCCTTGACCTTGACCTAATTTATTTGTAAACTTTAGTATTTCAACTATTACTTGTAACAGATTTTTTTTTTTTTTAAAACCATACCACACAACGGGACTCGGACTCGATAAGCCAGTGTACCACAACGCTGTGGTCGAGACCCAGGAACGTGGACCCTGATGGTCCCCAACAAAGGACCCTCCCCCAGGACAGGCTGGACAGACCAGGACAAAGCTCGAGTCTTCCATGGTGCCTTCGCAGATGTCTGTTCTGTGCTGTCACCCGAATGAGCAATGCCAGTCACAAGGCACAGCAGTCGGAGTCAGAGAAACACTAACTAGCTGGTTGGATACCCTCGTGACGAATAGCGTGCAATCTTAAAACATTTGGTTAAACATTTTTTCCCCAAGAATGTAGAAGAGGCTTTAAATCAAATTGAGAAGAAACATAAGCTAATTCCTGGGCACTTTTGGACTTGGGTCCAAAAGGATTCCTCAGGGGATTATAGGAGGGGTCAGGAGGACCTCTGTTGCCTTCAGTTTAAGGCTTGTGGGCAGCCAGGGGTCCCACGAGAGACTTCAAAGAGAAGCACCGGGGGCCTCAGCTGCGCTTGCCCTCCTGGGCCACCCAGGCTTGTGGGCATGTACACATGGTGACACGTGAGCCTGTGTCTCCAGGGCCTCCTGAAGTCTCGGATGTGGGACAGCCTGGCAGTGACCTGTGCTGTGAAATGACCATAGCCCAACCTCGCTCTGCTCCTTTTGAACTCCCTCCCGAGCGCTGTGGGCAGCTCGCCCTGGCCACACACTGAGCTCTCTCAGGCCTGAAGGGCTTCCGTGGGCGGCGACGGCCAGAGCCGGTCTGTCACCTCTCCACAGTACGGCCTCGAATGGCCACAGAAAAACTGCAGCTCTTCTTCCCAGATCCCTCCTCTGCCTCTTTCTAGTGCTTCCGATGAGGGACGAAATAGCACTGCCAGTCAACCAAATCAGAACGAACGATGGGCGATTTCTCCCTCATCTCTCCACTGGGATGTGCGGGGACCTAGATGATGGCACAGCTCCCGGGCTCATGTAACGTGGTACATGGAAGATGCTTCAGTCTATAACTATTATGACTAAGGACCGACGGATTTGTCCAGCACCCCAAGGCATGGCTACAACAAGCATGTGCTGATAAACAGTTTACATGGTGATTTTGAAATGGTGATTTTGGCTTGGATGACTTCAGGGTCACTTCCCTGACCCTGTCAAGGATCGTAGCAAGAAAACCGAAGGCCAGTGCCTCGAGTCTCAGGAGACCAGAGATGTCGCATCCCACCCATGTGGCTGTTAGCACAAACTGGGGAAAACGCAAATCCGGTCAGGGAAAATCTGGGACAAGAAGAGGGACCTGTGTGTGTCTGTCCTCAACTCGATGTAATCCTCCCCCCACCCCAAGCTCAGCAAACAGATTTTGCTTCCCAGGGCACCGATCTCGCAGCACACCGTACTATAAAACTTCAAGCCCCCAGAAAAGAAATCTAAGGGATGCTTCGACTCCGTTCCTGGTTTTCGGTCATCCTGTGATTGTTTTTCTTACCTGCTGCCGAATTTCTTCTTCCATTTTCACGGGTGAGCCCAATTCCGCAACTTGTTTGACACCTTCGCTCGCGTAGCCCCCGTACTCCCACAGCACGTAATTCTTGGAGTGGGATCCACCGATGATTGCAGACCAGTGATTGGCCCGACCTGGGAAAAGCCAATCAGGAGGCAGGGATCAGTGTGGCTGTGGCAAAAAACATGAGCCCCTTAAATGCTGGGAAGAAAGTGTAATTCGACCATCATTCAAATGCCCCTGGCTAAGCACCTACTCTGTGCTAGGCCCTCTGCTACTCAGAGATGAGTGAGACCATCCATGGAAGCAAGAAGGTCTTGGGGATCTGCAGACAGGACACCAACAGATGCCGAAGCGAGGCACGGAGGCAGCCCAGAGTGATGACTTCCGTCTGGGAGGGTTTCAGAGAAGGACTTTGAAAGGCTGATCAGATTTGTAAGGCAGAATGGAGAGGAGAAGCTATTTCTGGCAGACTCAGAAGCATTAAATAACTCTGTGTGTTTGGGGAGCCATAAGCAATTTAGCATTGCTGTGTCACCCACCATCAGGGGAGAGGTAGGAAGCAACACCAGGGAGGTAGGAAAGAGCCTGCTCATGGAAGGTTCTGCTCTAAATGCTTCAGGAGTTCGGATGTCATTTGAAAGGGTCTGAAACCACTGAAGGGTCCTGAGCAGGGGAATGGCATGATCGCATTTGAATTTTAGATAAGTCATCCAGGCAGCAGTGTGAAGAATGCATTAGAGGGAGCAGAACAGGAGTGTAGGGCTGTGGCGGGAGAGCACGGAGCCAAGGGTAGAGGGAGTGGGTGGGGAGTAGGCCTGGGCAATTCTCGGAAATGAGCATGGTTGGCTTCGGGCTGGCTTTCCTATGCCTTCCAGGATGAGGGGCAGGCGAACTAGCCGTGTGAGAGGACGGGGCGGGCAGTCTGGGTATGTGGAAGGGACCGGTCCAGAGTGGTCTGCTAAGGATCACGGGGGAGGGGGCCCATTGGGGGTGCAGGAGGGAACCAGAGGGTGACGCAGGGGAGGACAGAACAAGATCTGGACAGGACTGAGACAAAATCAATGGAGGGGTTTTCGAAGTGCTAGGGGGAGGAAGGAGGGGGACGTAAAGTCAATATCAACACTGCCCTGGGTTTGTTTCTGCATGTAATGAGTGTTGATACACGCACACACACGTGCATACACATGCACACACATACATACACATAATACATATATTAGACATGAATATATATGCAATACATATACACACAAATATATATATACAGTGTACATACATAGTATGCATATATATTCATACACACACACACACACACACACACACACACGTATACTAATTACTGGCTAAGTAACATACAACTCATCCTAAGGCCAGTTCAGCTCTCAGCCATTCTTGGTTGGCTAATAAAGCCCTGAGTTAATGTTTTCAGGCACCGTGAAGAGGAAAACTGGAACTGGGTGGACACAAGGGACACGTGTGGCTTACCACCCTGTGGCCCGCGATGACAGAACTCTCTGCTCCACCCATCACGGAAGAAGGCAATTCTGAACGGGGCCCGATCCCGATCCCATTTACATTAGCTCCCTGCTACCCCAGGCCCTCTGCTGCAGGGGCGCATCGAGAACTTGGACACCAAGCCCCACTCCTGAGGTCAGCCTTGCCTCCCCACTTCCCCCCACCTCCGCCCAGCAAGCAGATGACATCACTAGGTCAGCCTGCCCCATTGCTTGCTCATTATTTCCCACACATCGGGGAAATGCAAACTCTGTGTTTACCCGTCAGTTTCCTGGAGAAGACAAACAGATGTGTGGCCAGCTCTTCCTGAGTGAGGAGGCTGTCCTAGCTGTCATCTAAGCCAGGAGCACTGCTGGTGTGGGGGCAAGGGCCGGGAGCCACTCGTGACCTTCGGGGCATGCTGTGAACCCCCGGACACCAGCTTCAGCATCTCTTGCTCCTTCTGCCTTGTTCCACCGAAATGTCCCTTTTTCCCAGACCTATCTTACCTGCCACTCTATACCTCCGGGGCTTAGCACACGCTGTTCCCTGTGGCTCTCTTCCTGCATGGCTTGGCCAACTCTCATCCTTCCTTCATGATCTACCCAGAAGTCCCCAAGGTCCCCCTAGACTTACCTAAGTCTTGTCTCTTGTCTTCCCACAGCACAGGTAACATGGATGATACCTGCTGCAGGTCTGTCTCCCCACTAGACTGTCCTTGAGGAGACCTGTCTTCAGCGCCGTGTCCCCAGCGCCCAGCACTGTGTCTGATGCACTGGAAGCACCCGGCATGGGTTTTCAAAAAGATTTCATCCAAATATCAAAGGGGAAGGTAGGCAGTATACGTGCTCGAAGCATTTGGGAGCAGGCTTGCACAGATTTGAGTCAATGTATTCAAATCAAGTCTCAGCTTAGTGGAGTTTCTGACACCTGCTGGGCTAACACACTCGGCTCACCTGCGTGCTGTTGAAAATAAATACCACCACCACCAACAAAGAACGGGATTGGCCTTACAGCTGGGAGACAGGGATTCACACGCTAGCGTTGCCACTTTCTAGCTAGGTCAACTTGGTCAAATTCCAATTATTTTACTTCCTTGGGTCTCAGCTCCCTCCTCTGCAATTCAAGGCTGATAATGCCGATCTTACTGACCTATCATAAGAATTAAATTCGATTTTTAAAAGCTGAGATAATATATGTGAAATCACTACTGGCACACAATAGACACTCAATAATTACAGCTTCCTCCCTTCTTCGTTGTTAAGGAGGATACAAAAATGAGTAAAACATGAAACCTGCCTTTTATTCAATATAGGAGACAAGAAATCTACATATTGTGGGGTAAGACAAGATACTAGGAATAAGCACAATCATAGGGAGATGAGAGGATGGACCCAGATGGGTCTTTCTCATTTATTCACTCAGCTTCCACTTACTGTGTGCCAAGCACAGTGGCAGGTCCCGGACACAGACAGGAATTGGACAGGGGCTTGTGCCCACGGTCTGGGGGCGGGGAAACAGATGGTTCAGCGGATTACTTACAATCCAGCATGGGCAGGGATATTATAAAACAAGAACGCAGAGCAGAGGGGATGGAGCAGCTCACTCCAAAGTCCCCAAATCCAAAGAGTCCAAGTCCAAAGGCATGAGGGCAGAGAGGCAGGTGCCTCAAGAGTGGAATCTGTCTTTGTGGTTTCTTATACTTGAATAAAATGTCGTTGTACCAGTCCAACTTTCTGATCAATTTAGTTGTTGATTTCCTATATCAGTCTTGTAAATTACCACATTGATTCAAATTTCAACCAATAGTTAACCATTCAACTGAATGACATCAACCACGCAATAGATATCTGACTGGCACCAGGCTAGGGGGAGGGACCAGACTCTATCCTGCTTGGGGGGGTGGGGGCAAGGCAGGAACCCATGGAAAATAATCTGCAACATTAGGAAGGGCAATGACTTCAGGTAAGTGGCTACGAAAACTTCAAAGAAATGTACAATGCAAAGTTCTCCATGTTATTATGGATGGAAAGCATAATGGGAAGTCACAAGAGGAGTCCAAATATGACGGAACTGCAAGGAAACTTTCTCAGTGGGAGGAGGCTCCCTCCCATGGGAAGACTAGCAGGACAGGAGAAGCAGAAATTCCAGCGATGACATAGATAAGAGGATTAATCACCTATTAGGTGTCAGATGTAATGCTTTCCTAGGGGTAACCCTCACCACATCCTCATTCTCATTTTTTAGCTGAGAAAACTGAGACCCAGAGATTAGTTAAGGAAGCTGCCAAAGCTCACAGAGCTAGCAAGGGTCAAAACTGGGGTTCAAACTCAGGTCTGCCTGACCCCAGAGCACACGCTCTTTCCCCTACATCGCACCGAGAGGTCAAGAAGGAGAGGAGACTGTTTGGTGGACTGGAGGGCTAGAAGGCAAAAAGAGAAGATAAAAAAGAAAGTCAGGACTAGGTTGAGGAGTGTGCTGAGTGCCCACTGTGAGAGGGGGAAACATGATGGAAGTTTCCTTCAGGGAAGAATCATACGATAATAGTTAATATGCATTGAGCCTTTAGTAAGTGCCAGGCACTGTACCACGGACTGACCTACATTATTGCATTAAACACTCAGAAAAAGAACTTCCTCTGACATAGAGGCAATCTATGGATCTATGGAAAAAGAGGATTCCCATTTTTCACATAAGGAAACCCAGACTCAGAGAAGTTAAGTGAGTTAATTCAAGATCACAGAGTCAGTGAGTGAGGACACTGGGATTCAAGGTCAAATCTTCCTGGGGCCAGAGCTACGCTCTCCTCACATTGCATCCAGGCCATGCCCAGTGGCGGTAAGGGAGAAGGCCCAGAGTGCGGAGACCCATCAACACTCCCTGTGTGAGTTGTGTAGGATTTGACTTAGGGCAGTGGAGAGGGAAGGGATCAGAGGTATGAGCCGATAAGGAAGATTGGACAGACTTCGGGAGGCAGTTTGGGGAAGTAGTCAAAACTCTGGCGTTTGAATCAGACCATCATGTATTCTAGGTTCAGTTCTGAAGCTCAGTTCTAGATTGGACAAGTCAGTAATCAGTCTCAAACTCAGTTTCTTCATCTGGATATTGACACCAACCAGTCTCCTGGTGTTGTTCTGAAGCTAAAGTCCAGTCACGTGGCTGGAACACAAAGTGGGCTTAATAAATCTTAGGTAAATTAAACATGAAGAGCACGGAAGGGGCAAATCCAGACAAATTTCTGAAAGACGTAGGAAGCAAAAAAGATCTGAGCAGGTGACTGGAGGGCAGTTTGGTTTAGAATTGGTGGGTAGAGATGACAGAATGTCAGATGCAAACACCTGAAGCTGAAAGAAAAATCAGGAAGGAATCCTCTCAACAGGACTCAGTGGTCTGGGGCCTGAGAATGAGGTGACTCAGCAGACCCACTTAGCTGGGACATGGAGAAGTGCAACAATGGGCCCCAGCATCCTCCAGGAAGTAAAGCAGGAAGGAGAGGGAGATGCTACGGGTATTGGGAGGCCTGGGGAGAAACAGACAATGTATATGCTTTGGTTTTCTTAAAGGGATGCTTGGGGGGCTACAGCTGAGGTCGTTGGTGAAACACTAGGGCTTCAGCCTCGGGGGCAGGGGCAGAGAAACAAGATGACTGCCAACTTCTTAGGCTCTCAGGTAAGGCCAAAGCTCTTTGTTTAGCATGCCTCTCTTTGGTTCCACCAGTGTTCCAGTGGCCTACACATGCCTGGGTCTAGATGTTTTTTTTCCCAATAGTTTAGATGAGGCAAAAATGGGGCAGAGGCAGGTGGGAAGCCGGGAGGAAGAAATGACGAGATGCATGAGTTTGAGATACTGTTGGGCAACCAGGTGCCTTTGTCTGAAAAGCCCTCCCAGGGAGACATCCTGAATGTGTGTGTAGTAACCTCACTTCTGACATCTCTTCTGTTGTCACTGCTGGTGCTACGTTACCAGTGATGCCCAAATCCACAATGATGCCAAAAAGGCCAATGCCGATAAAGGGGGCGTGCAGCACACAGACAGATTCTCTGAACTTTTCTGCCTGTGGCAGGCATTTGGTGACAGCCCAGCTTTGCTGGCCTGCTCTGCCAATGGCTGCATTCCCTTGCCAATCTGTCCCGCAGAAAGTCACCCATGCATTTCCTTGACATAGCATTCACATAGCACTTTCCTGGAGAACGTCCTATGGCCTTGGTGTCTAGATTGTGACAACGTCCCAACCTCAGCCTCACCCCCTGTATCTCAGCAAATCTTGGTTTTTGGCTCTGGTTGGGTCCTTATGGATCTGCACCAAAGCTTGTCCAATCCCTAAGTCCTGCTGCCTGTCCTCCTTTTATGTCTAAGTGAATAACCTTGTCCCTTAACTCTCTCAAGAAGACCCAGGTCGACCCGTCCACAGACTTATCCAGGCACCATGTGGCCAGTGACCAGCAGCAAAATGCCATGGGCCTGCCAGCTCTATTCATAAAACTTGTCTTGGATCTCACTTCACTCTTGTCCTTGTTGTTCTCACCCTAGGCTCGCTTCCATGATCTGCTTGGGTTTTGATGCTTTGGATTTGGCTACAGAACTTGGCTCTTCTGGGTTTGCCCCTGGATGCTGCCCAGGACACAGCTTGTACTTGCCCTCTGGCTCTTCCTGCCCCTGGCTGCTTCAGGAGCTCATTCTGACTAAGCTATTCAGGTTTTCAGGATCCTATCCCAGGATGGCCTCCTGAAAAAAACCCTGCATGGGGAGATCTGTCAGGTTGGCCAGAAATTCTTCAACTTTCTATCTTTCTGCCTTCTTCACTCAACTAGCCTTCTCCCCTTCCTTTAGGTCTTAAGAAATGTGTCACTTTTCTATTCCAGGGAAAACCCTTGCACTTACAGAATTGATTGTATTTTTTTGTATTTCCTCTGAGGCTTCTGATAATAACATTCTATGCTTTTAATTCATTCACTAAATAAACGTTTGCTAGGCATACTATGTGCTAAGTTAGAAATCAACAAGCCACAACCCACTGCTTGTTTTTTTTTTTTCCAATAAAGTTGTATATTTCACATGTTATTTATGTATTATTTTTGGCTTCTTTCCTGCTAGAGTGGCAGAATTGAGTTGTTATGAGAGAGACTGCCTGGCCTGAAAACCCTAAAATATTGACTATCGAGTCCTTTATAGAGAAAGTTCGACAAAATCTGTGCTAGGCCATGGAGACTCTGAGCTGAATCAGACTTGGTCCTAGTCCTTGAGATGTTCAGTCTGGAAGGTGGGGTGAAGTGTATGGAGGAAAGGTCATAACAGGTAATTACAATGGAGTGTGCACATAATACAGCTTTCATAAAGACAAGTGAGTGACATAAAAACACAAATGGGGGATATTCAACCCAGACTGTCCCAGAGAGAGCTTCTTGGAGGAGATGACAGCTGAGGTACCTTCTGAAGGCTAAGTAGGAGATAACAAGGCAATTGGGGGAAGGAGGAAGGTATTTGTTGTAGAAGGATCAGTATGTGCAAAAGCAGAAAATAAGAGAAAGCCAGAGGTACATGGAAAACCACAGGTAGGTAAAGAAAGAAAGAGAGAGTATTTGTAAAGAAGGAATGATCGGGGATAAAGCCAGTCAGCCAGGCAGATCAGAAAGGATACAAATGTCTTAATAAAAAGTTTTTATTTTTATTATTTTATTTTATTATTCATATTATCTAAGAAAATATAATTGTTTTGTCTATAGGCAACCTCCAAGTTTATATACGCTCACACAACTTCTGCTTCTCACGCTGATAGACTAACTGGCGCTGGACTAGCCCTCTCAACATAAGGAATGGTAAAATGGGGTAAAATGTATGAAGCACCAATTTTCAGAAGTTAGGAAATAGATAGCAACACACTATGACCCCCGAGAGAAGGGTTACAGAAGAGGTGAGCGCCATGTCTGTACCGGACATTTTCTGGTGTGTGGTACAGGAAGGTGGCACACAACAGAGCATGACAATGTGGCTGAGCTGAGGAGGTAAAGATAGGACTTTGAGGCTGCCGAGTTAGACAGGATTTACTGGTAAGAATATGAGAGAGGGGGATGCTGCACAGAGAAGGAACCTCAGAAACATGCACAGAAGTCCCTCTAAGTCTTCGACCAAACATCAAGTGGCACATGGGTAGGACAAATCTCCATGGGCTTGGGAAATACAACTAGTGGGGAGCTGAGAGCTGAATGGAGATTGCCTAAGTCACACAATGGTGAAGATGTAGGGCTTCCAACCACCCATATTTGAGAGACCTTGCTGACCATCCTGAGCATTCAACTGAGACCCTGGAAAAGGCACAGTTTAGGAGAAAAATACTTTAGCACTAGAATAAGGGTTAGTCTAGACTTACTGTGACAAAGCTTTGGAAACAAGCCTTGAAAGAAAAACAAGCAGATATACCAGTAAGGTAACCATCTGCCAGATCAAAACCGCATACCCTTTAAAAGAAGATAACAAATTCAGTTACTCATCAATGTCCATCATACAATCAGAAATTACTAAGAAGTGCAGAAGCAGGAAAATATGATCTATTACCATGAGGGGAAAAAAAACAAACCATCAAAAGAAAGAGTTCCTGAAATAATGAGTAGGTTGGGATTACCATATAAGGACCTTAGAACACTACTATCAAGTTCAAGGGCTTAAAGGAAGAGATGGACATAATGAGTGAACAGATGAAGACTCTGATCAGAGAAAGAAACTTTTTCTTTTTGAGAGAGAGAGAGAGAGTGTGTGTTTATGCACGTGAGTTGAGGGGGATGGAGAGATGGAGAGAGAGATTCTTAAGCAGGCTCCATGCCCAGTGATCTCATGACCCTGAGATCATGATCTGAGCTGAAATCAAGAGTTGGGTGCTTAACCCACTGAGGCACCCAGGTGTCCCAAGAAAGAAACTGTTTATAAAAACCCAATGGAAAATCTAGAACTCGAAAATATAATATCTGTATTAGGATATGGCAAAGAAAAAAGTCTATAAACGGAAAGACAGGGTGATAGAAATTCAAAATGAAGCACAGAGAAAAATGATAAAAAAAAAATGAAGGGAGTCTCAGTGACCTTTGGAACAACAGTAAGTTGTTTAACATAAGATTTATGGAATCCTGGAAGGAGAGGATAGAGAGATTGAGTTATAAAAATATTTAAAGAAATAACACCTGAAATTGCTCAAAATTTGATGAAAAAATCAACCTAGGGATCTAGGAAGCCCAATAAACTGCAGACAGGATAAAAACAAAGAAAATTATACTTATGCACATCAAAATCAATTAATGATGATTAGAGAAAAAGGAAATATCTTAGAAGCAGCCAGAGCCCAAAAGACACAAGACAATTGGAAAAACAAAAAGAAGGATGACTGCCAGCTTCAAAAACGAGATAAACTAGAAGACAGTGAGATGACACCCCTAAAGTTCTGAAAGAAATAAAAAACTGTCAACCTTCAATTCTATATCTTGCAAAAATATCCTTCAAAGATGAGGGTGAACTAAAACAGGTTTTTGATAAAGGCAAGCTGAGTGACTTTATTACCAGCATACCTACTGTATATGAAATATTAAAGGACTTCTGGCTGAAGGGAAATGCAAACGGATGTAAACTCAGATCTCCATAAAGGAAAAAAGAGTGCTAGAGACAGTAAATACACGCGTATGCCCCACCTCTCATCTCTCCTTTCCTAAGGGGCCTCTCCCTTGAAGTAAAGAGGTTCAAATTTCCTCATGCTAATGAAAAAAATTTTCTCATCAATGGTCTCTCCCCACAAAGACTACTTTTTGTCTTTCCTACACCTCTTGGCTTTTTGGGAAAGGTCAGGTCACTATTTCCACTTCTCCTTGAATCCTTTTCTCAGATCCTTGCAACCTGATTCTGAGCTCCCACCTGAGCTCATTTATGCCACCCAGTCTTTGAAACTTTGACTTTTGCTCCCTTCTATTCACACAGTTGGACAATTGCGGGGGGCATTAAGAGAAAATTACTGTCTGCTTTATTTCCCTCTTAAAAAGAAAAGCATATTTTAAATTCAATAAGCATCATCCTTTCAAATGTATCATTCAGTGAGTTTTGACAAATGCCTGCAATCATGTAATCAACCACAATCAAGATATAAAACAGTTTTACTACCCTAAAAAATTGCTTTGCGCCCCTCTGTAGTCAACCCCATTCCTCCATTCCTTGACAACCTCTGGTCTGTTTTTGGTCCCTACAGTTTTGCCTTTTCAAGAATATAGTATAAATAACTCATACAGTAGGTAACCCTTTAAGTCTGGGTTTTGTTTATTTTTAAAGATTTTATTTATTTATTTGACAGAGAGAGAGAGATCATAAGTAGTCAGAGAGGCAGGTGGGGGGGGGGGGAGAAGCAGGCTCCCTGCTGAGCAGAGAGCCCGATGTGGGGCTCGATCCCAGGACCCTGAGATCATGACCTGAGCTGAAGGCAGAGGCTTTAACCCACTGAGCCACCCAGGCACCCCTAAGTCTGGGTTCTTTAACTTAGCATAATACATTTGAGATTCATCCATGCTGTTATATGTATCAGTTTATCCTTATCTCAAATATCTTAAAAGAAAAAGGAGATCTCCTCCTGGTTTAAGGTCATTCTTACACTCCTGTTTCCACCACTGACTAGCTGTGTGACCTTGAATAAGCTACCTAAGTTTTTTAAGACTCGGTTTTCTTTTCTGTGAAATGGTAACAACAACAGTATCTGCCTTCTAGGGTTGTTACAGTGTCACAGAAGGAAAGCTATATAAAAATAGTACAGTTCCTGGTATATAATAAACATTCAATAAATGTTTATTTTTAATATTGAGATTCCATTTCTCCAGGGAAGGTAGAGATTGGGAGCAAACTGAGCATGCCCAGAGTCTGTCCATTAGGGTAAGGCAAGGTCTTAGAGGCTAGCTGGATTTTCTAAGTAGTCTGGTTAGCCATAGTGGTGGTCCCAGTGGCAGTCAGCATTGGAGGGGGGAGCGGGTGTAGAAGCCGATGGGGAGAGCGGAGCAAGCGGTGGGAGAATAGCAGCAGAATGAGTCAGGTGAAGAGACAGAAGTTCCCAGAAGCAAGCAGCAGAGCTTCTGACACAAGCTTATAGGCAGCGTTCAGGTTCTATTTTCTGGAGTCAGGTCTGTCTTCTAGAGGCTGACCAGGAAGCAGTGGCAGGTGCGAGAACATACTCATACAGTCAGTGAGTGTCCACCTCAGGTGTACTGTACTTCTTTCCATTTACTGCCTCAAGGCCTTCTCTGAAGCTCTGAAAGCCCACTTGGCCAGCAAGCAAGCACCTGGAGTGTAGGGAAGTTAGTATTCCTGGAGACAATCTTATGGAGGGGTGGGTGCTGGTGGACAATTCTGGAAGACATTCTGTACACTTTCCAGAGGTGTACTGATGCCAATGACCTCAAAATACACTCTTAAGTTGATTCTTCCTTTTCCCTTGTCATTCTGTCCTAGTCCCTTCACTCCTACTTCCTGGACCACCTTCTGCATAAACCACCTGCACCAAAGTCCTTCCTCAGGCTCTGTTTTTGGGGAAATTCAACATGGCTCATTCAACCATGAATCTGAACATGATTCATTCAACCATGAATCATGAACATGATTCAGATCATGTGTATGGCCCCAGAAACCCATAAAATCTGTCCAGAGATTAGGCAAGACCGACCTGGAACTACTCTTCCTGTTTCTGGAAGCAGAGTAGTCTTATAGAATACAAATGACCCTTAAGCACCCTCCACCCAAAGCTGTGGGTGCTGATTCTGTTGTTATTGTCATCATAATTGTTGCCATTGTTATCACTATAGATATCATCATTACTACAATCACTACCATTTATTGAGCACATACCCCGCAACATGCACTTCATAGGCATTAAGTAACATCCTTCCATTCTCACAATGGTCCTGCTAGGTGGGTCAGTTATAATCCCCATGTTACAGTGGAGGTAACACAAGTTACTGAGCCACAAGTAAGTGGCAGAGCTGAAATTCTCTCATCAGGTCTGTCAAACTTAAGACCATGTCCCTTCTACTCGAATGGAGTAGAAAGCCTAAGTCAAGTCCAGATTTAGGTAGGAGGTCATTCTGATGTTATGCATGGTTGTCACCAGAATCAGCTCTTGAGGTGGGGATGCCAGGGGATAAGTAGGGTGGTCCCTGTCCAATGCCCCAGGCAACAAAGAAAGTAGTAGCTCTTGATGTTTATAAATTTCTGCCTTTCTTGAACTCAATCTTCCCAGCCCAATTTTTCTGAACTTCTGACTCCTGGTTTATTTGGCTATCTCTAAAACCCAGCCAGTTATCTGATTCTCATCTCACAGGCAAAGAACATAATCTCGGAGCACCACCAAACTCCCATTTCTATTGCTACTCTAGAGGCTGGTTAGAGGTTTATTGTGTACTGACAAACAGCACTGTGATTATATTTTTAGAAAGAGGAACTTTATTTAAAAGTGTCCTTCCAAGCTGACTTTTCTACATATTGTTATATATGGGAGAGAGGCCATATTTCTGGACAACTTCCAAATGTTTAATACACTATTAATACCTGAGTTTGAAGCCTCAGGGAAGGAACTGTAGTACTTTAGATGATAAATTCTAGCAATGTGTATCTAATTTAAAAAAATCTAGGAGCTCGTATTTAAAAACTTAGCAGGAGCAGTAAATAACTGCTTTGTGTTTTAGAGTTCAACAAAAAAATGGACTTCTCTCCTCCTCATTAGTTCATCTGGAGGTTTGAATCTTAACTGTTGGCTAAACTCTGTAAATAAGTCAGCCAATACTCTTCTATGTTTGAAAGTTTTTACACAGTAGTTAGAAGAGGTAGTGAAAAATAGGAATTCCTGAGCATACACTTGTACCAGGTGCTTTTGTATATTATTATCCAATCTACGTTTCAATCCCATTTCACTGATGAGTAAACAGGCTCTGAGAAGATCTGCAACTTGTCAATGGACACATTGTCAGTGAGTGGTTGAACCAGCACTGGGCTCGTGATTACTTCATCTCTGGGGAGCTTTTTTGCTTTGCCAGTGAGAGAGAAGGTAGAGGACCTAGGGGAAAGATTGTTAAGCTAATAATAGAAGCAAAGCCTATTGAAACAAGTCTATATATAGGGTAAAAGGGGAGTCAGGCTGGGGTAAAAAATTCCACCTCAAAATCGAAGGGGAAGTGAAGACAGAACCCCAGTCTCTTTCGTGACTGTAGATGT
>CM053613.1:35225234-35262982 GCA_028646535.1 Procyon lotor
CCTGCCGAGCAGGGAGCCCGATGTGGGGCTCGATCCCAGGACTCTGGGATTATGACCTGAGTTGAAGGCAGATGCTCGACCACTGAGCCACCCAGGCGCCCCTATATACTGCTTTTTAGCACAGCACTCACCCCTGGCCAATCTCTGGGGCAGGAGAAACCTGGCCTAGAGCTTCTCTCACCACAGAAATGCTCTTTGAGTTCTCACATTGTTCTGATATTTGGTGGTGAGGTTCACTATTCCAGCAAGAGACTGCTCTCTCACCTCCTGCTTTGGCTATTTTTCTGGCTTTTAGGCTTCCCATTAAAAGCTAGCCCTCTTTCACTTTCTTTTCTGACGAGCTCGCCTTCAGAATACAGATCAAAGTTTAAGAGGGAGGCAGAATTAGCCCAGCAGCTGGGGAACCACTTAGGTCTGCAGGCAAGAAATGTTTACCTAAAAATTCAGTCAATGGACCCAAGATGGAACCAGAGACTGGAGAAAAAGCAAAGCCAAATGAATCCATGTCTGCTGCAAGGAGGGACAACTGGACAGATGGACAGCTCTCTTCAAAGGTTGCTTAGGGACCCAATAAACCTGAAAAGACTGTGCCCTGAATCTCAATGTGAGTGGGCGGATAAAGGAACATTATTCCTCTTCTTCCTCTCGCTTTTCCCAGGGTGGGCGCCACAAAGCAAACGCAATTTGCATTCAATGACTGAAAGCCACTCACATCTGTAAACACTAACTGTCCCAGTCCGCAAAAGCCTCCAGAAAGCCTCTTAGCCCCATTTCGAGGAGCCAGATGTGGAGAGAAAGCCTTCTGCTTTTCATTGTTCTTTCCACTTGAGCTGCAGGACCCTGGGACGCTCCATGTGCAAGGAAAACACAGCACACGTTGCTCTTAAATCGAACCAAGCTGATTAGGTTAGACAGAGTTTAATTAAACTCTTGCTGGCGGTTGTGAAAAGGGTTAGCTTGCTCCCAAGCCTTTCTTCTCGGGTTCCCTACAGGTAGCACACACTTTTCCCTTCCAACCGAAGGTCATTAGAATCACACGAATACGCAGAGATCGGAAGGTTCCAAGATGTTCTGGGGGGCATTTGACTCATAACTTTTAATTTAATCAATCAAATCAGTGGTCTAGTAAAGAGATTACAACCATCCCAGTCCCTGATCCCAGGCAATCCGCTTTGCTGCAGGGCGGCCCTTACTAATCCTTTTTACTAAAAATAAGGCAGGGCTGCTTGTGCTGTGATTTCCTATATCTTTTGTCCTGTTACGTGTTTGTTCTTTCGCTCTGAAATTTAACCGAGGCTAGGCAAAAGCTGCAAGTATTTCTTTGTCCTCATGCTTCACTTCCAGGCCCAAACAGTAGAGTTCTTGCAAATTGGGAGGGACTTTTGCCAGCACTGGAGTGCCTGGCACAGACCTCTGCAGAAACTCCACTCGTGATTATAAATAGCGGCCCTTTCTCAGCATAAACAATTCTTGAGGGTGGGTTTTTCAACTCGCTGTTTGGAAAACTTAAGTACATAAATGCCATTAGCCAGAGCCAAGTTTTGTGTGCAAATTCCACACACAATGCTCTGGTTTAATGGGCTTTGTATATTTCCTCTCCTTCAGTTTCACAAAGCTTCTCTGGGTTTCAGGTATTTTCATGCAAAGGGAAAATCAAGTCTTTATTATTACAGTATGCGTTTCTTGGAGTCATGGAACAGGTCCTGGCAAACAAGTCTGAAGGAAATACTGCATGAAAAATGCATGGACTGGTGTCACACTTAAATGTTAATCACATCCATTTTGCCAGGGGAGCTGGTGGCATTAGAACTTACATAATAACTGATCCATGACTTGCCAATGAATCCAATCTTTCTTCCCCCTCAAATCAGTTCCAAACAGGTGGCCGTGGAAGCTGCATGAATGAGAGGCAGGAACTGCGCGCTCTCTGAACCGCCCACGGGCAGGAGTAAACGGCAAATAAGTCATCAATAAGTTACCCCTATTGGCGGTAATGAGACTTAACTTGACAGATACAAGGATAGTAATACTTTATGTGTCTTACTAAATGGTCAGTCCAGCGGGGGCGTATCTTGGTTAAGAAAGGGTATGCTCGAGAAATAGTTCTCGGACCTTGAGGAGGAAGGCAGCCTGAGAGGCGGGAACCTTCCAATTTCAAGTCCCATTTAAATGCCAGTAAAATAGTCTGAGGCAAAGGTTTTAGGAATAGCAATCATAATCATCACTCGAGGGGAAAAAATGAGTAAAAGGGAGAGAAATGATTTTGAACTATTAATTCTTTGGCAGTATGGGGAAAAAAACCCTGAATTAAGAAGCTGGGTACAGTATGAGGCCGGCAGGAGGGAGCGGTAAACCACAGAACCGAAACGAGAACAAGAACAGAAGTTAGAGAAGAGCTGCGATCCATTTTTTAAATATACCTATTTCAGGAGAGCTCATTATGAGAGGAAGGAGTGGGGAGGCACCAACAACGATAACACGGGTCCAGTGTGGGACCGGATGCTATAGGAAACTAACCAGAGAAAGAGAAATGAACCAGGGGAAACAAGGCAGAGCCATAGAGAGAGAGGAAAAGACACGAAAGAAGATGGGTCTGGGGAATGGAGCACCCTGGTGGAGGACGGAGTTCCTGAGGAAACAGAAAGAAAAAATAGGAATGAACTGACATGCTGCCTGCACACAGGAGATGCTCTGAATAGATCCGTGAAATGGCTGGACAAACAATAAAGAACAACAACAACAAATCAAAGATCAGAGAAAAACAGATGACCTCGAAGAATAACATCACCACTAATAAAATAGCAGAAGGTGTACATAAAGCCCTACTTAAGATCTCATTTACAAAAGCGGGCATCATCAAGTATTTTAACTGCAGGAGAAGAAGAAAGCACTCTCTATGGAGCTAGGTTATAGATTTCATGTAAAGGAATATAAACCGTAAGTGAATAAGGACTAGGTTTTTTCCCCACTAAAATGGAAAATCATGGATAAATCACAGTCAGAGTAAAAAACTGTATAATTTGGGCTTTTACCCCGTTGAGTTGTTAGCCAAATGCAAGGCTCACACAGAATTTCAGTCTTAAGAAGGTCAATCACCCAGTAATGGGCACGTGTTGGATTCCAAGTTTATTTAAAAAAGAAAGCCGATCTTAAAAGACCTGAGAAAAAATGAAGCTGTTAAAAATAGTAAAAAATTCTGAATCAGTACATCTTTATTGAAGAAGTAAGTAAATAAGAACAATAGCAGAGAAGGATTGATGGGAGTTGGGAATGAGGAGAATTATTAAAATAAAAGTGGATAAAAAGAAACGAACTGAATAGTAAGTGAGGTCAATGGAAAATGGAAGTAAGAAAAGGATTGAGAAAAACAAAAACCAGCAAAGGTTTCTCATAAGAGTGAATTAAAAGACGCTATCCTGATAAAATAGGAGTCTATTGATAAAGTAGAAGTAGTGTTCTTGTTGTATGCTTTAAATGGACAGCTAGTTGACCTAAAAGACGATTACACCAAATGAAATAAAAATAAGCAAAATCAAAGCCACCTATGTGCTCATTGCCTACGTAATACCAAAGAAAATCTAGAAACAAGAAAACAAATTTAAAATAACAATAGAGGTAAAAGGTAGGCTGGCAGAACATAGACTGCATAGGACCGAGGTTAAAATAAGTTTAAGTTTAAATAATCATGTTGAGAAACAAAATAAAAAAAAACCCCGAAAACAACAAAAACAACAACAACAACAAAATCCACAAAAGGGGTTGGGATGGGATGAATGCAACAATTTACTGGAAAATCTTTAAAAGGCATAGACAGCCTGACAATAAGAAAAAATAAATTTAAAAAGCACTAAAAAGAGAAATTAATTAAAGGGAAGAAAAAGCACGTGAGGTTTCAGATACCATTGAATTTAAGGCAAAAGTTATTAAAGCCAGCTAATTATGTTAATTATGCCATGTTGAAAGTCAGAGTTAACCATGAGGATATAATGATATGATGCTCCAGGTTCCAAAGACATAGCGACAAATGGAAATCAATCTGTTAAACATCAAAGAGAAATGATAAGTACACAGGTTTAGATCAAAATGTTAATACCCCATTACCAGAACATGAAAAATCAAGAAGAAATGATCAAGTAATAGAGCTTGAATAAACATAATTAAACTTACCATCATAGAGCAGTAATACAGATATTGTCAAGAATTAGATGGATTGAACACTTTGAAGAAAAAAACCCTGCTGGCACCCACCCCTCACTCCTCTGAGTTCAACCTCAGGAATCTTCAGAAACACAGACCCATGGAACTACCAGAGACACTGAAAGACACAGGAGATCAAAGACTCTCCTCAAAAATAGCCAACATGAGTGTGTATTTGGGTTGAGGGGTGGTAGACAACAAAGGAATCTGAGAACACGCTAACATTCTTGCTTTGTTCAGAGGAAGACCAATATTGAAATGTTTATGAAATCAGTACAGATAAATCAACCCAAGTATGTGTTTTAAATTAGAGGCAACCACCATGAGAACAACAACATGGATCAAATATTGTCTAAACCAGTAGAAGAAAACTTAATGCAGGCAATGGAAAGAAAAGAAGTGGTTAAAATTAAAAGAAGAAGAAACAAAAAGAAAGTATAATCAGCAAATATAAAACAAGATGGCGGAAAGATTCGAATAGGACAGTCGTCCTATGTGGGGTGCATGGAATGTGATGAAAAGCAAACAAAGCCAGAGGGGCACTGGATGGACCAAGGATGCTCATGTGCCATGAAGTAAATAACATATCCCTCAGCGTCTGCCTGGAAGGAGAGAAAAGGCTTTCTCAACATATATGAGGTCATGAAAAAACCAACAAGACAAATTCTGTAAACATGCAAAAAAGCAAAAATGCTCTATTACATACTCTCTCACCAAAACACAAGAAAGAAACTTCAGTGAAAAAGCAATCTACGAAGAAACCCAAGTAGCACAGGGAGACAACAACAGAGCTGTCTGTGTTAGCCTGGTCCCCAGGCTGAGCAAAAAGGGTCCCCCTCAGCATTTATAACCACGAGTTTGAAATGTGACATTGCTCCGCATGCTGTAGCTTTTGTGTGGTTCTAAAGAGGTCTGAGTCTTTGTTGTCTATTTCCCTGCATGCTTTTTGGGTTGTCCCTGTCCCCATTATGCTCAAATTTCAGACGGTAGGCTCTTCTCACCCATTGTGCTGAACACCCGGGGCCTGAGGCTATTCCCGTGGTCTGTGCCGATGTCCATGACGTCCACGATGCCCACGGTCGGCTTGACCCTTGTTTGTGTACCACCCTCTCCTCAGCCACAGAGGGGTCTTCACTCTTGGCTCTGCTGAAAGTTGCCACCTCTCCAGCTCCCCAGATACTGGCAATATCTCTGAAAGGGTGTGGCCTTCTTTCCCTTTTTCCTGTCTTTGTGAGTTTGTTTTGTATTCATCTAGTGCTGTCTTTATTGCCGCCTGGCATGTTTAATTGGAAGACCAGATGAACGGACTTTCCCTCCCTGCTCTCGGTGCGCATAACACAGGGAGTTGTTGCTGCAAGACTTCCCAGAGGGATGGAGAGAAGAGAGGAGAAAAAGGGGGGTGGGCGGGGGGGAAGAAGCTATTTAATCCTTTCTCTTTTGTTCTGCCCTTCACTGACACTGTGAATCCTGATGGATGGACTTGGTACCAAACTCTAATTCCCGGTCAAAGCTCTATTCACATGCACCCTGGCAGTGGCACCACCGGGAGGCGCTGATGGGCACAATTACTCAGCTTGGAAAGGGATCTCCTGTGATGGTGGGAAGGAGTGGGATTATTGTTTATTGAATGTTTCATTTTGTTTCTGAAGGTAGAGGGAGAGAAGAGGCCTATGGTCCACCTGTGACTCATCACCGTTGTAGGCACCGGGCTGTGGAAACCCACATGTTATCTTATCGTAAACGAGAAAAAAACTGAGCGAGCGAAATACTATAAATTTAGCTAACAATTCTTGCAAAAGTAATTTAGGGATTTAATGCAATCCCATTTAAAACTCTGACAGGATCCTTTACAGAATTTGATAAAACGATTTCATGATCACTTGCAAAAATAAAGAGACAATAATATTGAGGAATATTTTAAGAAGCAAGAGTACTTGTCGGCTCCGAGGCTTTGTCACTCTCTCACTCCTCCACATCCAATGTGTGACAGAATCGATCTCTGAAAGCAATCTCCAGTGCATCCATCCACTCCATCACCACATCCACCGTCTTAGTCCGAGCTAGCACCATCACTGTAATGGCCTCCTCACCCGCCTCCCCAATTATTGCCAGAACCATCCAATCTGCTCCCCACTTAGCAGCTATAGAAGGTCCTCTCTCTTCTGTCCCAACTTCTTCAGTGGCTCCCCGTTGTTCATCTCCCTCCACCCTCTTCTTTGCTCATTTTGTAACTGCTTCTCATTCATTCATCCCACAGTATTTATTTAGAGGCTTTCAAAGTACCAATGAGCTGGGCTCTGAGGAGATACTGGGCAAAATCAGACTTGATTCCTGTCAGTGCCTAAGGGTTTTAAAGGCAAACGCAAGAAGCACGAGAAAAGATTCAAAAATGTTAGTCATTAGACCAATGCCAACTTAAAATAATGAGATTAATTTTTTATAACCATTAATTGGCAAAACCCAAACAGAAAATGTTTTAAGTCAAATGCTGAGGAGGCTGGGAGAAAGAGATCTATTTATTTATTATTGGTAACATGGCGAATTGATAGAAATGTTTTGGAGAAGAACCTAGCAAAATGTCTTAAGAGCCCATAAAAAGTACATATTTTTTGATCAGGCTGTCTGGTTTTTGGGAAATTATTTCAAGGAAATGATTTAAAGGAAGGACAAAGGTAGAAGACTTCAAAGTTTTTGTTTTGTTTTTTATTGTGGGACGCCTAGTGGCTCAGTCGGTTAAGCACCAACTCTTGATTTTGGCTCAGGTCATGATCTCAGGGTCATGGGATCAAGACTCCACGCTCGGTGGGGAGTCTGCTGGAGGATTCTCTCTCCCCCTCCCTCTGCTCGCGCGCGCTCTCTCTCAAGGAAATAAATCTTTTTTTTTTTTTAAAGAGTTTTGTGTTTTCTTTAAGATTTTTTTTATTTATTTGACACAGAGAGAGAGATCACAAGTAGGCAGAAAGGCAGGCAGAGAGAGAGGGGGAAGCAGGCCCCCCGCTGAGCAGAGAGCCCGATGTGGGGCTCCATCCCAGGACCCTGGGATCATGACCTGAGCCAAAGGCAGAGGCTTTAACCCACTGAGCCACCCAGGCACCCCAAGAAATAAATCTTTTAAAAAAGCTTTTTTGTTGCAGTGCTTTCTATGTTAGCAAAAGACCTGACATCACCTAGATGTTCAATAAAAGAATAGTTAGATAAGTGGTTTAGAGCACGCTGGTGTAACGAATTACAACTATGGAAACAAAGCCAAATGCACAAAGTAGGGTGCAATGTTTTCAAATGTGCAACTCTGTATGTGGATGAACTTAGGAAGAAATGAGAGTTGTTGCCAAGCATTAGAGAGAGGAGGCAAGATGGCAGAGGTGTAGGAGGCACAGAGAGCCCTGGGAACCAGAAGTCCAGCTCAAGAGGCAGAAAATCACTCTAAAAGCCGAGAGCTGTTGCCAAGCATTAGAGTGGTGGTCTTTTGTGGGGTTAGACTTAATAACAAATAATTTTTAAATAACGTGACCAATGGAAAAGATGGTTGAGTTTCGTTGTAAAAGTAACTTCGATTCTGTAGAATGCATTTCCCTGTGGCCATGTTTATATTTTAGGCAATGTTTTGTCAAATGAAACAAAAATAATTGGCTCCTGGAAAAAATGCTCCTTTTATCAGTATTTTTTAAACAGCGTTAAAAGTGATACCATATCAAAAACGGGGAGTGTTGTGCAGTTTACATAGTCAAGGGACATTACAGAGCCTCTACAGGGTGGAGGCATTTGTCCAAAAACCTCAGACCTTGGGGCGCCTGGGTGGCTCAGTTGATTAAAGCCTCTGCCTTTGGCTCAGGTCATGATCTCAGGGTCCTGGGATGGAGCCCTGCATGGGGCTCCCTGCTCAGTGGGGAGCCTGCTTCTCCCTCTCCCTGTGCCCACCCCCTGCTCGTGCTCTCTCTCTCTCTCAAACAAATAAAATCTTAAAAAACAAAAAACAACAAACAAACCTAGGGGTTGTGTTCAGAGTAAGTGAGCAAAGTGACTCAGCATCTGTTAGGCAACTCCCAATTCCCTGGAAAAGACAGAGCCAGTCTCCAAACTCTGGGACATCCCTCTAAGCTGACCCGGCGTGGTCACCATGTTCCTATAAAAAATAACACATGCTCCTGGACCACTGCTGGGCACTAAAGACCGCTAAGGACAGACACTGGGGGAGCTTGCAGGCACTTCTCCTTACACTCCAGGGGTCTGGAAGTCTGTTCAGGCTCAGTGAATCTAGACCTTCTCTTTCTGACTTCTAAGTTAGGATCTATAGAGGAGGTCTTTGTACAGTGCGGCAAAGCTGTTCAGAATTTAGTATCGGCTGAGTCTACACTGGTACGGCAGATGCTTAAAAGATGCTTTGTGTATAAGACATTTAATTTCACTGCAGAGGAGAGAAGACTGCCTTGTGACAGCCCCCAGAAGAAGGCAAAAGGGAATCAAGAGATCTGAGCTTTGATTTTGTTTCTGAAACTCTCTGGCTATGTGATCTGAGCCCTTTGTGCCTCACATTTTTTTCACTTATAAAATTAGGAGGTAGAACTTGCATGATCCAGCCTGAAAATGGATTTCTAGAAACTACCCAGCTGGGGGTGTTTCAAAAGGATTTCACTATTTCCAGATGGCCAGCAGAAGTTTGTGGCGTTACAATGGAGAGGGGACGTCAGCCTGGGGCGTCCCCTGGCCTTCCCGATCTTGCCACACCCAGCCTCTCCCAGAGAGGGGGCTGTCCCAGATGCAGAGCCCTCTGTTCTCTGAGAAAGGGAACCCCAGAAACAGCATTCTGAGCCAACCATCTTGGATAGCGGTGTGGCCCCCACAAGCGAGGGCTGAAGAACAAGTGTGTCGCCGGATCCTCCTGAAGAGCCCAGAGCGAATTCTCCAGCGCAAGGCACCCGAAGAGAACGGAAGGGCAGAGGTGCTAACCTAGGCTACCACAGAGGTTCTTCAAGTGTGCTCTACAGACCACTGGGGACCCTGAGGCCCTTGCAGGGGGTCTGTGGGGAGAAAACTATTTTCACAGTAATGCCAAGACATTTGCCCCACGTCGGCATTCACTCTGATTGTGTCCAAGTGGTACTGCGTGAACCGCTGTCACTTAGTGCCCATCCAAGCAGTGGCCTCGAACGCCATCCGCAGTCACCGCCAGGAACAGCCGTAAACAATGTGAAGAGTCGGCTTCACTTTGGAATGTTTTCGATGAAACGATAAGAATCATTCATGTTATGTATTAGTCTCTGTACATCTGAGCACACAGTTTTCTCCCGTTCTGTGTGACTAACCGGGGAACATGCACGAAACACTCGTGTCTATACAGGACGCGATGATGGTCTTGAATAAAATGCTCTTGCAAGCTGGACCGGATGCTTATTTTCATAAACATCATTTTCACTTGAAAGAACCAGTGACAGACAAATTGTGGCTATTCAGACTGGAGAACGTGGTAGACATTTTCTCAAAGATGAAGTGAGCCTGTCATTTCAAGGAAAACAACGGACAGGATGTGTTGCCAATGATAAAATTCAAACTCTGAAGCAAAACGTAGAATTTTGGAAAACCTGGGGCGCCTGGGTGGCTCAGTCGTTAAGTGTCTGCCTTCAGTTCAGGTCATGATCCCGGGGTCCCGGGATCGAGCCCCCCTATCGGGCTCTCTGCTCAGTGGGAAGCCTGCTTCTCCCTCCCCCTCTCTCCCTGCTTGTGTTCCCTCTCTGGCTGTCTCTCTCTCTGTCAAATAAATAAATAAAATCTTAAAAAAATTTTTTTTCAGAAAACTTGTATCTGTCATTATTATTCTGGTAGCTTTCTAATACTTTTAAATGCATATCTGATGAGACTGGAAGTGATATTAATGAATGTGATTTTTGATACTGTTTAATGAAATGTCTTAACATCTGGACCATCTGCGTAACTTGGTAAACCAGTGTTTTCCAAATGACCGATGTATGATGTCACAAAATCATTTATTTGTAAAAGATTCATTCAAAGTGCAAAGTAAAGCAATGCATTTTAACGTAACAGTAAGTTCACTGATACGGTTTCATGTTCTACATTGTAACTATCCTTTAAGAAACTACCCTTTGAAGGGACGCTTGGGTGGCTCAGTCAGTTAAGCATCTGCCTTCAGTTCAGGTCATGATCCCAGGTTCCTGGGATGGAGCCCCTGATCAGCTCTCTGCCCCGTGGGGAGCCTGTTTCTCCCTCTCCCTCTGCCTGCTTGTGCTCTCTGCTCTCTCAAATAAATAAAATTGTATTAAAAAAAAAAAAGAAACTAACCTTTGTAGAATTTTGGTATAGTATCAAAGAAGGTTATCTGTAATTAATGAAAAGTTATTAAAATGTTCTTCCTTTTTCCAATTACATATCTGTCTGAGATAGAATTTCTTTACATACTTCAACCAAAAAAATCATACCACAATAGGAATGCAGAGGCAAATATGAGAATCTAGGTGTCTTCTGATTAAGTCAGATATTAAAGAGATTTGCAAAAATGTAAAACAATGAGCCTCTTTCACTAAATTTCTTTTGTTTTGGACAATATAGTTATTTTCATAAAACACATTAGCATGTAATGAGTTTATTATTGCTAATTCATTATATGTTTAAATTAGTTGATAAGTAATACTTTAAAACTTCTGTTTTAATTCTTGATGTGTTGAATTTGGATAAACACAATCCATATAAGCAAAAGGATGTTTGAGTTCTCAATAATTTTTAAGTATAAAATAAGCAACTTGAAATTAAAAAGCTTGAGAATTGCTGCTCTGAGATTCTTGTGGACAAAGTGGTGTTTGGAATGAGTAATAATAAGGGGGAGGGGACTTGACATTTATCAGTTTGCACTATGATTGGGAAGCATCATGGCTTAATTGGGCTTTATGGCAGGGGTCGGTTGTTGAGACAAGATCATGCCTGGATCGGCAAATGAAAGTCATCTATTACTTCAGAGTAGTAGAAATCACTTCCACCAGCACCAAATTTTCAAAGTCCTTATTAGACCCTCTCTGTGCTCTTCCAATTGGCTCCAATCCTGAGTCCCTTTCCCTCTAAGGAGGGTCTGCTCCTCAACTGCTCCACAGTACTGGCCATGGTGACTAGACGGGAGCTAGAAATCTGCCTCCCAGGTCTCAGTGAATGCTACTCTGGGTTCGACCATCAGTATATAATACTTGGGAAGGCACCAGGCACTTCCAAGGCACTAAGAATGAAAGATGAGCATGTCACCGCTTTTGTCCTAGAGGACGGCTCTGCCTGATGAAGAAAGACTCCTTAAGAAATAATTACAGTCCAATGTGATAAACACTCTTTTGTACATAGTGACCAAACTTTTCCAACCCCAAATTAAGACACACTGACATCTGACAGTGGAACAATCCTGGGGGGGGATCTAGAGCACACGTCTGCTTTATTAAGAAACTCCCAGCAACTCCACAGAAAGTCTGTATAGATTTGCACTTGATTTGGCCCAAAGACCCAGAAACAGTGGTCTGCATTTTTTTCCCCTCAAATTCTGGGCAATAACAGTGTCAGAACAGCACAAGAAGCTCCTTAGGATTATGAAAGATGAGTAATGGGCCCCTAACATTTTATTTCCTCTGGTTTAGTGGACTGGAGGACATTTTTTCCCATCCTCCTTGTTCCAAGTGGTTTCCTGCCCCCCCAAGGCAGAGAATCCATCTTTGCTCACGCAGGTCTCCCACACCAGCTGAAGCAGATCAAGCTGAATCCCAGAGTGAGAAGAATGAACTAGTAAGAAGCTTCTAAGATTCCAAGTCTTGATTGCATGTGGGTAAAATTAAACAATAGGGCTCTTGATCTGCCAAGTCCCCACTGGGTGGTCTGCCTGGGGACAGTGGAGGCTCTCTGATCTGGACCAGGTCTTCCTAAGTCCCAACCACGTCCCCTTTGCTCCCCCTTTATTGGGGGCTGACCCAAATCCCTCTTTTTAATCTCCTTCTCCCAGTTCCACTCGTCTTTCCCAGCTGTGACAACTCCAAAGTGAAATGAACAAGCATAAAACAATGAGCAGAAAAATCAAGCTCAGTGCCACACACCAACATCCTGCCACCCACAGTTAGAATGAGCATTACTGGGTCTTAAAGGCAGTTCAACTGAAAGGCAGGACAAGGAGCCTGGCAAATCCCTTTTCTAACCTTGGATCCACTACTCACTTATATCTGACTAGGGGCAAATCAACACATCTCTCTGATGTTCAGTGAGCTTATCCACAAACACAGGTTATTCTGAGGATTAAATGACATAGCATATGTAAACATGCTTAGCACACAGTAGGTTCACTATTCAGTGTTAGAATTTTCACATTTTTGCGTTTGATAAGTGCCTGTCTCCCCACAAATCTTTGAGTTGTATGAGAATGTCGGTTGTGTCTTTTTTTTTGTTCCCTATTACATCGCTAGAGCTCAGCATGGTGCCTGGCACATGCTAGGCATTTTTTTTTTTTAAAGATTTTATTTCTTTATTTGATGGAGAGAGAGGGAGATCACAAGCAGGCAGAGAGGCAGGCAGAGAGAGAGGGGAAAGCAGGCTCCCTGCTGAGCAGAGAGCCTGATGCGGGGCTCGATCCCAGGACGCTGAGATCATGACCTGAGATGAAGGCAGAGGCTTTAACCCACTGAGCCACTCAGGTGCCCCCATGCTAGGCATTTTTTGAGACTATGGTATGATAAAAGGGAGTTGTTGGGTCTTGATTAAGGATCTACTCTAACATATCAAGTTTGGGGCTTCCTAACAACTCCTGTGGATTGGTATTGGCTATCCAGCGCATGATGTCATGAAGGATTCTAAGGTGGTATCCGGCTGGAATATGTAGGGAAAGGGTGTGCAGACAGATTACCAACATTATGGTTGAGTATGTTGACCCTGACCTATGGAGTCAAGAGTAGCTCCCTCTTGCCAGCTGTTTCCAGCACAGAGAGATCTATTGTGAAATTCATGGACAGAGCCTCTTTAGGGGGACTGAGGTTACCAAATGCTTGACCTGAAGATAAGCAGTATGACCTTATCAATATTTGTTAAAATCACAGATTAGAACAACACTACGCAACGAAAGCTCAAAGCATACCAGTATTATATCTGCTACTTTTGATGAATTCACTTCCTGGGAATGTGTATTTCATGAGTCAGCTGGTAAAAGCATACGGACCCAACATACTTCGGCGGGTGTACCCCATAACCAGACAGAACCGCGTGCCTTCCCCAATCCACGAAGTGTCTACTCTACTCACGAGGGTAGTCCTTTGGGTGCGTCTTCTCGGACCAATTCCCATAAAATGTGAGTCTGTACTTGGCAGTTCCACAGGCACAGCAGTCTAGGATGGGTTTGTCTGTGACTCCGTCAAACATGGAATCTGAAACAGTCAGCGAAATCACTAAGTTAGGAAATCAATTTGGGTCACTTCCAAGGCAGCACTCTCTTGGTCTTGTCTTGTCCTTAGTACTTGGGAAAAGAAGATGAGGTGCGCTTTCCATTCACTACCAACACCCAGAACCAGGTCAGTACTTGGGCTATAAAGGATTTTTATAGACCTCTAAGTATGGTAATTATATTCTGCAAATAAAGACGACTCAGAACTTTTGCTCTAACAATGTGAGGAGACCTGTGGGACCAATAAGGCTGAATATTTAGAAAACCAGGGATAAATTGGACTCAGTTATCCTTTTTTCCCACATTAGGATTTTTCCACTAGATTTTAAGAGGAATATGCATGTGTGTGTTCTCTCTAAGAAATGTTCTCTGGGGCCAAATTGCGAGGACCAGGAGGAGTGGCTTTGCAGAGGAGCAGTGAGAACAAGTGGACAGACATAAAGGACTGCCGAAAATTATTGTAAAAAATGCATCTATAGTCCCATCCCTTCTTATCAAGCTTTCTGAGACTTGGGAGGCGTAGGGGTTTAGGACGATGCTGGCAAGTTCAGGTTTACTTCTGAGTACAGTAGCAGCCAGGAAAAACTTAACAAGATTCCCTCTCTGCCCCCATTTTTATCTGTGAATAGCTGATAAGTGGGGAAAGAGAGATTACATGAATAAATTCAGTATTTCCGATCGTCAAGCCCACAACTGTGCTTTGTAGCTTTCGGTCTATTCGGCTTCCTGCAAGACCAAAACAACGGCTTACAGATGCAACGTGCTTCAGCTGCTTTTTCTTTGGTTTCTCTCCAGTGGTATTAACATAAAGGTTTTTTTTTTTTTTTTTTACAAGTTGGACATTTATTCCTAAATACTATATAAAGAGCAGTGACAGTATAAAAACCTTTTTGAGTGTCAGGGAGAGCATTTTACAATTCTTCCTCATGGAATTCACTGGGTTCCTTTGGTTTGAATGTGCAAAATCAGTGATGGGTACAAGAAGAGAATTCCGCCCTCCAGGACGCAGACAGAAGTATGAAATATGGTAATAATAATCACATTGTATAGAGTCCTTGTAGGTGCTGCTCTCTTTCCATGTACTGTCTCATTTAATCCTAGCAACCGTAGGAGGTAAGTATTTTAGCTAATTCCATTTTGCAGATCAGTAGACTGAGGCAATTAGGTAACCAGTGCAAGGTCACGGGGTTAGTAGGTGTTGCAGGCAGAACTGGATGGAGTTCAGGGCTTTTTGAGTCCACAGTCCAGGCTCTTAATCTTTGCCCTTATCAATCCTAGAAAGACCTTCTGCTGGACAGTCTGCATAAACACCAATGAGAGTAATTTGTGTGTGTGTGTTTCTCTTTATGCTTTTTCAAGTGAAGGCTGGTGCATTTAAAAAATGACCTCCCTATAGAGCTCCAGGATTTCTAAATGGCGGCACCAAAGAGGAGGTCTGAAACCACCCAAAATAGAAATCACAGTTTGGCTCTTTCTTTTGTACACTTGGAAGAGGCCCACGCATTGACTGTGCTTAGAGGCAGGCTCTCTGTTGCTTAATGCACATGAAACCTAGGTATGATTTCTGCGTCAGCCACTTTGACAGTTAAGGGACAAGCCCTATTGAATATATTTCAGGAAAGGTAGCATAAATTAGGGACTGCTAAGGACTTCTTCCTTTTCCTTTTCCATCATTATTATTATTACCAACTATGTTGTAAGAGAACTAAATTAGTTTTGAAAAAAGGGATTCCAAGCTAAGAGATCTATACTGGGGTTTCAGTTGAAGCTCCCCGGTGCTATTTGATGAGGGACCAATTTCTCAAAAAACCAAAATAAGGCAAATTGGTAGCTTTACCTTCTCAAAGGGGCTTTTAGATATGGGTAGAAAACTTAAAGATATATTCAGGAGTTCGGGGGAATACATTTACAATAAACCTTGTGGAATTCCAAAGGAAAATTAGCTTCCATTTAAAAAATAAGGCTCTAAGCTTGAAACTAAAAACAGATATGCTGTTCCCTGTGAGGAAAAGCCTATTGAAAATGAACCAGATTTTCTGGGGCGCCTGGGTGGCTCAGTTGGTTAAGCGTCTGCCTTCAGCTCAGGTTATGGTCCCAAGGTCCTGGGATCAAGCCCCACACTGGGCTCCTTCCTCCGTGGGGAGCGTGCTTTTCCCTCTGCCTGCTGCTCCGGCTGCTTGCTCGTGCTCTCTCTCTCCCCGCCCCCCCCAACAAATAAATAAAATCTTTATCACACCTTTTCTAGGGTCTGCCCAGTATGGGGGACTTCCGGCCGTGCTGATCTCCCCAGCTGCCCCTTCTCTCATTTCTACTCTCCATCCATTGGCCTCTTCCTTTCCAGCTCTCCCTCAGTCTTCCTTTTGTCCTTACCCTTCTCTCTGACATGTTCCTCCCTTCCCTGCATTCTCTCTCTGTCTCTCTCTCTTCATCTACGGTATTAAAGTGAGCATGGGTGTGCGTGTGTTTATTACAGGTCACCTTTTTGAATATTTTATGTCTCCCTGCCCCTAATTGTAAGTAACTTAATGTTTTATGTTTCTTTTAAAAAATAATGATTGCCATTGCCTTTTATCTTTGCAGTTGTTGGTTTTTTCCCCTATGGATGCACGGCTTCAGCTGAGGAAAAACACTCGATACTAGTTTCTCTCTCCCCTTCCTTGATGGATTTGATTTGACTCACGGAGGAAGCGGAGAACGTAAAGACCTTAATGAAAGAGCTAGAGATAATTAAGTAGGCATATACATTTAAGAGAAATCCCTCTGCTCTCTCCTTGCAAATTAAAGACTTTCTTAATGTGATCTGCTTTGCTAATAGTGGGATGTCCTCATGGGTCTGCTGTCTCCGGGGAGGGTCTACAACTGCACGTTATGATCCTTCAGCTCAGGGCCTGTAGGACTTTTTTTTGGTCCACAGAGCTGCTGTTGGAAAACAGTCTTTTTCTATATAGGCATGTTTAGTCATTTTGACAGGATCTCCGCTTTAGAAGTGATAACGTACAGAGACTTGCGTGCCGTTCGATGGACACGGCACCTGCAGAATTTGCATATTTGTATGGCTTCGCACAACATCAGGGCTGAGGCTCTGGGAAGTGCACTTTAGTTAATGACTACTGTCTGTACGCGGGGTGACAGCGAAGTGTTTCCTAAGAACCCTCAAATCTGGGAAATAAGACTGTCCTCTGAGTGTCAAACTAACACAACCAGACTGCAGGGGCTGTGATTAGCCATCTGTGGGTGTAGACCTAGAGGTGGTTTATATAAATGTGTGACCCAGAATGCTCTGACTCTAATTCATGGGACCTGGACGTTACCTCATGGAGACAGGGCAGGAAGGGGACCATATTTTAGGAACAAAGTCAAGATGTTCTGTGTTTGCAAAAAGGCTGAATGAACTTGTGGACAATTAACTACGAAAACGAAAACCCCCAAAGCCATGTGTGGTCATGTCCACCTGGAAGCTGGCCAGGGACCTGGCCCCCAGGTTCAAGCTCTCTGGCCCCTCTGACAGGTATAACCTTAATGGAGGGTATCCAATTCTCTCCCTCTGTTCCTTTCACGTTTTCCAAGCTATCTTCCACATAGAACCTCGTTTCTGTTCTCGCTCATTCAGAGGGAGCTATGCATTTCAATGCGCTGAATTGTAGTCCCTTCAACAGGAAGGCAGTGGTTAAGAGCACTAGCTTCTAGGTCCAAACTCTGCCCTTGACCACTAGCTGTATGATGCTAAGTGAGCTTTTAAAACTTTCCGTGTCTCAGATGTCTCGTTTATAAAATAAGGATGACCTGGGGTACCCGGGTGGCTCAATGGGTTAAGCCTCTGCCTTTGGCTTAGGTCATAATCTCAGGGTCCTGGGATCGAGCCCCACATCGGGTTCTCTGCTCAGCAGGGAGCCTGCTTCTCCCTTTCCCCCTGCCTGCCTTTCTGCCTACTTGTGCTCTCTTTCTCTCTCAAATAAATAAATAAAATCTTTAAAAAAAAAAAAAATATATATATATATATATACAAAATAGGGACGACCTAACAGTCTTCACCCTATAGAGCTACTGTGCAGGGCACATGAACAAGGCACGTGAAGTGCTTAGAATAGTGCCTGATATATAGAAAGCCCATGAAAAATATTAGCTATTATTATTTTCCCAGAAGACCTTTATGAACCCTTCTTTTTATTAGTAGCTTATGATTCGCTAGAATTGGAGAAGATTATTTCTCTCAAATTGCTAACTGCTCTAAATGCAAAAAAAAATTCTGCAAAAATGAATAGAAATTAGACAGTTAAGATATATAATTGCAGAACATTTTATATTTTCATTTAAATATAAATTTAAATGAATTTTACAAGTCTCTAAAGACTTGTAAACACATTCAGATGTTTAAGGTCTGAATTTTTTATGATAGATTAATAAACAAGCCTTCAGATACACATAACAATAGCCAACACTTATATATATAAATATATACTTATAAATTTATATAAGTATATATAAATGCTGTATATATATATGTATATATATACAGCATTTACTATGTGCCAAGGAGGTGCTGTACTATTTTATATATATATTAAGTCATATGGCTGGGAATGGCAGAGGCAGGATTCAAACTCAGGCTGGATCTGAATCCGGCCTCTTCTCTGACCTGCCAGTCTACTTGAGCTCCATGAGCTTTGTTAGAATGCCTTCGGCCCAAGAAGAGGGCATCGAGAAGCTTGCAAATCTAAGGGCCATGTCCTTGAATGTGGAAAATTCATAAGGTCAGCACTCCCTTAGCAGTGTCACCTCCCGCCTGTCTTTCTTGGGGAAAATCCCCCCATGTTGCCCAGCTGCCACACAAGTTCTGCCAATTATTCCAGAAAACCATTACAGACATCTTAAAGGTACACAATTGTGCATTTCTTAATTAAGTCCTGTGAATTATTCCAAGGAACCTCTCTAGAATCATCGCTGTTTCACAAAAATAAGACGACGACACCAATATAAGGTACATTATCTCCTACCCAGGGAATCGAGCTGAGTAATTAGAGCTTAAGGCGCATCCAATTATCCACCGCACACAGCCAGATTAAAAATCAGCACTACGTGAGGAAGCGGAACCTGGAGAAGTTCAGAAAGCCCCGTCACCTGAGTCCTGCCGCTGGACGGTGGGACGGAATGAGTCCCCTTCCGTTTCTCTGGCCCCTCCCCCACTTGCAGTCCTTACCTTGTTCACAAAGCTTCTTGGTCAGAGAGCCCTCATCTTGGAAATAAATGATGCGTTTCTGTACGATGCTGGCTCTGTTGGGAAAGAAGACACGAGTGCAGTGGTGAGGAGAGCAGGTTCAGGGGACGTTGGATCCTGGCCTGGCCACCTATGGCTGTGTGGCTTCAGGCGAGTCACTTCCACTCTCTGTGCCTCAGTTTGTTCACTGAAAAACTGGCATTTATAATAACACATAGTTCATGGGATTGCTCTGAGAACTAAATAAAAAAAAAAAAGTATGTCAAGAGCGCAGCACGTACTTAGAAACCACTCAATAAATATTAGTCGTTGTGCTATTGGCGGCGGGGCTAATAATATTGTTAAGGTAAGAAAGTGAAGTAAGGACATTTTCAGTAACTTTTCTCAATGGCTCATTCTATTCTAGTTTTGTATCAAATGATTGAAGCCATTTATAGACCCAACAAATTCAAGTCAGAAAAGCATGTCAAGTCCTCTTCCTGAAGGAGAAAGAAAGAATTTAAAAATGTATTTTGATTTGTTCTGAAAATGTCATTCTCTATCTTTCCTGAAAGTCTAGACAAAACTGTCTCCTACATTCTGAGCAAAGACAATTTCAGCTGTTATATCTCTCTCTTAAACATGTCAAACACAGGATCTTAGAATCTGGAAAGAATATTTAGAGGTTGAAAATTACTTCTGGCCTGCACATATTTTCTCCTTAATCTCGGACTACACAGACAGACTCCTTCTCCTTTAACCCACTCTGCTGTGTATTTTTCAGCTGGCTTTGCAGACGTTGAACCCTGAAAGCCAGTGTTCCTGTAATGTGAAGACTGCAACAATCAACAATGAGTACCGGTGGATTTCGAGCCCTATTGATTATCTTCAGCAACGTTAATCAAAAGGTAGTTTTTACTTTGATGGGCCCTATTTCACAGAGAAAGGGATCCCTTGGTTCCATTACAGCTGAGCACACTAAAGGAGGGTTATGGTCACATGATTTGCCCTGTGTCACATGACATGACTGCAGACCCAGACAGCGGCCCATGTGCACACGGCTCTACAGAATATGGAGGCGATTTTCTCGATGGCGCGGGCCTAGGCCAAGATTACTTTCCAAAGAAACATCTACTCTAAACCCAGTCTTGCACAAAAGAATAAAATTCAGACCAGCCTACAAATGTCTTTTATAGTCTCTTCTTACCCAAGAGAGATGAGATGTTGAAATAAACGAATAAAATATGCTTGTTGTTCCCGCAAAGCTACTTTGATCATTGATCCATTCTGTTGACCACCAAGCAGAAAGTTTCCTGAGGCCAAGAAAACTCTCTTGAGAACACTCATCCCAAAGCCAAAGTACAAAGCCTTTTGTTGGTCAGAGCATCCCATTATCTACCACTTCTGGAGTGTTCCCCACCAAGAAGCAAGCGCCTCAGGGACCCCTGTGGAAGGTTAGGAGAAGGACTTGTGGGAAGTAGCCCAGGCTTGCCATTCTTGCTTCAACTAAAGGCTTTGCCCTCATACCTACCAAAGTGGCCTCCTCCCCCATTTGTCTCCCTGTTATATTCATAGGTATATTTTCAATCAACAGCTGTTGGAGGCCTGCTTCACGGCCACACACAGGCCAGGGACGCCATCATGAACAAGTTAGATGGAGCCACTTCCCATTCTCAAAGTTGAGAGCACAGTGGGCAGAAACCACCAAATAGCTAAATCCTCAGCTAATCATATCACATGACTGTGATTAAGTGCTGAAAAGAAACGTCCCCAGGGTGTGGGAGAGTAAAACACAGGGGGTCCTGACCAAGCCAGGGAAGGCTCCCCCCCAGATAAGAAGGCTTCGATTGGAAAGAGTAGGCGCTCACTGAGGCAAGTGGGAGGGAGAAATCCTAAAAATCTTTAATCTTTAAAGATCCTCAAGGTCAGAGGATCATGGGTCACTGAAGAACGGACCCATGGTTGGGTCAGGGAGGTGGTGTGAGATGAGTGGGGGAGGTGCACAGCACTACATCCCCCCGAGTCTGCAGGGAGATGGCATTTTACACCAAGCTTGATAAGATCTCTTTGACAAATGCGTCCGAAGAAATGAGATAATCAGATTTGCTCCTCTAAAAAGAGAACTAGTGGGGGGTACCCAAGTGGCTCAGTCAGTTAAGCGTCTGCCTTCAGCTCAGGTCCTGATCCCAGGATCCGGGGATTGAGCCTCTGCTCAGTGGGGAGTCCGCTTCTCCTTCTCCCTCTGACCACTCCCCTGGCTTGTGTGCTCTCTTTTTCAAATAAATAAATAAAATCTTTAAAAAAAAAATAAAATAAGGGGTGTCTGGGTGGCTCAGTGGGTTAAAGCCTCTACCTTCGGCTCAGGTCTTGATCTCAGGGTCCTGGGATGGAGCTCCGCATCGGGCTCTCTGCTCAGAGGGGTGCCTGCTTCCCCACTCTCTCTGCCTGCCTCTCTGCCTACTTGTGATCTCTCTCTCTCTCTCTCTCTAATAAATAAATAAATAAATAAAATCTTTAAAAATAAATAAATAAAATAAAAAGAGCCCTCAGGGGGTGCCTGGGTGGCTTAGTCTGTTAAGTATCCGACTCTTGATTGTGGCTCAGGTCATGATCTCGGAGTTGTGAGATGAGGCTCCATGCTGGGCATGAAGCTTGCTTAGGATTCTCTTTCTCCCTCTCCCTCTGCCCTCCCTGCTCTTAAAAAAAAAAAAAAAAGAAAAAAAAGCTTTTCTATTACTTATTCCCCGCTCTGAAAATCAAATTAAATAAAAATAAAAAGAGCACTTGTGCCACAGAGTAAAAATGAGTTGGTGAGTGGTTGCCATGTAGAGTTCCCAGGCAAATTAAATTTTACTTCAACAAAATTCACTTGGGGTGCCTAGCTGGGTCCATCAGCTGGGTATCGGACACTTGATCTCAGCTCAAGTCTTGATCTCGGAGTCTTGAGTTCAAGTCTTTCATTGGGCCCAGCATGAAGCCTTCTTAAAACAGAACAAAACATTCTCTTGCTAAAGTGGTTTGAAAACCCCTGATCTACACGATAAAATACAAAATTACCATTGTATTCAAGGGTTTTCATAAAATTTCTCCCAAACACCCCTCTGACTTCATTTGTCCTCATTTTGTGCCATGCTCCCTGGGTTCCAGAATTTGAGAAGTTTATTCCCCTTATCTGAACATCTCTTCCACTCTACTTGGCCCTTGCTGGTGCTCTTTCCTCTCCCAGAATCTCCCCAAATCTGCCTTTGTTAGCATCTGTAAATACTCTGAATTTTCTTCCTGCTGTGAACAAGAGAACAATGGCAAAGCCTATGATCATGTTTAGGAAAATTAAATCACTCCAAATTTTCAAAAGTATAATTATAAAAATGTGGGGAGCCAGAGACAGAAAACATGTACTTCCTGTAAGATGTTTTCATTTCTTTCATGCCTTGTTTTATGAAGTCTATGATGGTTTACTCTCTCTTTTTGATAATAGTTCTAATTTCTGAGCCCTTCCTATATGCCAGCTACTGTGTCAGGGGAGCCCTTTATGTACATTACCTTATATATCTTATGTTTTACATATAGTACAGCTCCTCGAATTCCTTCCTCATCTAAAACTCTTGGGCTAGATGCATTTTTTGAATTCAGAGTTTTTCAGGTATTAGAAAGTTAAGAGGATAATATACTATAAACCTCCTCATAATCAAACCCATCAACATTCTGCAGCAAAATGTAAGAATACTCATAATAAGCCTAAATAAAAACCTAAATAGCTTCCTGTCAGTTTAGGTCAACTTCAGTAAACTTGTTAAAATGTTCTTATTTTTAGAAGGATTAAGATGAAGGTTTACAGCTATTTTCCCCTTTACTGGTGATGATGACCAAGATGCAAGGGGGTAGGGAACACGCTCAAGGTTTTACGCTTTCCCCTGTCTACCTCCAAAGCTCATGACCTGTCCTATGCCTAGCATCATTATAAGGGATGAAAGATCACATATAAAAATATAATTGATGTGTGAGGTAAGTGTTATTATGAAGTGTAACCTCAAACTGACTTTCCTTGGATCCATTTAGCATCTCATGGAACACACCGTGAAGAAATGAGACTTTGGTGGATCTCCCTGGAGCCTGGGTTGTGATCACCTGAGCTGTCTCCATGAAGACTGAGCATATATCTCCATGCCCACTTGGCCAAACCTCTGGATCATGCCCTTTGGATTTCAAACTGTGCAGATCAAATGTGGGATACGAGGCTTGTTCTGACCTGACTTCATCTTTATCTCATCTCTCCTGAGCACTCTGTCCAAGCCATACCCTCTATCTGCCTTCACAATCTCTGCCCCTGGGCCTCTGTCCATTGGACTCCTTCTGTCCTTTTCTGTGACTCCTCAATAGACATATGAGCATAGCATACCACACACACACACACACACACACACACACACACACACACACACACTTCAGTTACCCAGAACTCATACCCACTAGGATTGGTTTCTTGACTGGCTGCTTGGTTGGTTGTTATTGGCTATGAGCCACGGCCTCTTTGGTTTCTCCCACGTGGCACTTAATAACCTGTACTGTAAGTGCCTATTTACTTTTCTATTTCCTGTGCTAGTTTCTAAGCTTCTCAAGAGTAGGAACTATATCTTACTTCCGATGTTAGTATTGTTGTAATACTGGGATTCAAGGAGAAGGGAGAGAGTTTGGGGAAAAGGAGAGAATTTAAGGTTGAGTGGTCTGTTGGGCATGATGGTGGCCAGTCTAGTAGACCTTAGACATAGAGACCTGGAACTCAGTAGGGATGTGAGGGGTGGGGTGCAGGGGCATGGGGGTCACTGGAGCAGAAGTAAGAGGTGAAGCTTCTGAAGCAGCTGAGGTCACACAGGGCAAGCGTGCAGAGTGAGAAGAGAGGATGAACCTAGAACTCTGGAGACGACCCACATTCACCTGTGGATATGCCTGTAGAGATCAAGACTTGGTACGCTTGGTTGCAGAAGATGTTTCTTTTTGTTCCCCATCTGGTCAGCTCCTGAGAAAATTTATATTCTGAGAAAATGCACTTCATTTGGAGTCTGTCCCCATCAAAAGTATAAAACTCGGCCGAGATTTATAAATCATATTATAGTTCAAAAAAAATAATAGCTTTACAAGATGGGAAAGCTGTTAGTAAGAATTCCCTTGGCATTTCAAAATGACAGATTTCTCCCATTCTGTGTTGCAGTTTGGCAATCCTGTTGCATCGCATTTATACCCTGAGACACCGAATGCTCTCTTATCGTGAGACAGCGTGTTAAGGAAATCTAAATTAAATTTCTCAGTATGTTGGCTTCTCAAACTTTGGAATATTGAGGTTCTAAATAACTTACTAATCATTTCCAAAAGTTTTCTTTTAAACCTCGAGTGGCGGAGCATTTCTAGAAACACCACCCTGGATATCTTCGACGTTTGACCCTTTTCTGTCTGCACGGTTTATTCATTTGATGTTATTTTTCCTCGGGGGAATTTTCCTGTTGGGATAAAGTGAGAGTTTGCTGAGCTGTGGGTATGCTGACTCAGGCTAGGCGTGGACCCTGCTCTCACTAAAAACAGACAGGGAGACATCAGAAACAGAAGGAGTTGGGAGAAATCAGGCCAGGAAATGATTTCAAAATTTACATGGATCCTCAGTGGCTGGGTCACTGCTGTGTGGAGAGAATTCATGCAATGTCCTTAATACGTGGGTGTCACAGGAAGTAAATATTCACTATGTGGTAGCATTATCCTTACTGTTTAAATCACCCTCTCCTAGCGAGTGCCCGGCACATTGAAGTATTTAGTAAATGGCAGCTATTATTAGACATCAGGTCTGTCTCCTTGGCTTGTGAAGAGAGGGTGCTACCCTGGTCAGCTGCTTCAGGAAGAGCTAATGAAAGGCCAAAACGAAGCTCAAGTTTCTGGTCTCTGGACTAAGGTCACCAACCCTCTTCCCAAGTCCAGTAAAATCCCTGCTACTGAACATTTCTTGGAGTGCTTTAAAAACTTTGTCTATGACCTCAGGGACGTATTTTCATGGAAGTGGTCCAGTTTCTAACCAGTGACATCACTTCCTTCCACCAGTGAAAGAACAACTCTGTGGGAGCACCCAGAAATAAAATATTAGAGTCATAGTGGCGATAATACCATCAGAGGCTGAGGCTCTCTGCCTTATTTTACTTCATGAGGATGTCAGGGACTAACCTGACCGTGGTCTCATGTTAAACAACAAATATTTAGAGAGACTGGGTGTATTCTGTGATCCAAACTCCTCTCAGTTTTTTTTATATGGCTTTAGGTGGAGGTCAGGACATGAAGCGATGTCCGAGAGTTCACAGGTACCCCGGCATCCCCCCATAATGTGCCCATGGGAGAAGAAAAGTGCAAGCTTATCTGCAGGGCCCTATCTACAACCCCCATGAGAACTTCCTGGCTACCCAACAGTAAAGTCATGATCTATGTTTGGGGTCACAAAGCTATAGTCTTAGACCCGGGTATAGTCATCTACCATTATTGCAAAAAAGCAATGTTAGTAACCTGCTTAGTTATCAATAAAACATCTACTGAGGACTTATTTGGTGTCAGACACTGTGATAGGAGCTGAAAATTCAAAGACGAATAAGAGACAGTGCTTTCCAGTAAGGAGATCCCAGTCCAGTGGGAGAAGAGAGAGACAAATAGAGGAAACAGGAAATCAATGTTGAGCAAGATGATGGAGGAGCTGTGAGAGGCAGAAGAGCAGCGACTAACTTGGCCTTGGCAAAGCTCCAATGGGAGCCAATGATGGCAGCCCTGAAGGTCTGAATGAAGATCGGGGCAGTGGAAATAGAGAATCTAGGGCACACGTTGTAGGAAAATTTATCAGGACTGGGTAACTTACAGGACCTGGGGCAGAAAGAGGAGGTTGAGTCCAAGAGAGTTTATTTGTTTTTTGTTTCTTTAACAATGAAACACCCAAGTCTTTCACAAATATTAACTCACTTACTTGTCCCAACAACCCCATGAAGTAGGCGCTACCATTATCCATGTCTTAATGATGAGACAACTGGCAAAGGGAGGGAGGTGAAGTGACAGCCCGTATCAAACCCCAGTAACTAGAGGGTGGGATGGTGATGACAATCACTGAAATAAAAGACAGAAGGGGCAAGGAGGAATTGGTTTTTTTCTTAATTTTTGGAATTTATATTGAGATAACTGAAGATCCACACACAGTTTTAAGAAAAAATACAGAGGGGGTGCCTGGGTGGCTCAATGGGTTAAAGCCTCTGCCTTCAGCTCAGGTCATGATCTCAGGGTCCTGGGATCAAGCCCCGCATCGGGCTCTCCGCTCAGCGGGGAGCCTGCTTCCTCCTCTCTCTCTGCCTGCCTCTCTGCCTGCTTGTGATCTCTCTCTCTCTCTGTCAAGTAAATAAAATCTTTTAGAAAAAGAAAGAAAGAATACAGAGAAATCATATGCTTTGTCCAGTTTTCCCCCAAATGGTAACATTTTATAAAAGTTCAGCCTATATAACGTTCCAGTGAGGGTACACTGACTCTGGTCCCACCCACCAGGCTGGAGTCTGGTAACAAAAGGGTGTAATAGGGTTAGATGAGGGCCAGATGATGCCATCCTTAGGAAAGTGTGCCTAAGACAAGCTGCTACACTCCAAGAAAGAACATTCTCGATGACTCTTAGAACACATGGTATGTTAGATAGAAGCCAACCAGAGAATCATCTACAAGTGCCACAGTGACTCAGGGATAGCAGGCCATCTCTGGCTGGGATGAGGTGGAGGTAGGAGTGGAGTTGGAGGAATTCTCGGCTGGAATGAGGTCCATCAGGTTAACTTCTCGGAAAGATGCCACAGAGGCTGAGTCTGTGACCAAGGACGGGCACTTTGCAGCAGTTAGAGCTGCACACCAGAAAGCCTCCTTTGGCTGATCTGCCATCCATGGTCCTTCTTCTTCTTCTTCTTCTTCTTTTTTTTAAGATTTTATTTATTTGAGAGAGAGAGAGAGAATGAGCAATGGGGAGGGGCAGAGGAAGAGGAGGGGAGAGAAAGAGAGAGAGAGAAGCAGACTGCCTACTGAGCAGAGAGCCCTGAGCCTTATTCATCTTTGTCAACAGACGGAGGCAGACGCTCAATGGACAGAGCCACCCAGGCGTTCCATCCATGGTCTTTCTATACCTAAGCCAGGCTACCAGCTCGACACAGTACTGTGCGAACACACACAGCTTACGTTATGACCAGAATCCAGCTGAGAGGTCCGTCCGGTTCTTAACGAGACTACAATCCACTCCCAACCTTGTATGATGATCATTGGATTTCTCAAGCTCTTGATTCACATCATTGAACATAGTTATGTCTACAAAGCCTCAGTTTCAATTTTAACAAGAACTGGGGAAGGAAATACTTTTAAACACAGTTTATTTCTTCTCAGAATGACCCCACGACCCTGGGGATAATGAGCTTATCATGGTTCCGTTTTTCTCTTATTATCACCTAATTTCCGACCTAATCTTTATCATATAGCTTGTCAATACTATCACTCCTAGCACTTTACATTTTAGTTCCCAAAATCCAATGGGAAATTAACAATGAGGAATTGATTTGCGTAAGAGAGATGCGAAAAGAAAAGAATAAAGCTGGATTATGTTTTAAAAGAGCTAATTTAGCTCTGAGAGGCATTCAAACCAGACAGGCCTTCATTTACTCGTGTTTTGCTCATCAGAGTAGGTGCCAGAGAGCTGTGTGAGGAAGTGGAGGGAAAAAGATGAATAAGGCCTAGTGTGGCATCAAATAGTCAACAACCTGATGGGGGGGGTGGGGGGGGGTTCGTAATCTGCCCAATTAGAATCTTGTGTAATGTGGGTGCCTGGGTAGCTCAGTCGTTAAGCGTCTGCCTTCGGCTCAGGTCATGATCCCAGGGTCCTGGGATCGAGCCCCACATCGGGCTCCCTGCTGGGCGGGGAGCCTGCTTCTCCCGCTACCATTCCCTTTGCTGGTGTTCCCTCTCTCGCTGTGTTTCTCTCTGTCAAATAAATAAAATCTTTAAAAAAAAAAAAAGAATCTTGTGTAATGAGTGCTGGTGTCTACTCAGTACTCATGTGTTCCATCTTCCATGATCTCCTAACCCTGATCTTTGAGGGGTGGTACCAGGGAAGCCAATCATGATGGTCCTGTTCTCACTGTCCCAGTCTTCCTTGCAGCTGGGGAATGGGCACATGTACCCCACACGTGGCCTCAGTATCAAAAGGGGAGGTTTACAGGATGGAGGGGAGACCATCTGAGAAAGTTTTGCTTTGCAGATAAAAAAAATTAATGCCCTACCTTGCCTGTCCCTGTTTTTTTCTAGCCTTGACTACCATCACAATGTGTGAGACAAAGCAGCCATTCTGTGACCATGAGGAAAAGGCCGAGGGAAAAAGCAGAGACACTGGCCCTGACAATTGTCTAGCTACAGAAACAATCGAAGAAGTCACCTAACGTCTGGCCTTTTTGTTATATCAAAAACCAACAGAAAAAAATTCATCTCTTTGTTGATGTTATCATTAGTCAAGGTTCCCAGGAGCGGTGCTCTCAAAAGCACGCCTGACTGATAGAAAGAGGTTTGTATGAACAAGGCATCTTGGGAGCACAGGAGAGGGGAGTTCAAAAGGTGAGGGAGATCCCATTCTGCTGACCCCAGATGTCGGGCCAGGAGATGGCACTGGGGAGTCATGGGAGGATGCTGGCGGGAGTGGGGGCAGGGATGCCTTGATCCGAAGAGTCTTGGAGAAAGATGCTCTGGATTTGGTGGGTGGGAGGTCATTCTGTCCTTTGCTGGGACTTTTGATGGGACACCAGGGACAGGCACCTGTTCACACTGACTCGGAAGAGAGCAGACAGGCCAGCAGGTATGAGCCAGTGTGAAGAGCAACGTGCTGGAAAGGAAGCAAGGTGGAGAGGGAGTTTGACAGGAACCCACAGGAGAGTGAAATATTCTTTTTTTCTCCGAAGGAGGCTTTTACATGTCTGTAAGCTGTGGCTGAGGAAACAGCGGGAACCCTTAGGGGAATCTGTTAGATCACTGGCTGGAAATTTGTCATCTGTTGGAAAAATCTTAAATAAACTCACATGGACAAAATAAATAGACTGCAGGATGTATTTCCCAGTTGTGGGAGCTCTGACAGGTAGGCAATTTTGGGTAGTGAATAGGATCATTTCTTATTTTCTAGAATTGTTTTAAGCCAAACTATCAATATTTTTTCAGCATCTTTTGACCCTCCATGGATTCCTCCCCCTGGCTTAACTGATCCGTGGCATTTCCTCACCTTGCAAAGGGTTATACATCTAATTGGTGAGTCTGGGGTGAAGGCAGTATCTCATGATACATCTTTAGGCCAAAAATCTTTTTCTCTTAACATTGCAAGAGCCCGGGGTCTGATGTTCCTGAAAATTCTTTTTTTTTCCCCCAATCAGCTTTAGCACGCTACTCAGCATTCATAACATGATTACTGGTACTCGGGGTGTGACCAGCGGGAGCAACTGACATTTGGGTTCGCTGTTTCTCTGATCCCTCTGAACCCCTGATTCTGCTGGATGATGTCTCATCCAGCCACGCTGCTGGCCAGCGCCTGCCTCACTTTTCCCTCCATGGTCTTCACACCCATTAAACCCTCAGCAGACTGTGAGCTCCCCACCCCTGGGATCGAGTGTCTTCTTCCTCACCGCCTGCTTGGAAACTAGCAGACGATTTGACTGAGGCTCTTTGAACCTGGGGTTCTTAGTCTGGGGGTCCGCAGACAGGTCTCAGGATGATGAAATTTTGTGTGATGTGCACAAGTGCATGGGTCTGGGGAAGAGTTCACAGTCTTCCTCTGCTTCTCAAAGGGGTTCTTGACCTTGAAAAGCTTCAGAACCACTATTGGGTCTGAAAGGCAGGATAGCAGATATGTGAAATCGCATGACTGTCATTCCAATGAATAAAATCTCCAACTAGGATATAGGATCTTTTTTTTTCTTAAGATAAAGGTTAAATTTTTATTCCAAGCACCCAAGGTTCAACTGCGATCTCTCTCTTTCTCTCTCTCTCTCTTCAGACTATGCTCTGATCCAAAATTGAACCTGCTTCAGCTCCACATCTAGAAACAAGGAACAGAAGAGCAGCATCATCCTCGGGTTCCCGGTGTGCCTTGCGGGCCTTGCTGCTCTGGACAGGGTACGGCTGTCATCACGCAACTGTCCCCAGCCTCCCCGCTCCAGGAAATGCTGCCCCATCGCAAAGGCGCTCCCGGCTGGTGCATACAAGTCATCGCCTTCCCCAGTCGGTCCCACTTTGCCGTGGCCTCCGCTGTCTCCCCTTTCTGCGGGCTCCCGCAAGCCATGGCTGGCAGCACCATTCTTGCAAACGTAAGGAAACAGTTCAGGTGACAGAGCAAGGTCCTTACGCATAGGTCACCTGCTGTCCTTTCCATTCCTCCCAGAGCCTCCCCGTCACACCGGGCTTTCTGCTGTGGAAACGGGACCGCAGCAGATCTCTGTGTTGGGAGAGCCTCCTTCCCCTAGTCTGGGCTGGGGACTGTGGGGGTGGGGGGCAGGGGGGTGACAGTTCTTAGCTAGGGATTCATGCCCATGAACGGGTTTCAGAAGATGCCTGAGGCCCTGAAAAAAACTCCGCAAAATTGTTAAGCATGAGCATTGTTTTGGGGAGATTCTACAAGAAGCCCTGCTCTGAAGTTCAGAGTCATGGTTTTCACCTGGTAGCCCCCACGTGAGGCCCACCTCCCTCCCGGCCCAAGGAAGGACATGCCCGGAGGAGTCAAGGAAGGGCTCCCCAGACAATTAAGGCGGCAACCTCCTAATGCATCACCTCTCCTTGCCGACCAATCCAATTCACCTACACTCTGCCAAGGGATCAACCGTCACCTCCAGCACGTGACCACTTCCTCTCGCCGACTCTTAGGCAGAGTGGCGCCAGGGTCCTAAGGGTCCTCTCCCACCTTCACCCTGCCCAGCTCCACCCCAGCACGGGGCCCCGAACACAGCAGGTCCTCTCTACGCAAAGGTGCCTCTCTAGCTTAGATCACAGCCCAAACTCTGGGATAAACGTCTACACTCCTGAACATCAGGGTGCCGGCTGCCTTCAAGGTCTGAGCCCCTGACTCTTCCCAACTACCAGAACTCAGCCCTGCCTTGTCACTGGGTGCAGAACGCACGGCACACAACCCCTCCTGGCTGCTGTCCTCGCTACTTGATAAGCCAAGAATGCATTCCCCCCACCATCTGTCACCATCTCACCGCTGCCCCAGAGTCTCACTGACTACGAACATCAGAAGCGACCTCCTCTGGGTTTCTGGAACAGCACTGATCTTCCCCATTCATTTGGCATTTGGGCAACGGACACTCAATGTTGGCTTCAACTTTAATGTGTTGTCCCACCATTTAACTTATTGTGTGTTTATGTTCCGTTCTGACGGAATTCTGAGGTTTTTCGGGGAAGGGACCTTTTGGTACACCCTGGCCTGTCTAGCCAAGGGCATAGTGCCTTCCGTGTAAAAAGCAAGGAAGGCATGTTGATGTGCTAGTTTTTCACATTACTGACTTTACCGTAAGTCAACTCTTATATTCAACACAACGTGTTGAGTGTTGACCATATGTCCATGATCTGGCAAGAAGTGTAAGGTCCTTCGTGTCAGCAGTGCCGCCCAGAGCACTGGGTGAACAGCAAACAGTGACTGGTCTGAGTCACGAAACATTTCCCACTACATAAAGCCTAGTTAAGTCTGCTTCGCTTTGTTCAAGCGGGGCCTTTTGGCCGATGGCAGCCACGGTTCTCCAAAGGAAACATTCGGGTCGAATTCAAAATCCCTTCACAATGTCGGGAATCAGCAAGATGATGATACGTCTGCCAAGAGGAAGTTAAACCCGGGACAGGGCTTTCCTTGTGGAAAAAACCATTGCTGATTGCACGATGCATGTCACTTTGCTCATCCTTTGAGTTGACTCTTCAAAAAAAGACACCCATAGGCCTTACATTTTTGACTCACTCCAGATTTATCCCAGGAAACATCTGCAGCCCTCTCGTAGCATCTGACCTCATTCTTATGTCATATGAGCTCATTAGCCTTAAGCCATGGTCACACTGGACCCCCACAGAGCTCCAGAGCAACGACATGAGAATGCATGTAGGCCACAAAATCTGGGCAAGATCTGTCCTATTTTCCACTCTTTCTCATAGAGCATACTTGCAGAGACTAGTTAAGAAAGGAAGGGAAGGAAGAAGGGAGGTAAGGAGGAAAGAGAGCAACGAAAGAGAAAGGAAGTGAGCCAAGGGCTCTATTTTTCTGAAAAATAATGTGGAAGAGAAGTAATGGGACCTCATTTTAATGCAGAGAAGAATGCAAGGGACACGTTCTTTTTGAAAAACATATGGTAAATGAAAAAGACTTTCACTAACTCTTGACATGGGGGAGTAAGAGTGAGCCTCTTACCCACGTTAAACAAAGTACTGCAAATCTTTTTTTCCTCAGCTAGGCAAGGAATAAATTAAAACCCAACAAATCAATAAAAATATCTCTGGCAAAGGTGAAAGTGTAACCACACAGTTACATGTTGTGCATCTTGGAGAGATGAGGAGGTTTAGCTCGAGGGCATGTGTCCCTGGGAAATGCTTAGAACCTTCACAGAGTAGGGGTAGGAGTCACAGCGGAGGTGGAGAGGAAGAGAGGGAGGGAGGGAAAGGCTTCAGTTGCCCCATCTCTATAAGGGAACAAGAGTAAAACCAGAGGGTCACCACCTCCAGAGGGCAGCACAAGACGTCCTCGAAGCTGGTCCCTCACAGCATGGTTCCATAGATGGAACTTTTTCCAGGGTCTGTGCCCTGGGCACTACTTCATTTTGTGTGTGCAAGTGTTGAGTTTGTGCCATCTGGATTGGGATGTACATTTCCCTATTTTTCTGGATGGCTCCATGTCGATGAAGTTTCTGATACGAAGTAAAACACATTTCAAGAAAATAAACTAGTGGAATCCTTACCCTAGAAGGATATTGGGTAATGACCTTGCACTGAATGACACTCTGTACTCCAATTAATCCCACTGCATCCAAATGCACTGACATGCATAGTGTTCCTTTGGACCGACCTGAAAATCTGGAATTCAACTTCCTGCTGACTTGGATTCTTGTCCGTTCGAGCTGCCCCGGAGAGGACAGGCAGTCCCTCGCAGCCAGAGGTCTAATGCCACTGACTGGCCCAGTTTGGGAAGCTATTGTGCTGGATTGTCAGTAGAAAGAGCTAATAGATCCTGGCTTTCTATGCGTCTGGTACCCTCCTTAGTAAGGCCAAGCCAGTTCTTTGATGAATACATTGTTACCATTCCTGTAACATATTTTGGGAAAACCAATTAACTGCAACTGACTGGGGATCAATGCGTGGATCAAAGGATAGATGGGCAGGACTTGAGAGAAGCTGGCCGCTTCTGAGCTGTTTTCCCGCTAACTCTGCCCAGCAGGAGTTCTGCATACTGAATTGGTGCAAACTGGCCACCCCCATCGGGGCGGGGTGGGGGGGTAAAAAAAAGGTCAGACAAATTAAGAGAAGATGGGTCATTGATACAGGCAATGGGCAATCACCCAGAGCATTTTTCTGCTCCTTTCTGGAGCCTGGGGCATCATCCCATCGTGACCCAGTGCAGCCCTGGGACTGATGGGACTTGCCATGCTGTCCCACTCACCCGTGTGCGTGTGCGTGTGGGAGAAGTTTCCAGCACTGGAGGTCAGCTGTGCCCAACAAATACTATATACAAGCCAGCAGTGAGCAGCATTTCCCTGTAGATCCCACTGGGCTTTTTTTGGTTGTTGTTGTCAGGGCTTATCAGCATAAAAATAAAGTTGTTTTGACTTACCACTGTCTCTCCACTATCAGAAAACTGTTATTAGGAAAATCGCATTAATTAGCAGCAGCTGAGGGGAGGACCAGCCATTCTGAGCTGCAGCTGCAAGCCTCTTGCAGTCTGACTGTTGCCTAAATTTTAACAAGTAACAGAATAAATAGTCTCTGAATGTATTTAATCATGTTAATTTTGTTTTCCTCTATTTGTATTACTGTTTAGGAGGGGTAGTTAATCTGTATTAAATACTCCTATACCGTTAGCATCTTTAAAGCATATCCTCAGCTATATTATTCCTCTGATTTACTGGAAGTGAAGTTTAATGATAATTTTTTAACTCCATTTAAATTTCACTTAAGTATACCCCAAATATACCCCAAAGTTTGGCATATTAGCCAAAATATTTGATTAAGCTAAAAATCTTCTTCTTTTTAAAGTAGGTTCCATACCCAGCATGGAGCCCAATGTGGGGCTTGAACTCATGACCCTGAGATCAAGACCTGAGCTGAGATCACGAGTCAGATGCTTAGCTGACTGAACTATCCAGATTCTCCTAAAAATCATATTTTATGGCCATGTTGGGTACCAGATCTGGATGGATAGATGGATAGAGGAAGGAAAGATAAATGGAAAGAATGATAAACTGAATAACAGATATATACATACATGCAGAAGGAGTGTTTTTAAACCTTCTAAATTCTAATCCCAACTAGTTCATACTTTTTCTTTATAATCACCATGAAATCAGAATGATAAAGACACGGTGTAAGAGAAAGTCCTTTCTAGTCAGGTTTGATCCTGGATTTACCTCTTCAGGGTGTCATAGATGATTTACAGCTATGTGTCAGCTTTTCTACCCTACAAATCTGGGTTCATATCCACTCTTGTGAGCATTAATGAACTAAACGACTATGAAAAGCACCTACGCTGAATCTTCCTTTCTTCTTTCAACCTTAAACCTCATGTTGCTATTTAACTTACGTATGTATGTGTTTTCTACCCAACTAAAGAGTTAATTAAACCCTTATGAAGTAGGGACTTTCTCTTTTTCATCTCGGTACCTACCCCCAGTGCACTAAGTGGCCCAGTAGCTTGGGCCCACTGGTTGCTCATACCAATTCACCAGCGTTAGTCTGCAGGCCTTGACCTTGACAGCTAATATCTACTGAGTGCTTACCATGTGCCAGGCACCCTGTAGTAAGGATTTTATATGCTTCAAGGGTTCTCAGTGTTAAATAGCAAAAAAATCAACTGAATAAATTTTAAAGATCTAATTGGCTTTATTAATAGACTCACGAAACAGGCAGAATCCCATCTACCAAGTAGAGGAGAGCTCCAAAGGGCTACAGAAAGACAAAGATTTTTAAGGGCAGGGCAAAGAAGTCAAAAGACTGAAAAAAGGATTCTTTCAGGTGAGGTCGCCTTCATTTGGGGATAAAGGGGTTTTAGTAGATGAATTACTTTATCTACCTTTGGGGGATTAAAAGGGCCCATGGAACTGATCACCTTATTAGTGCTGACCAGAAAATTCCCGAGGGACTCATTAAAAGTTATATTCTTTGGGGGCAGCTGGGTGGTCGGTTGGTTGGTTGAGTGTCCGACTCTTGATTTCCATTCAGATCATGACCTCAGCGTAATGGGGTTGAGTCCCGTGTCAGGCTCCATGCTGGGTGTGGAGCCTGCTTAAGATTCTCTGACTTCCTCTCCCTCTGCCCCTAATCCTCTAAAAAAATAGTAAAATAAAATAAAAGTTATATTCCGTGAGGGGTGTAACTGCATTTAGGTTAGGTATTAAGTCCTCATTTACTGACTTAATGCCTTAATCTAAGTGACACCATATTGGGCCTGCGGTTTTCTTGTTCACATCAGCCCTGGTTACTCATTAAAATCATTTGGAGGAGTTTCTAAAAAGTGTTGACACCCTGATTCCACCCTAGACCAAGGAGATCAGAATTTCCAGAGCTGGGGCCAGAACACTGATGAGTTTAAAAAGCTGTCTGAATGATTCTACTGTGTAGCCCAGGTTGAAAATCACTAGCATAGGTGGTCTTGTTTAATTCTCCCATCAATGAGGTAGGTACTATCATAACTGATGAAAAAGCCTAGGCACAGAGTTGACCAAGTTTATACTACTCTTCATCAGCGAGGCAGGATTAGGAACCCAACGAGGCTGACTCCACAAACCACAGCTTTCTTCATTGGGCTTTTCCGACTCCCATGAAGTAAGGAAATCGCGAGCTAAAACTCCTGGCAAAGAGAGTCTATGTAGGCGTCCCCAGCACTCTATAGTGACTTTGATCATCATAAAAGAAAAGAAGAAAAAGCATAGCAATCCCTTTCTGTTTTAAAAGTGGAGACGAGATATCTCTCTTGACTTGTACACTCAGGGTCTGGATGACCCAGTTCAAATCGCAGTACCTCTCTGAGCCTTCATTTCCCATGATGACTGTGATGTCAAGTTTGCAAGAGCAGTGGGAAGGTGGTCTGTAAACTGTAGACCACTTAAAGAATGCAAAGGGGCACTTCCCATGCCCTAGCTCCTCATCTCCATTTTATAGGGAGGAAAACCAGCTCAGACCTGGTAGAGCCAGGACTTGACCCTTGACCTGACTGACCCAATCTGTGAGGGGCAAACTCCCTAACGAAACGTTGCAATCAGTCAAGAACCATCTTACAAAGTGTTGATTAGCCATAGATGGTGATGGCGGGAGAACTTCAGCTCTCTGTAAAAAGCTGTTTTAGAAACAGCCGAGATAGCAGCTGCTGGAGATTGGGGGGAGCTTGCTCTTCCCTCTCACGAGTCCCCTGCCCCCAGGCCATAACTCTGTTACTTCCTGGCTTTGTTCCAGGGGCTAAAGGGAAAATGCAAATACAGGCTTGTTTCAGAGAGAACCTGGCACTGCTGGTTCTCAGATCAATACCCGGTTCTCAGATCAATATCCATGTCCCAGTCCCTCAGGCTTGTTCTCTCTTCTTCCCTCCCCATACCAAGCGCAAGCCCGGCACATAGTAAATGTTCACTAAATGTCTGTCAGGATGAGTAACTGAATCCTGTGGAGGAGGGCTAGAGCATGGAGAAAGACACAGTGCCCTCCCTTCCTGCTGAGGCAAAGGGCCGCCTACAGCACCACACGCCAAGGGGCCTAGAATACCTTTGCCTTATTTATGGTTTTCATCCTGAACTGCTCACCTCGCTCCAGCTTGGTTCACTGTTTCTCCCCTTGGGACTGCCTTGCCCACAGAGGGCCCTGTGGACGTGACCCTCAGGCTTTCTTCTGTGATGTGACCCTTTGTTTCCTTCCACCACTATGAGCCCTGGCTCTGCGGCCCCCCAGGGTCCTGCCATCACCGGGTCCAACCCAGGCTCCAGCCTTGCGTGGGCCCACGGTAGGTCTCACACGACTGCTAACAGTGTGGGCAGGGGAGGCCGGCAATGGGTGAGAGGGGAGTGACTCCCGTGGGTAAGATGTACCCACTGCCTCAGCTCCCAAGCATCTCCCTCGTTTGCCCTGACTGTTCAAGAACTAGCTATAAAAGCCAATCCTCTTTATAAAAGACTAGTAATCCTCGTGAGAACTCAGCCTCATCAACCATCTACTTACGCACTGTGACCAAGCAAAAATTGGGACTGTGGAGTTGGGCTGTCTGGGTTTCAAATGCCAGCTCTACTGCTTACAATGTTGGACTTGATGTGCCTCAGTTTCCTCTCTGTAAAATGGGATGATACTACTTTCATCCTAAGAAGGTATGTCGGCACATATTTTGCTGATTATTATTTCTGTTATTAAAAATGTAGAGCAATACCCAGCTGAATGCTCCAAGAAGGGATGTGTTGGTGAAAGAAAGAGAGAGAAGGGAAAAAAGTCAATTGAGCACCACCTCCGCGCCCCCCTGCCCCCACCTGGTCCTCTTTCTTGCTCCACCAGCTGGATCCACATGAGGGTTCTCGAACATTCCTTGCTTTCTCTGGGCTAGGAACAACTCCACGTTCTCTTCCGTCTCTCCTTCCCATTGCCTTGTTGTCTGTCAAGTTACCAACTGTGCTCTCTGGACCTTCTGTACTACCCCAGACTCAGCTGGGTGCCCACCCACCCCAGCCCTGC
>CM053613.1:35263082-35278615 GCA_028646535.1 Procyon lotor
GGAATGGTAGCGGGAGAAGCAGGCTTCCCGCGGAGCAGGGAGCCCGATGCGGGGCTCGATCCCAGGACTCCGGGATCATGACCCGAGCCGAAGGCAGACGCTTAACGACTGAGCCACCCAGGCGCCCCTCTTGCCTATATTCTTGATTGAGCCCCAGCATGCTCTCATCCACATCTTAGCCCAACCTCCTGAGAGGAGGAAACCAGGAAGAAAAGGGAAAAATCTAGAAAGAAAGATACAAATGTAGCTCTTCCCTTTTTCCTTTCTATCCCACCACCTGCTGCCTTTGCGCCAGGCTGTTTAATTCAAAACCATTTTGACCTTAAAGAAAACTTACAAGAACAACACAAAGAATTTGTTTTCCCCTGAAGCATCTGGAAGCAGGTGGTTGAATGACGTCCAATCGCCGTAAGTACTTTCTTGTGTATTTCCTGCAAACAAGGATCTTCTCCTGTGTAACCACATCCAGCCATCAGACACAGGAAATTAACATCAATAATACAACCCTCAAACCCTATTCCATTTTGACTTAAATTGCCCCTTTATTGCCAAAAGATCTAGTTTAGAATCACAGCATGCGCTTAGATTTTATGTCTAGGATGGTTTCTCAGTCTTTCCTTGACTTCTACGACTTTGAAACTTTTTGAAGATTACATGTCAGGTAATCCTATAAAATGATTGAGCTTGTCTGATGCTTCCTCAGGATTAGATTCAGGTTATGTGTCTTCAGCGGGAATATCCTAGAAGTGACGCTGTGTTCTCATTGCATCCTAAGAGGGGGCTCGCGATTTAAATTTAGATTTGTCCCATCACCAGACTTTCCTGTTTAGTTCTTCGCAGTTATTAAGCATTTTGAGGGCAGAGACTTTGCGATGATAATGAACACCCTGTTCTTTATCAACCTTTCCAAATTTCTTTGTTGGTCTGTTTACTCATTCATTCATTGAAATGGCACATGTATTTCCTTCTATCAGACAGCCTCCGGCTCTCTATTTTATTGAATGGGCTGCAATCCATTATGTAACTCTTACAACTCTGTGGGAACACACAGCCCCTTCTCTATTTGTACTTGGTCTTCCTCTTGAAGTTCGATTTTAAAGTTTTTCTTTTCCCTGGTCTTGAGGTTTGAAATTTAACATGACTGTTTTGTTTTACGTGTTTTTTTTGTTTTTTTTTTTTTAAGAGAGAGAGAGAGCGAGAGATCACAAGTAGACAGAGAGGCAGGCAGAGGGAGACGGAGGAAGCAGGCTTCCCGTCGAGCAGAGAGCCTGATGTGGGGTTTGATCCTGGGGCTTGATCCCAGGACCCTGAGATAACGACCTGAGCTAAAGGCAGAGGCTTTAACCCACTGAGCCACCCCAGTGCCCCTGTTTTATGTGGTTCCTAACAGCACTTCATATTCTGTATGGGAACTGGCAAGGAGCAGACAAGCAAATGGAAAGCAGACCTGGCGAGACCAAAAACTAATAGGGCTTCAAGCTTTACACGGGGTTTCAGAATGTACTGTGTTTTGTGCTAAGGGCCAGATGCTAGAATTCACTTCCAAGGATGAACGGCTACTTTTGTCTTAGAAGCATGTATGTGAGTTCTTCATTTTATTGCAAACGTAAAGCAATAATCCCAACAACAACAACAGTAGTCATGTAGCCATTTATAGAGCTTTATTCTAGACCAGATGCCATTCTGAAACACTTTTATCCTCACGTCAATCCTATGAGGCAGGTACTATTATTATCTCCATTTTATAGGGGAGGCATCTGAGGCACTGGGAATTTTTCAATTTTTTTCAATTTTTAAAATTTTTTTATTACGAAGCCACCATGCAGTACATCATGAGTTTTTGATGTAGTGTTCCATGACTCATTAGTTGCATGTAACGCCCAGTGTTCATGGCCACACGTGAGGCACTGGGAATTTAAAACGACTTGCCTGGGGTGCCTGGGTGGCTCAGTGGGTTAAAGTCTCTGCCTTCGGCTCAGGTCATGCTCTCAGGGTCCTGGGATCAAGCCCCACATCGGGCTCTCTGCTCAGTCTGCTTCCCTCCCTCCACCGCCTGCCTCTCTGCCTACTTGTGATCTCTCTCCTCTCTGTCAAATAAATAAATAGAATCTTTAAAAAAAAATAAAAATAAAACGACTTGCCTAATGTCGTTAGTTAGGAGTCAGAACCAGAATTCAGTCTCAGGTCACCTGACCTGTGACTCGACCTTTGTATCTTTAATGCTGAACGAACTAGTCCAGAGGGGAGCTGGGTCTGGAATTTGGGGCAACCGGCATTTGTGCAAAGGCATTCTTTTGGAAGGAAGGAAACTGGCCACCGAGGGTAGGCAGAGAGCCGGACGCTCACCAAGCACGAGGAGCAGGGAATTCCCCCCTCCACTCCCCCACCACCTCTAAGGATGAGCTTGGGTTTCTAAGCCCTAGCCGCAGCCAAAATCTAGAAGCCAGTTAGAGTTTCTCTGTGCTACAATCCCCTCCGGACACTCCCGAAGCTTTCAACAAGGTCTTACTAACCTTCGTGGCTTGGCCTTAGGTGTGACGTGGAGTACCAAGTGACAAGGGCTCCAAGTAGGGAGCAAAGTTGAGGAGTAACTGCCTGCAATGGACCCACAGTCTAGCCCCAGGTAGATGGCTAGGCTGGCAAGCAAGAGCTACGAGGTTTGATATACGTAATCATCCCCTAAGAACTCCCCTTATTCTTGGGCGGTCACCATGGCAGAAGCCTGCTGTGTCTGTAGTTAAGGAAGAATTAGTTCCTGATCAATAATCTTCAAAGACCGCTTTCTATTTGAAAAGACGTGGGGCCCTCCGTTTGAGGAGTCAGAGTAGCCCTGGGAGCCCTGGGTTCTGTTCAGAGAGTTCTGTCACTTCGGCTCTCGCTGGATAAAGCTGTGGATCATTCTTCCTTCAAACCATGGCCTCAGAGCCGGGATCCAGAACGTCTGCCAAACCTTTCCTTGGGATGGATTCTTCTGCCGCACAGCATATGTCACAGTTGTTGACCAAGGAAGAAGGCAAGGTGTCTTCCATCCCCGTGTACAGAGATGGGCACAGGGATAGGCAGGAAGTGGGTTATTGCCTACAGCGTCCCCACTACAGAGGCACGGTCAAAGAGGGCCGTGGATAGATAGGTGCAAAGTAGGAGCCCAGTGAGACCACCGAAAGCCAAACACAAAAAAGCAAAGGTAGGGAAATCAGACCCAGGAAGTGGCTTTACCTAGCAACACAGCTGGTGTGAAGGAAGAGTCCTCCAAGCCACGTGGACTGGAACAGTGGGGCCTGTTCGAGCACATTCTGACTCATCAGATTTCTACGTGGAGCCACAGATGTGTTTAATTTTATACATTGAGACCAATTTGCACACTGGGAGCATGCACGAACCCAGCTGCCTGAGCCACAGAAGCATGGGAGATAGGGAGACGGTGAGTGGGAGACCCTGGCTGCCATTCCGAGGGCTCTGTCTGCTCTTGCTGGTCTCCCCATTCCAGAGCCGCAAGATGAGACTCAGCCCTGTGGCTTCATCTGGGGTTGTGGTCCAGTCACCCATCGCTCACCACTCCCCCATTTTTTCTGCACTCTGGAAGGCTTTTCTGGGTAGCTGGGACTTTGTTCAGAGTCTGGGTGTAATTATCACAAAACAGCCTCTGACTTTAGAGGGGAAAAAAAAAAAAAAGGAAGGACGGACCTTGGACCATGTGGGAGGTGATAGCTAACCACTCCTGCACCCAAAACTGCAATTAGAACAAGTCTGAGGTCATCGTTCATCACGCCGATTTAGGTTTTGAAAGGAAACCAAATGATGAATATAATGATTATTTCTGTTTCTGCTTCCCCCTCTTTTTCTCCTAAAAAAATTGGCTATAGCACTAAAGTCAAATTAAACATCTGTTTGAAAAATAAGCCGGAGTGCCGATGACAGCTGTCTTGGACTTACAAATGCACCACAGCTGTCAAACTCTGAATTAACAAGATTTTCATTTATGAATAGCAGAGAAGTAAGATAGAAGGGAGCTTTTGCTCCTATTTTCCTGGCCTCCAGGGGCGGTGCGACGTGAAAACTTTGGGAAATGCCCAGGGAAAAATGGAACTGGATTCAGCCTATACTAATCAATCATGGAAGGAGTGGGGAATGTTCTTTCTTTTTACGCCATCTCATTTGTCCATTGGCTTTAGGTTGAGTGTTGTCTCTGGCAAGCAGGCCTGCAGGGAGGCTCACAGGTCAGGGACAAGTCTCTGGTTCATAGCTGAAAATGAATGACGATGGAGCTGTGGGTCTCTGCAGACGAACGTCTTCAATGACCCCGAGGACCCTTGGCTTGTCCTCGGCTTCATCCATGTCTCGAGGGCTTCAGCCCCTGCCCCTTCCAGCTGTAGTAATGAATGCCCAGGTATATATGACTTGGTTATACTACAGTTCCATTCTGGGTGCAAACGATCTAATCAAGCCATTTTGGTAATGGGGTAGAAGATGCTAACTTGTTTCACACTTCATGACCCTGAAAGCCAAAGCAGATGTGGAACCGATTCTTTGTCCTTTTCTACCCCTGTTTCTGAGTCATTCCTGTCCTTCTCAGGGATGGGGTGCAGCTCAGGAGTGGAGCAACACATCTCTTGTGTGTATTGCCCGGTTTAAAAAAATAGACTAAATATGGGTAGGTGTGATACCATTGGGTACTTTTCCACTGCTGCTCAAACAATTCTAGTTTGATCTTTTGATTGTTCCATGTCAAAAATGCCCATGGGGATAAACAAACTGTGATACAGACAGATAATGGAACATCACTCAGATATATAAAGGAATGAGTACCAATACTTGGCTACAATATGGATCAACCTCAAACATACTACGCTCCATGAAAAAAGCCGGACGCAAAAGGCCGCCTATTGTGTGATTCCATTTATCTGATCGATAGGTAAATTCATAGAGACAAATGCAGACTGATGGCTGCCAGGGGCTGTAGGCAGGAGAATGGGGAGGGACTGCGTACAGGTGAGGGGTTTTACTCCCGGAGCGATGGAAATGTTTTGGAACTAGATGGAGGGTGCGGCTGCATGACACTGCAAATGTACTAAATGCCACAGAATTGATACCTTCAAAATGGTTAATTTCATGTTATGTTAATTGAAACTTAGCTTTTAAAAAATGTCTACAGGGTCAAAACCTCAGGCGTTGACCCCACCCCAGCTAAGGCAGGAAGGTACTAGCAGCTTCTGCTCCATCAGTGGGGGAGCACCGTGGGGGACGTGGGGCCCTGGTGCACCATGCGGATGGGCTGTGTACGCCCCCGGCCCCTGGCAATGTTGGTATGGTCCGTAGAACAGGGCTTCAGGGTTCTACCTGAGCGTCGGTCCACTGCTGCATCTGGAGCTTCTCTGCAGCCTACACCTCCTGTTTAATGCTTGCCAGTTTTCCCCCCTGGCGGCTGGATCCCGCACCTGGGACTCCAGCTGCTGAATCCGACTGCTGCCATTGGACTGCCCTCCTGGAACCATGCCACTGCTGGCCTCCCAGGAACCCCTGGCATCTGGATTCTACCCGTTAGATGGTAGGTCTTTGGGCATCAAAATCTTCCTAAGCCGAGCACATGTTGCCCTTTTGGCCATCGCCTCTATCTTGCCGAGTGCTGTTCCGGAACCAGCCTCTTCAACAGGCTTGGGGTTCCCAGCTCCATTCTGGCCACTCCTGGCTTTCTCCCCTGGTTGGTCCTGCCAACGCCCCGGCTGGCCACATGGGAGAGCCCCCCTGACTTCTAACAAATACGCGGTGGTTCTTCTTACTACCTCATGCCAGAAAAATTGTGGGGGAAGCTGTACCCCAGATCCCCTAAATCATACACAGTCACCTCCTGTGGGCTTCCTCTGTTAATTCCCTTCTAAGATAAAACGGTTTGGTGAGCTCCATGAAGTTACAAAGTATTATGAGTGCTAATTCCTCCATATTACCCAGCCTCTCTTCCCACGAATAAGCCTTTCCCTTGCCAGGTGCAGGGTTTGTTTCCATTTTCCAAATGGCGATTAGTTTCCTCCCTCTGGAAACAACATCCTCTCCGCCCCCACCTCCAACCCCCCAACAGACCGTCCCCTACCTCCTGGTTTACAGGAGGGGCGCTGAGCTCACAGACCTCACAGACCAACTGAGGCAGGAGGTGGAGGGCAGATGGGGGTTGGTTGAACTCAGGCAGGCTAGTTCAGTGGTGTTTCGTTAACAACAAAGGCTTTGGCATCGGGTGGAAGTGGGTTTAAGTCCCAGCTGCTTTATAACCCTGAATAGGAGCTCTTTAAACCTTGATTTTCTCAACGACAAAATCAGAAAACCCTACAGAGAAAATAGAGAAGACCCCAGAGGCTTGTATGGGAATTATGTGAGATAAGGCACACAGTGTACGTAGCCCAGTGCTTGGTGAGGAATCTAAGCTACTCACTCCTGATGCACTGGACACACCTCTGAATCCCGGCCTTGTCACATCCTCTCATCCCAGCTCTGACCCCAATCATGGGACAACAGTGACGGGCTCTGCCCTACTGCAGCTGCGGGACACACACTTTGTCCACATGGGGCGCTCTTACTTCCTGTCCCTGAGCTTTGCTGATGCTACAGCCCTGGTTTAGAATCTGATGAAGGCTCACACGTGTGCAACCCAGAAGTTCAGAGTTACGTTCGTGGGGCCAAACTTGGTTGATGGAGGATGGAAGCCAATGGATAATGGCCTCCCCCTCTATCCCTAGGCACACTGTTCTGAGACATGTGTCACAAGGGCTCTCAAAAGGTTCCAGTGGGATCAAGCACCAGCTGCCTACAGTGATGGGCAAATTAATAACATGGGACTGACTGAATCATAACCTTCCTACCACCCCCCCCTCCCTGTTCCTTGGGATCACCTCCCAAATAAACTACCTAAATACAAGCCTTTGTCTCAGCTGGGCTTTTCGGAGAACCTGGGACAGGAATCAGACTAATTTTTGAGCACTGGAGTATGCATTAGAGCATTTTCTAGAAAATGCCAGGGAAAAAATATTTTACCATTGCAACATCTCAATTCTGTTGCTATAGCGTGAAAGCAGCCCTAAACAATACCTAAATGAATGAACGTGGCTGTGTGCCAATAAATCTTTACTCACGAAAACAGGCAGTGGGCTGGATTTGGCCGGCAGGCTGTGATTTACCAACCCCTACACCAGGGCCGCAAAGACGAGTTAAATTGATCCCCTCCAAGAGGCTGTCTCAGCACCTAGACATGAGGCTGTCCAGGTGACTAAAACAAGTCACAAAGGGCCTTGGACACCACACTAACTGTATTTTTTGGCAATGGGCAACACGGAGTAAGTTCTCAGATCTTGTAGCAGCTGCAGCTGGGAATAGGTGATGAAATTGGCCAAGAAATGTGTTGCTTTTTTTTTTTTTTTTTTAACATTTATGTACAACCCAGTCCTGCCACAGGGCTACCTCCTTTGTACCCTTGGTGGTGATACCTGTCATTACCAAACTTCCCACCAGGGACTGTATCCACAGGGCAAAGCTCCCTTATCCGACACCCCCAAGGCCAGGTGCATTTCAGAATTCAGAATATTTTTGGATTTCAGAAAGACAATGCAATGCAAATCCCATGTATTTTGTAATATTTCCTATCAGGGACTAGGGCAGCATCCATACATGAATATTTACACTAAAAGACCATTAACAACTTCAACTCAGCTCAGGGCAGGTTGAGTTAAAAAAAATTTTTTTTTTTCAACTCAGGGCAGGTGAGTTAAAAAAAATTTTTTTTTTTTTGGATGTTAGAGCTTCTTGGATTTCCAAATCATTTCCAAATGAACCTGATCTGTTTTGTGTGCAACACCCTCAGCCGGCCTCTGCGTCCTCAGTGCCTACACCCAGGAGGTGCTCAATAAATGTTACTAAGAGAACGAGCAGACAGGAATGGCTGGAGCACAGCCTGCACGGAGGGATTCAGGGCAAGAAGAGGCTGATCAGGGACATGGGGAGACCTAAATGCTCTGATTAAAATTCTAGACTTTATCTTGAAGGTGATGGAGAGCCCCGTTCAGCTTTGAGAGGTGAGGGGTGTGCCTCAGCTGCTCATGGGGGCAGGAAACCTTACCCCAGAAGCAGGAGCAGAGGGCGAGGAACAGAGTAAGTGAAGAGGTGGTGGTTCTTGCAATACCGGGGCAAGACGTGCCTGTGGATGAGGCCACGAATATGGAGCAAGTGGCAGACAGAAAAGCCAGATGTGGCAACTAACGGTGTAGGGGGAGAGAGTGAAGTCGGAGTTGAACCTGACCCCAGAAACACTGATGGTAGAATGCACGGTGGTAGAATGCAGATTGCAGGGGCACCTGGGTGGCTCAGTGGGTTAAAGCTTCTGCCTTCAGCTTAGGTCATGATCTCAGCGTCCTGGGATCAAGCCCCGCATCAAGCCCCGCATTGAGCTCTCTGCTCAGCAGGGAGCCTGCTTCCCCCTCTCTCTCTGCCTGCCTTTGCCTACTTGTGATCTCTGTCAAATAAATAAATAAAATCTTAAAAAAAAAAAAAAAATGCAGATCACAGACTCTGGAGCCCAGATCTTCTGCTTAAATCCCAGCTCTGTCATGTACCCTGTGACCTTGGGCAAGTCACTTACTCTCCTGGGCGCCTCAGTTCCTTTGTAGTATCGGCTTCAGAGGGTGGCTGCGAGGATTACCTAAGTATTTGTAATGCCCCAGAACAGGGTTGGGCTCTTGGCTCTACTCCCTGGACCCCGTATCCAGCCCCCATTTCATAAGGTAGAATTCCCCAAATGGTTCACCAAGTGACTACCTTCTCAGGAGCAAGAGGACCCACATCTCAGACCCTCCCAGAAAGTTACAAATGGGAGTCAGAAACCCAGTAATAAATGTAGGTAACAAAGGTAATAAATGTATGAAAAGAGAGAATCACTTCAGGGGACAAAACTTAGGTCAGATTTGAGGAGATGAGATTTCCCCCTGGTGGGGTCTGTACACAGCCATTCTACTCACAAGCGCCCTTTCTTTCCCTCGGTTGCTACTTTGCCATCATGTTTACAGCATTCTGGCAGCGATGTAGCATGCCGGGGTAACATTAAGTGCTGGGTCATTCATTTGTAGGGAGAAGGCTATAAGGAGGTCTGCCTGGAAAGCCTGTAATTTAGAAACATTCAAATCTTTGCATCCAAATGGAAAATGGAAATGGTGTCAGGTTTGCGCCAAAAGGAAAGTCGTAATTGCTATGTACTTCCCTCGCTGCCCTCTTGGGCAAAGGAACACAACTAACCAAGCAGCCTTCAGAGCTGTCATCTACAGACAGTCAGCAGACCCTGCAGCTTATTCAACCAGGAATAGTACCCAAACACCGCAACCCAAACGCTCCTTTTTGCACACGAGGGTTCTGCAAGAAAGTCGGCATCTCCCCTTTCATCTGCCCTGAGCTTGGCTGCCAGATTTAAGTGTCCTTACTAACTTTTTAATGAACTTTCCTCCCAGCATGTCAGTCCACTGTTTAATAACCACTAATGGTTCCCTCGTTCCTCTTGAATCAAAGTCAATCTCTTCATCTTGACACTAGAAGACCTCCAGGACCTAGCAACGGATTTTGGCCCCCAAAAACCTTCTAGTCTCACATAGTCTGTCTCCCGGGGCTGCCATATTTATTCTCACCTCAGTTTCCCCAGGTCCAGCCCGTCACCTGGAATAACCTCGTCCTCTTGTCCATTTATCCAACCCTACAACAGCCTTCAAGATACACGCTAACTTTCCGAGAAACTCTGCTGCTCCCATTTTTCCATTCCTCACTCATCTGATTTCTGACTAACCACATTTAATCTGTCCCTAGTTGATGCTTGTCTTGGGCTTGCTAACCTTTGTGTACATATTTTAATTTATACCACAACCAGATTGAAAATACCTCAGAAGTCAGGATCGTTGTTTATACCTCGAGTATAAAGTCTTTCCCAAGCTCTGAGCACACTGCAGGTACACAGGGAATACTGGCTGGCCAGTTTCCCAAATGCTGCCTTCTACGTGAAGAGAAGGAAACTTTCTCAGCTAGATCAAGAGTCCTTCTCCGGGCACCTGAGCGGCTCAGTCAATTAAGTGTCCAATTCTCGATTTCGGCTCAGGTCATGATCTCAGGGTTCCCATGTCCCGTGTCCATGCTGGGCATGGACCCTGCTTAAGAATCTCTGCCTCCCTCTCCCCTGCCCCACTCTCTCTTCCCACTTCTATTAAAAAAAAAAAAAGTCCTTCTTACCTCGATTAAAGCATCAATTTGAAACCTGTACTTTATGTTATACTTACAAAATAAAATATCATAGAATCCCCACTAAAATCAAGGAGGAGCAGGAACACCACCATGTAATGGTCTACTAGAGGTGACAGATAATAAACTAAAACATGAAAAGGAAACACAAGGTATACTTAGTCATAACTTCCCAAAAGAATGAATGAAAAAGCCATTAGAACTACCAAGAGAGTTCAACAGTGTCCAAATTCAAACTCGGGAGTATAAGGATCAATGGCTTTCCTAAACACAAGCAATCAATGATTAGAAAGTATAACAGGAAAAAAAGGAGCCCATTCACAAAAGCGCTAAAACTATAGAATACCTAAGAGGGAAAAGCCAGACAAGAATATATAATCTCAATGAAGAAAAATCACAGTACTTTTACTGAAGGATATAAAACACCTGAATAAATAGAGGATATTCCATATTTCTGACTAGGGAAACATATTGTAGGGATGCTGACATTTCCCACACTAAACTATTCATTTGATGCAACCCCATTCAAAATCCCAATGTAAGTTTTATTGAACTACAACAAACTTATTCTACGATTCGTGTGGAACTATGAATCTGCCTGAATGGTCATGAACATTCTGAACTAGAAGATTAATGGGTGATGACTCACTATCAAAATATAAAATAAAACTGTGCTATAAAATGGTATGAGTTTCCTGTAGGAATAGATAAAAAAGACTCACAGAACAGATGAAATAGCATTTCAAGCAACTGGGGAAAAGGACAAACATTCAATAAATGGATGTGGGATAACCAACTAGCCATTTTGAGAAACAGAAGCAGATTTTGATTTCCCATCTGTGCTGGATATCTTTGTCTTTTTCCCTCCGGATACCTCTCAAAAAACCAAAACAAACAAAAAACCAACAAAAGAAAGGAGGAACATGGGGCTTTGGAGTTAAATGGATATGTGACTCAAATTAGGCAAGAAACTTGCCTAATTTCCCCGGGATCGCCTCTGTAAAATGTAAGTACTTTATTAGGAAGATTAAATCTGATAAAACCTGCTGGATGCCTGCCGAGTTCCTGGTACAGAGAAAGCATCGCTGGACCTTTTCTCTCTCCTCCATTTGGCCTGTGGAACCTCGAGGGCCAAGAACGTACCTCGGTTGTCTATATATCCTGCATGCCTGTGCAGATAGATAGAAGCTCATTCCCTTTGCTGAAAGAACGAGCAACTGAACAAGCCACACTTGTTCATTGTTAATGGATAAACATATGTTCACATATGTTCGTTGTTAATGGGTAAACAAGAGATGCCTTTCCAGCTTCTGCCAGGAAGATCAAACACTTCCGGTTTGTGGGAACAGTAAGCCGAAGAAAACCAGAGCTCTGGGCCAGCACGATCAGGATTTTCAGAGCAGGAAGACTCACCATATAAATCTAACATTTTCCAACTTTCTTCTTGAGAGCCCCAGGCTCTGTGGAGTGAGTCTGCCGAGTGAGTGACCGGCAGCCAGGGGCAAGAGGGTGGGGACCAGAAAGCCACGCCGGGAACCTGGTCTCCAGGCTGAGACGCCGGAAACACCAATGGCAATAGGCAGGCCGCCACAATAGAACTCTGACCCCCAAATTTGGCAGCCATCAGCCTGGAAACCACACACCCTGGAGTGTCAGCCCAGAACATTTAGGCCTTGTCAATGACCACCAGCTCCTCTCACTTTTGCCCTGACTGCCTCCTCTATTTCCAACTCAGGACTAACAAGGGAAAGCCACATGTGCTCTCCAAACCAATGACATAGACACTCTCCTTTCAGTTATCCTGTTTCTAGCTTCCCCAAGCTAATACCCTACCCTCCAATCAGAACATATCTGCAGTCTGCCCCTCTTTTCCCCAATAAAGCTTTCCCACTCCTCTCCCGCTCTTGGAGTCCCTCCCAAATGCTACTGATGGCAGCTGACTTCCTTGCTACACAGCTAGCACTCGATAAATCGCTCCCGTGTGTTCTCATTTTAGTGGCCTTTATTTCCAGGGGACTTCTCCCATATTTTAGCTAGATACTAGATACATGTTATATACTGGGTTTATATATGAGGTTTCATTTTTAAAAGTTCCACTGCTAATTCTTTTTTTTAAAACAATTCACAGAGACAGACCGATGCCAAGAGACGAACTTCTCAAGGAATCAGAGTAAGCCTGCTCAGCTTGCATCGAACTAAGAAACAAGGGATATATGGACAGAGGGCAGCAAAGGGACGCTGGACAAAGACAGGGCTGGGCCTGGACAACAGACAGAGGCTTCCAGAGACCTCTATGGGCTTTTTTAGTTTTCCCATAAGCCAGGCACAGCTGCATCTAGAGGCTGAAGGGACTGGACTGCCCTGTTGGAAGGCCTCCTTACTAGCCCCTCCCCATAGGTGGGCGGGAGTTAGCCACAGTTCTAAGACTAGAAATGTCCACCTGTCAGAAGTGCAAATATATAAAATAAGGCCCCAGGGGACTCAAATAAGAGGAAGATGGTCGGGAAGGTCCCAGCCCCTTACCTTCATGGGAAAATGGCTTCTTGGAATGTGGGATTGGAGCCCTGTCCATCTACCTATGATAATTTGCCTGTCTGAAATCTTAAAATTCCCAATATCCCTCTATATGGTCTTTAAATCTATTTAAAATAGGTTATGGCTGCACTTCCCAAACTGGCGAATGTTAATATATGTCTCAGGAAAAGAAGGAGTCAAATAAATTTGGGAGATGCTGGTGAAACCAATTTAAACACATTGCATTCAAGTAGGACTTTGTAAAACCTTGAATCTGCTAATATATGTTGTGAATCTGCAAGAAAGGGATAGAGTCTACAGCATTTTTGAAATTTATTTAACTGCAGAAATTGGTTTCCTGCCCACCTATTTACATCTCCCTGAGCATCATCCTATGGCATACCATTTTGGAGGCACAGGTCTAAGATAATGCTACCTTTCACAGGAAAACTATGAGCCGGTTAACTCCTCTTTTTTTCTTTTTTAAAAGATTTTATTTATTAGAGAGAGGGGTGGAGGGGCAGATGGGAGAAGGAGAGGCAGAGAAATCCAAGTAGACTGCACACTGAGAGCAGAGCCCAGTGTGGGACTGGATCTCATGACCCCAAGATCATGACATGAGCCAAAACCAAGAGTCAGGCATTTGACCAACTGAACCACCCAAGCATCCCAAGTTAACACTTCTTATCATGCACTGTAACTTAACAAAGGGAGGATCAGGAGACCAGAGAGGAAGTGGCACATGAGGGCAGTTTTGAGGACAGGAGGAGGGAAAATAAGACCATAAAGCAGAGTCACTAAGGAGGTTGCAGTTGGGTCCCCGGTCAGCCTAGCACAATTTAAGGATAGTAGCATTAAATTCCAGATGGAGGAAGTCAGAGAGCATCCTTACCCGATTTGTAATTTTTCTTAACCACCCTAGTATCAATCTCTCTAGAAGCTAGAGCATGGCCAAGAGAATCCCTGAACTCGAGAATTACTGAATTGGGCAAATGGTTCTCTTTATCGCATTGCATCAGTGATGGCCTTAGACCCCATTTCAGGGTTAAGATAACTCCAGGGAGAGAGATGCTGCTGATCGTCTGACGCTCCAACAATGCCACTTTTCCTTCTGCAGCCCCACCACGAAGTTCTTGACAAACCACAGGGAGGGAGAGGAAAGAGCTCCACGGACCCCTGGTTCACTTACTTGAGAATCACACAGCCTGTTCCTGCTGGGGGCGCTATCCAGAACACCTGAATCCGTGTCCTCCTCCGTGGGGTGCTTTCCGTGACCGCAACGGGGCAGTTACTCATAAACTGCGTTTCTTCTTCATCTATGATCTATGGAAAGTAAACACATTTAAATGCAACGTCACTCTGGGAAAGGCTCTTAAGTTTCCGAGTTGCCACTTCCTTAATTTTATTTTTAAACCTGTCGTTTTGTGTTAGCAGCTCTATACCCCCAGACACCAGAATAGTGCCTGGCACAAAGTTCCAGTCAATGCATGCTGAATTAACACGAGGGCAAGGAGTTGGCACCTGTGCTCTGCTCTCAGGGACCAGGATCTGGTGTCAGCACTTTGAGGAACAGGCCACTAGGTGATGGCCTTGCTTATTTCACTATCATAAAGGCGTCCAGCTTCAGAGGAGGAGGAAGAGGAGGAAGAGGAAGAGGAGGGAGAGGGGAAAATCCATAGCCAACACTCTAAATAGCTAAAATTTGCAATTCAGCTACAGTTTTAGAGCTTGCAATTGAAATGCTAAAAGAAAATACCCCTTTGGAGGAAGTCCACCAAAGTACCTAACCTCTATCCCAGCTTTGGTGCTACTTAACTTGGCAGAGTCTCTGCCTCCTGAGTTTGTGCATTGGGTCAGGGCTATCCCAAGCTAACCATCAAGGTTTCCGTGGACACTGCGAAGAAACTGGTAGCCATTCCCATCCCCAAGACTGGCTCAGTGTTTCCCCATTTGCTTCTGGGTCTGCTGCCAGAACTCACCTGTCTTCCTAGTACTATTTCAGACTGTTAGACCTGGAAGGATCTCCTGAGGAAATCATCTAAATCCAATAGGTCTTAGGTGCCAATTCCAATTGATTGGTAGTAGCTGTGTCATGAGTAGTGCTAATAACAGTAATAGTGAGGCAGGAATCTATCAAAATCCTAGAGGAGAACATAGGCAGTAACCTCTTCGACATCAGCCACAGCAACTTCTTTCAGGACATGTCTCCAAAGACAAAGGAAACAAAAGCGAAATTGAACCTTTGGGACCTCATCAAGATAAAAAGCTTCTGTACAGCGAAGGAAACAGTCAACAAAACAAACAGACCCACAGAATGCGAGAAGATATTTGCAAATGACTCTACAGACAAAGGTCTGATATCTAAGATCTATAAAGAACTCCTCAAACTCAACACTCACAAAACTGATAATCACCTCCAAAAGTGGGCAGAAGACATGAACAGACACTTCTCCAAAGAAGACATACAAATGGCTAACAGACACATGAAAAAATGTTCATCATCTTTAGCCATCAGGGAGATTCAAATCAAAACCACACTGAGATATCACCTTACACCAGTTAAAATGGCCAAAATCAACAGGACAGTAAACAACAAATGTTGGAGAAGGTGTGGAGAAAGGGGCACCCTCTTACACTGTTGGTGGGATTGCAAGCTGGTGCAGCCACTTTGGAAAACAGTGTGGAGATTCCTCAAGAAATTAAAAATAGAGCTAACCTATGACCCTGCCATCGCACTACTGGGTATTTTCCCCAAAGAAGCAGATGCA
>CM053613.1:35279115-35334137 GCA_028646535.1 Procyon lotor
GAGGGGGAGATGAACCATGAAAGACTGTGGACTATGAGCAACAAACTGAGGGTTTTGGAGGGGAGGGGGGTGGGAGTTGGGCAAGCCTGGTGGTGGGTATTGAGGAGGGCACGTATTGAATGGAGCACTGGGTGTGGTGCAAAACAATAAATCTTATAACATTGAAAAAAATAAATAAAAATTTAAAAATAAAATAAAATCTTAAAAAAAACAAAAAAACAATAACAGATAACATTTATTGAGTGTTTAGTATGTGCTAGGCACTAAGCTCAGTGCTTTATCTGACTTACTCATTTGTTCTTCAAATACAATTTAATAATATCCATATTGTATTTATTTTAAAGACTCATATTCCTTTTAGGATAGCAGGTAAAATAAAATGAAGTCACTCCAACTCCTTAGTTCATCATATATTTTTATCCCTGGACAAAGCAAAAGCAATCTTCTATTATATTTTCCTTACCTCTACATTCTTTATCCTACTCCCACTTATATATGTCCTTTTGAGTGTGTGTGTGTGTGTGTGTGTGTATGTATATATAAACATACATGTGTTTATATATTATATAAAATATGTGTATATTATATATGTGTTGTATACATGTATATATATATACATGTATATATACAGACACACACACACACACATATATGTAACTTACTTGAAGTTACATAGAATTTTTTTGTATTTTAATTTCTTTCACTTAATCTTATGCTTTTAAGATACAAGTTTCCCCCCCATCTGAAAGTAGAGCATACCTATGAAATCTTTTGTAAGCTGAAATGGTATAAACTGAAGAAGCAATCACCATTAATTTATATGGAAAATGTTTTGAGTGTTCAAAAAATAACCCCTCTCTGGCTTTTCTGATACCTTAGGACACATCTTGCTAACAGATGCACAAAATAAATCAAGATAAAACACAGATGCTCCCAGACACAGTTCAAAGCTATCTAGGGCTTGATGCTGAGATGCTGAGTATAGTTTCTGGGGAAGGAGCTTGGCCGTATCTCTCTTGCTGCTCTAGTTTGCACCGTCTCTAAACAGCTCACTGCTAAACAAACGCTGAGTGCTATTTGCATTTTTGCCTTTTTCATAAAAGTGAAAATCCTTTTTGGATTTCTTTCAGGTGCTGAAAACAGGAACTAGTGTAGGTCTTCCGTAAAAGCAAAGTGGCATGACATGAACTTTGAGGAAGTGAGGATACCTGTATGTTGAAGTTACTATATGTGAATGTAATTCATTCTTCTGACTGTGGCCTAGTGTTCCACTGCACTAGTCCATTCCTCCAGTGACGTGCGGTCAGCTGACTTCCAGATCTTTACCTCCACAAACACTGCTGCAATGAAACTTCATGCTGCTCTACTCGTGAACCCAAATGAGAGCTTCTCAGCGATATAAACCATGTAGCAGGACGTTCCCCCAGAGGTTCATTTTACTTTTGGAATTCTTCACTGAACAGAAATAACTTTCACCTAGTCAGATTCACTGACTTCTCTCCTATGGCTTGCACTTTTGTGGTCTTGCCTAAAAAAACAGACCGCAAAGATATTTTCCAGTATTTTTTTATTTTTTTTACCATTAGCTTTATAATTTTACCTTTCACATTTGGGTCTTCAATCCATTTAGAGTTTATTTTTTAATACAGTCGAGTAGGGCTCCAACTCCATTTCCTCCACATGGTGAGCTACTTTAAAAAAATTGCTAAACTTAATTTTTTAAGAGCAGCTTAGGTTTACAGCAAAACTGAACAGAAAATGAAGTTTCCATAGACTCCCTGTCCCCACCCATGAACAACTCTCCCCATTACCAACGTCCAGCACCAGACTGGTACATTTATTACAACTGATGAACCCACACTGACCCAGCATCAGCACTCAACGTCCAGAGTTTACATGAGGGTTCACTCCTGGTGCTGTTTATTCTATGGGTTTTAACAAATGTGTAATGACACGCATTCACCACTGAGGTTTTATATAAATTATTGTATTGAATAGTTTCACTGACTTAAAAATCCTTGGAGCTCTGCCTCTTCATCCTTCCCTCCTTCCAACTCCTGACAACCAGTGATCTTTTATCATAATTGCTTTTTAGTTTCAGGAGGTTTTCTGTTGATTCTTTCAGATTTTCCTATGTAGACAATCATGTCATCTGAGAAAAAAGTTTTATTATTTCTTTCCCAATCTGTATACCTTTTATTTCCTTTTCTTGTCTTACTGCATTATCTACAATTTCCAGTATAATGTTGAAAAGTAGTGGTAAGAGGGGATATCCTTGCCTTGTTCTTGATCTTATGGAGAAAGCTTCAAGTTTCTTACCTGTAAGTATGCTATTAGGGATAGGTTTTCTTTGTAGATGCTCTTTATCAAGTTGAGATATTCCTCTCTATTCCTAGTTTGCTGAGGGTTTTTATCAGGAATGGGTGTTGGGTTTTGCCAAATGCTTTTTCCACATTTATTGATAATGATCACATTTTTCTTCTTTAGTCCATTGAAATGATGGATTATGTTAATTGATATTTAAATTTTGAACCAGCCTTACATTACCTGGGGTAAATTCCACTTGGTTATGGTATATATTCTTCCTGTACATTGTTGGATATGATTTGCTAACATTTTGTTGAGGAATTTTGCATCTATATTCATGAGAAATAGGAGTCTGCAGTTTTCTTTTTCTTACAGTCTTTGGTTTTGGTGTTAGGGTGACACAGGCATCATAGATTGAGTTAGAAAGTAGAGTGTTGGTATAATTTTTCATTAAATGTTTGGTAGAATTCATCAGTGAACCCATCTGGGTATGGTACTTTCTGTTTTGGGAGATTACTAATTATTGATTCAATTCTTGAATAGATATAGGCCTATTCAGATTGTCTATTTCTTCTTGTTTAAGTCTTGGCAGATTGTGTCTCTCAAGGAATTGGTCTGTTTCATGTAGGTCATCAAATTTGTGGGCACAGAGTTGTTCATAATAGTCCTCTATTATTCCTTTAGTGTCCACTGGATCCTAATAATGTTCCTTCTTCTGTTTCTGATATTAGTGGTTTTTGTCTTCTCCTTTTTAAAGTTAACTTGGCTGGGTGCTTATCAATTTTTTTGATCTTTCCAAAGAGCTGATCTTTTAGTTTTGTTGGTTCATTGATTTCTGCTCTCATTTTCATTACTTCTTTTTCTCTGTTTACTTTGGATATAACTTCATTTTCTTTTTCTAGGGAGGAAGCTGAGATCACTGCTCTTATATCTTTTTCTTTTCTAATATATACATTCATAAATTTCCCTTAAAATTCCACAAATTTTGATAAGCAGTATTTTCATTTTCATTTAGTTTAAAATACTTTTAAAGCTCTTTTGAAATTTCTTCCTTGACCCATGCGTTGGTTAGAAATGTGTTGTTTACGAGGATTTTCCAGTTATCTTTCTGTTATTTCCAGTTTAATTTCATTGTGGTCTGAGAGCAGACATTATATGATTTCTGTTCTTTTAAATTTGTTAAGGTGTGTTTTATGGCCCAGAATGTGGTATATCTTCGTGAATGTTTCATGTGAGCTTGAGAAGAATGTGTAATCTGCTATTATTAGATCAAGTAGTTTGTAGATGTCAATTATAACCACTTTATAGGTAGTACTGTGGAGTCCAACTATGTCCTTACTGATTGTCTGACTGGTGAGTCTGTCCATATCTAATAGAGGGGGTGTTGAAGTCTCCCAACTATGATAGTGGATTCATCTATTTCTCCTTGTAGTTCTATCAATTTCCACCTCACATATTTTTGATGCTCTGTTGTTAGGTGCTTACACACTAAGGATTATTATGTCTTCTTAGAATATTGACCCCTTCATCATTATGTAATGCTCCTCTTATTCTTGATAACATTCCTTGCTCTGAACTCTGCTTTGTCTGATATTAATATAGCTACTCTTGCTTTCTTACAATTTGTGTTTGCATTATATATCTTTCTCTATCATTCAGCTTTTAATTATAAGTGCCTTTATATTTAAAGTGGGTTTCTTGTAGACAACATATCAGGGTCTTGTTTTTTATTCACTTTGCTAATCTTTTAGTTGGCATAGACTATTGATATTTAGGGTGATTACTGATACAGTTAGATTAATATTTGCCATACTTCTGTTTACCTTTTAGTTTCATTTTTGTCTTTCACACTTCTGTTGTTTTTGTCTTTGACCATTTTTATATGATTCTATTTTCTCTCTTTTCTTTGCAAATCAATTATATTTCCTTTTTTATTTGCTTTTTTGTGGTTATCCTAGAGTTTATAGTATATATTTACAATTAGCTCAAGTCTATTTTCAAATAACATTATACTGCTTTACAGACAGTTCAGTCACCTTATAATAACCAAATATTCCTAGTTCCTTCCTCCTGTCCTTTGCATTGTTGTTGCCATTCATTTTACTTATTCATAAGTATGCATGTAGGCATAAACATATTTAACTGAATGAATTGTTGCTGTTGTTATTTTGAAAGACTATTATCTGTTAGATCAATAAGTTTTTATTATTCCTTCACTTATTCCATCTTTGATGCTCTTCTTTTCTTTATGAAGATCCAAGTTTCTGACTTACATTGTTTTTCTTCTCTATAAAGAACTTTAAAATCATTTTTGCAAGACAGATCTACTGACAGCAAATTCCCTTAATTCTGATTTGTCTGAGAAAGTCTTTATTTTTCCTTCACATTTGAAGAATAATTTTACAGGGTACAGAATTCTCAGTGTTTTGTTTCTCTCAACACATTAAATATTTCACTCTACTCTCTTCTTATTTGTATGGTTTCTGAAGATAAGTTGGGTATTAATTCTTATCTTCAGTCCTATATATGTAAGAATTTTCCCCCCACTCTAGCTTCTTTCAGGATTTTTTTTCCTTATCTTTGATTTTCTTTAGCTTAAAAAATGATAGGCTTAGGTGCAGTCTCTTTGGATATTTATCCTTCTTGGCATTCTCTGAGCTTCCTGAATTTGTGGTTTGGTTTGATATTAATTTGGGGACATTCTCAGTCACCATTGTTTCAAATATTTCTTCTGTTCCTTTCTCTCTTCTCCTGGTATTCGCACTATGCGTATATTACAACTTTTAGAGGTGTCCCACGGTCCTTGGACATTCTGTTATGTTTTTTTCAGTTTTTGTCCTTTTTGCTTTTCAGTTTTAGAGGTTTCTATTGATATTTCCTTAAGCTCAGATTCCTCAGCTGTGTCCAGTCAACTAATAAGTTCAAGAAAGACAGCCATTTTTTGAGAAGGTTTTTGATCTCTAGCATTTATTTTTGTTCTTTTTTTCCTTAGGATGTCCATCTCTCTTCTTACATTGCCCATCTGTTCTTGCATGCTGTCTACTTTATCCATTAGATACTTTAGCATAGTAACACTGTTGCTTTAAATCTCCAGTCTTAATTCCAACATCTCTGCCATGCCTGCTTCTTATGTTTTCTCTGTCTTTCCAAATTGTGTTTTTTGCCTTTTAGTATGCCTTTTAATTTTTTGCTGAGAGGTGGACATGATGTTCTAGGTAAAAGGAATTAAAGTAAATTGGCCTTTAGTAATGTTGGGGAAAGGTGTTGGGGAGGAGAAGTGTTCTCTAGTGCTATGATTAGGTCTCAGTCTGTTGGTTGGTGACTTGTGCCCCTGGACTGTGAACCTCACTTAGGCTTCTCAGCTACCCCCGCAACCATCCTTCTTTGCCTAGGTGAGACTGGATGGCTGAAGTGTCTGCAGTTGTATATTTTCCTTCCATCACAGGGAAGGCCAGAGGGAATGGCGTTGGGTACTTCCCTTCCCCAAAATAGATTAGGCTCTGATAAAACCTCAGCAGGTTAGGTTCTGGTAAAATAGTTTCTCCTGAGGGCAGGTCCTGTTAAGAACAGAATGCTTTGGTGTATTCAAAGATGGTTTCTCTTCTCCTCCCCCTGCCAGAAGCATAACAGTTTTTCACTGACATTTACTTTGAGAATCTACTAGAGTTCCTGGAGGTAAAACTCAAAAATTTTGTCCCCCATCCCCAACCCAATGACTGGATGTCTCTGGAGTTTTTATCTCTCAGAATTGTCCACACCGAGCCTCTGACCATCTAGCAATTATAGTTTAGGTTTTCCTATGCTGGCATGTGGAGACTTTTGCTCTGGTAAGTTGTGATCCTCTGTTTCCTCCTGTTTGTCTCCCCAATACTTGGGGCAGTAGTTTGCCCTGTGAACTCACTTCTCTGATGGATCTAAGAGCTGTTGATTTTTCAGTTTGCTTAGCTTTTCACTTGCTGTTAGAATGCAGTGTTGACTTCCACTTCTTACGTGTGGGATGGGACACCAGAAGTCCACACTGTGAGTTACTTTTGTGCTAAGTTAATTCAACTTTACCCCACTTTTTTATGATGCCTTTGTCATATATAGAATGACAACATAATTTATTGTCTAAACAAGGATTAAAAGGCTGTTATTAATCATTGTTCTAGGATAATAGGCAAAACTGAGACTTTCCCAGGCAAATGGGGCATATATTCAACCTAGTCATATACCAGGTTCCCAAACACTCATGTTATTTCTGGACTTTCTGTTCTAGTCTCCTGCCCACCCTCTGCTCATGGCACTATATTTTAATATCTAGAAAGGCAAGTCCCCGTCCTTGCTCTTCCTTATCAACATGGTGTTACCTATTTGTAGGTCTTTATTTTTACATACATAGTATGTAAACTCTAAAAATTCCTACCTCTGTCATTTTATCTTCCTGATGTGATGAAATCCCAACCTTAGATAAACTGCTCGCTCCATGATAAGGCCAGTTGTCTTCTATATTAACTGACTTCGAGCCTTGAGTCTGCCCTGCTACACTGCTGTGTGTATCTGATAAAACCTCATCAGGTTAGATTCTGGCCAAATATTTCCTATTCGTTATTTTACTTTCCCATTCTTGACAATGATTATTTCAAATCCTCCTGACTCTCCCCAAACCTCCAACTTTTATCTCTCCTCTTTACTTACTGTTTTATCTTGTGTCTTTACAGAAAAAATCGAAGTCATCAGACGTATGATCCCTCATTTTCTCATTTGCATCTGCCCTGTCCTCTTCTTTGCTGTTATAATAGAGGAGACTTACTTTTCTTACATTTCTGCTTTGTTCCCATCACTTCTTCCTGACTCTAACAATGACTTTTCTCCCCACCAGATTCAACTTTTGCCCTAGTGGAATTATTCCCGTTAGCCTGTTAAGCGTATTTGTTAAGCATATTTTAGTCTCTCCCATTGAAAAATTAAGTGACCTTGAGTTATCCCTTCATCCCTCCCCAGGAGGGGATTTTCTCTCTCCACTCCATCGCAATCAAATTACTTGATGGCGTTGGCTATGTTTACTGTCTTCACATCAGCTCCCACTCACTGTCAGCCCAATCCCAGGAGTTTTGGGAACATCATGGTACCCTGACAGCTCTAAGACCATCAGTGCCTTCTGCAATGCTTAATCCAGTAAATCCTCTCTAGTCTCTCTTCTTAAAGCACTCTCTCCCTGCTTGGTTTTAGTGCCATAGCTCCTTCCTGCCCTCCTCCTTGCCTCCACTTTCTTATCTACTCTTTCTCCACTTTCTTTGGCTGCTCGTCCTCCTCTACTGGACTTTAAATCAATCTGTAATTGCTCAAGGATAGTCCTAAACCCTCTCCAATTCTGACTTTATTCTGTCTCTGCAGGTGATCTTAAATTCAACTCATGGCTTTAATTACTACCTACACGTGGATGGTTCACAAGTTTGTATTTCCAGTCTTGGTCACTCTTCTGATCTCCAGACATGTATCTCTGACCTTCTATCTTCTATTTGCATTTCCTCTTGGATCAAAACCACCTCACATCTACCTCATCAGCAACTGACTTAACTATCTTTCTCCTAGTCTGGCCCTACTTCAGTTGTACAAGTCAGAAACACTGGAAGTCCTCCTTGGCTCTTCCCTCCCTCTCCCATTCATATCCCAATTTTGTCCATTTTACCTTCCAAATATCTCTGGAATACCTACTACCATCCCTACTATTACCCAGACTAAGCTACATCATTTTCAATCTGAATTAAAATAAAATTATTCTAACTAGCCTTTGTACATTCTCTCTTACCTTTCTCCAAATCGCTCTCTATATGGCAAGCCAAAGCAATCTTTTAAAAACACAAATTTAATTCTAATATCTCCCTCCTTAGAACAATTTACAGATTTTCACTGCTTCTAGAATCAAGACTGAAATCCTTCATAGAGTTGAATCTGCCTTCCTACTTCTCTAGCCTCATACTGTGCCATCTCCCTCCTTGTTTTCTGCACTTGGCTACTTTGGACTTGGTTTTCTCGTGCCAAAGACTGACCAATTCCCATTTCCTTTTTCCCTCCCATCTTTTCCCTTCCTCTGTCTTCCTCCTTCCTTTCTTTCCTCCCACTCTCCTATCCTCCTTCCCCTCTTTCCTTTACTTCATCTCAGCTCACTCAACTTTTTCACTGAAAAGACGGTTTTCTTTCACTATGGCAATTCCCTCCCTTATATGTTCTCATATGACCCATCTCTCTCCTTTCACTTTATTTTTAAATTTTACATACATTTGTTTGATTCCTTGATTAATGTCTACTTCTCTAATAATCTGTAAGCTACACGAGGGCAGGCACCATGTCTCTTAGTTTTTTTCCCATTGTTTCCCCAGTACTTAGCACAGAGCCTGATCCATAATAGTTGCATGCTGAAGAACTTGGTGTACTTGCCTCCTCCCTTTGGTTGCGAGATTCCCAGCTCTATGTCTGGGCAGTAATATCTGCCTTAGCTCTCTTAGACAACTCCCTGGACTTCTTTCTGACTTTAGACTTTGTTTTTCTAGATGGTAATTCATAGCCTTAATTATAATAACAATAGCTACCATTTTTGAGTACTATATATATATGTGTGTATATATATATATATATGTAAGTATATATACGGTTTCCATTTCCCCCCAAAACTGATAAGCCTATCCTTGAAGAAACGACTGTGACATAGATGGGTTAAATAAACTGTCAGGTCCCACAGGGGTGGAGCCAGCATTCGAGTCCTACCTTGCTCTAATCTCTGTGCTCTTTTCCTATGCCACAGGCCCTCCTAATAGTGTCATTCCCTTATGTTAGGTAAGAAGTTTCTAGTCAAGCTTAGTCACATGGAACCACATACATTGGACCAGCCCACACTAAATACCCTACTCCAACATACACATAAGTACTTGGTAAATATACATAGTGCTCCGCTTAAGGTTTTCTTTGGAGGGTACTTAGTTTCCCTTATGCAGCTTTATTGGTGTTAGGGTGGATTTCCAAATAATTGTGATTTTCTTAGACCTGTGCACTTGGCTTCGTAAGAACCCCCTTTATTGGGAGTCACAGTGAACTTTTGGAACTTTTTTTTTTTTAAGATTTTTTATTTATTTGACAGAGAGAGAGATCACAGGTAGGCAGAGAGGCAGGTAGAGAGAGAGGGGGAAGCAGGCTCCCTGCTGAGCAGAGACCCCGATGTGGGGCTCGATCCCAGGACCCTGAGATCATGACCTGAGCTGAAGGCAGAGGCTTAAACCAGGGAGCCACCCAGGTGCCCCGAACTTTGGGAACTTTTAACCCTAAATATTTACAATCTTTGGGAGGATTCTCGGTGACTATATCAGGAAAGCCAAAAGTAATTAATATTTAATTAACATTTTCTACGTGTCAAGTACTTAGCATGGTTACATCATTGAATCCTTCATGGGAATAATTATTTCCATTTTACAGGTGAGGAAATGAAGCTCAGGGTGATCCATTCTGACCTAGCACTGTCTGAAGCCAAAGCTTGTGGTCTTCCCAGTTGCCTCTGGCAAAGTTCCCAGTCTGGGATAAGACTAAGACCCTTGGCCCAGTGCTGAAACAAAGAAGAATATTTTATAAGACATAGAAGCCACCTCAGGTAAACAGCATTGTTTATCCACAACCTCAGTTGCCAGATGGTAATTAGGCATTGAACAGAAGGAGTTGTTTCCTCCAATCCAGAGAATACTCCCAAAGTTGTTTGCTTTTCAGAAAATATTAGCTTCTTCCAATAAGCCTTGAGTCTATCAAAACATGCTCTTATACTTTGCCCCATCTCCCAAAATCTCCATCCTTCTTGTGGTCTGAATAGAGCCACCATGTTAGCCATCAACTGATATGACTAAATAAAGTCTTCACCTCTCATTTCAATCTGTGATTTCTTTTGAGTACCCCAGACCAGAAAATTAAGACATATTACCACAGGTGGCTGGGTCTGGTAGCAGTGTTGTGAATGATTTTTATTTCCTATGTTTTTGTTTTTTCTAAATCTTCTACAGTGATGATGTATTATTTTAAATGAAGAAGTTTCTAATATTTTTTTAAGGACCTCATTACAACATTCCATAGCCAACATTTCTGTTCTTTGTTGTTCTTCTTTTTAAAAAATTTTTATTTATTTTTTTAAATCTTTTTTTTTTTTTTTAAAAGATTTTGTTTATTTGACAGAGAGAAACACAGCGAGAAAGGGAACACAAGCAGAGGGAATGGTAGCGGGAGAAGCAGGCTTCCTGCTGAGCAGGGAGCCCGATGCGGGGCTCGATCCCAGGACTCTGGGATCATGACCTGAGCCGAAGGCAGACACTTAACGAATGAGCCACCCAGGCGCCCCTAAAATTTTTACTTTTAAAAATTTATTTATTTGAGAGAGAGAGAGAGCGCACACGCTTGTGTGCATGAGCAGGGTGAGGGGCAGAGGGAGAGGAGAGAATCCCAAGCAGACTCCATACTGAGCACAGAACCCAATGTGGGACTCAATCTCACAACCCTGAGATCATGACCTGGACCCAAAATCTTTCTAAGCTACCTCATCAACATGCTGTCAAAGTTTCTAAAACTTTTCATTGCTCACACTCTTAGTCCTGAATCACATGCCATACCCATTTTGAAAGCTACATCAGGACCCATCTTTACTCTTAGGGTATCTACTCCTGCCTCATCATATTTGTGGCCCCACTTTCTTTTCAGACTCAAATACACAATACTTCTTTCTTAAATCTAATCTTGGTCCTCCTCCCCAGCTCTGATCTGGATTCTCTCCCGATATGTTGTCTTACCCTTTCTCGTCTGACAGACAGAAGCCTCGAGAGATTAACCTTTTAAACAGTGTCAAGGCCCCAGATGGAGTCTCAAGCATTCTAACAAGTGGGTGGACCACGGCAGTGGGACATCTGGGAGAATACTGTCCAGAAATTCAAGTAGGTCCAAATGACCTTGGACATTTGCCTTCAGGAAGCAGAGCCTCAGGCATAGAGGTGAGGGCTGGTGGTCAGGGTCAGGGCTCCAGTTCTCACATGAGAACCAAGAATAAGTCGGATAATTGGAACGAGAACTTGGAATGGCACCCACAACAGGAAATTGGTCCCATGAGCCTGGTCATGGAGCAAAGCTGGTAGGAGAGGGTAGGTTTGGAAACCTGGGCCTTAGTTTAAGAAGGGCTTCTCCTAGGGGGATGTCAGATGGGAGGAGGAGAACAACTCAGGAGCCCAGCAGTCAGCGCAGGGCATGACAACCAAAGATGCCTCTCAGGGATAGTGATGTGATAACCCTCAACTGGGAAGACTGGCTGCTTTAGCATGCTGTCCTCAAGTCCTTATTGATCTTGGTAGTGGGTGAGCTGAATCTGAGGGAGAGGGCAGTAGTCTATCTAAAGAGGGATTACTGTGTCCAAGAGTGCAGGCAACAGTAACACATAGGGTGGGTTAGGGTGAATGAAAGAAAATATGTCCTTTGGCATCATCTCATAAATATGTTTTCTTTGGATATTTGTGCAAAGTAGTACGGTAGATGGAAAGTGCATGAATGTTTGAGTCAGGTAGATTTGGATTAAATCTTGGCTCTGCCAATTTCCAGCTGGATGACCTTGGCCAAGTCACTTGACCTCTATGAGTCTGTTTTCCCATCTGAAAAATGAGGATAATAAACCCATCTTGCTTGGTTGACATAAAGAATACACAAGATTGTACTTACAAAGCATTCAATACCCAGAACAAGCCCTCAGTATTTTGTAGCTGGAGGGAAGTGCTCCCCCAACAACTTATGCTAGCTAATCATATTAACACAGGAGGAGGACATCCTGAAGAGGTGAAGCAGGTCTAAACTTTTTACTATAACTACGTAAGAGTTATTTGTTCAAAATAGGAAAATCAGAACACATAGAGAAGTAAACATTATGAAACAAGTACTACTTATAATTCTAATACCCCCAAGAGAGTTATTATTAACCTTTTGATGTGTATCTTTTCAGGTTATACATGTATACACACACATATATGAGATTCTAGAAAATACGATAGTTACTGTTTTGCAACCTTTTTTACTCAATAGCACATGATGAACAATTTTCTTTTCTACTCAGTATATCTCTCAATAAAATTTTCTATGACATAGCAGCCCATGCTATGGACACTCCACATTTTACTTAAAAAACCTCAGAGCGTTGAACATTTTGTTGCTTAAAATTTTTAGGCTATTATGATCATACCTTATGGCTAAATTTCACATTTTTAATTTTTCTGGGAGTGAAATTAATGTAGGTTTTTATTGCTGGGTCTTTCCAGGAAGGGATTTTGAACTACTTAAGTAAAATCTGAGTGAGAATCCAAAGAAAATAATCCTGGTCATTAAATCACCTCTTTCTAAGTTTCCCATGTGTATTTTTATTTTATTTATTTATTTTTATTTTTTTTTAGTACTAAAGTCATGGAAGGAAAGACAGCTGCTTTGTCTTTTATGAAAGAGCTTTCAATACAGATTTTTAAAAATTAAAGAAGGATATTGCCTTTATTGCTCTAAGGTATAAATATATTTTAGAAAAGTTTACAAAGACAGAAAAGTAAAGGGGAGGAAAGTTACCCCCCGCTGTTTCAGCCATTTTGGTCTGTTTCCTTGTAGACTTTCCTCTCTTGATATTTTGAAATCTGCAGATAGTTGTGCTTGTATGTATAATGTTGTGTCTTGTTTTTCTCATTTGCCCTAGAAGCCCCCACATTTTTGCAAGTTTTTCTGAACACATCAGAAACATCATTTGAATGTCTGCTTTGGCTGCACTGTGCAGGGTAGCTTTGGATGGTCCCTCCCGGCTGTGAAGATTTAGGTCCAAATCTTGCCCTCTTTCCCTACCAAGACCCTCACTTCCCAGGGCCTAGCTATATCCTCTCACTAGTTATTAGCATCCTTTTCTGCACTAGTGTCTCTTCCAACAGATTCTTATTTTCATTTTATTCATCCCCTTTACCCTTTCTGCTCTATCTTCTCTTTGCCAGGGGTGTGCACACCACCACCTCTCAGACCTGAGAAGCATGTGAGGACCAGGGGGAGGAGCAGGGCAGAGGTGACCATGAGCATTGTAGGTGGCCCCTCTGTCACCATGTCCTAGGCACATGGACTCCGATCCATGGAGGTTGAGCCCTGAGAGCTAATGGATGGTGTCCCCCACTGAAGAGAAATTAATCCTCCAGACTATGTGGGCTGTTTCACATACTGAGAGCAAACACAGCAGGCCAGGCTTGGGAGCTGAGCTGGACCAGGACACGTGGGTGCCCTGAGCAGGCTAATAATCTGGCCTCCTTTCAAAAGGATATTGTCTAAATATTTTCCCACCATCCATTGGGAGGAGACGGTGAGTGCTGTGTAGGAGGAAGCAGGGAAGACTGCTGGCTCAGCATCACTCCCTCTTTATTGCTCTGAGAAGTTCAGTTCCTGGCCCTGAACTTGCACACCTCACTCAGCTACTAGGAAGCCTGGAAGGCAGCCTAGACACCATCTCTGGTCACTTAAACACTCTTTGGGGCTTGCCTCCTACCAAGAGGCAATGGTGAAGGGCCTGGGAAAGAGCCCAACAGCCTGTTTACTAGTGTCTGGGAAATTCCTTAACCTTTCCAGAAGGAGTCTTATCTGTAAAGTGGGAGATAACGATAGTACTGGCCTCAATGGGCTGGAAGGGTGTAAATGAATTAATATATGTAAAATAGTTAGAGACAGTCCTGGCAGAAAGCCATCCCTGTGTGTATTATCATCAAGGTGTATTCTGTATAATTGTAAATATCATTACTATCATTATTCTCCTCCCATGCTTACTCTCCGTAATTCTGGTAAAGCCCATTTTCTTGGATCTCATTACATTTCCAGTGATGTTTTAGTGATTCTTACAGACTGTTATCCTGGCACCAACGCAGCTGGCCGGCACCTCTACCCAGCTTGGCTTGGGAGCTTCAAGTACAGTGGACAAGCTCCAGTGGGGCTGGGGCTAGGGTGTGTGTGTATGTGTGTCTGTGTCTGTGTGTGTAGCGGTGATTGCCTCATCACTCTATCTACAGTATAGCCCTTGGTTAAAAAAAATTACTGGGGGGTGCACCTGGGTGGCTCAATGGGTTAAAGCCTCTGCCTTCAGCTCAGGGCATGATCTTGGGGTCTTGGGATCAAGCCCCGCATTAGGCTCTCTGCTCAACAGGGAGCCTGCTTCCTTCTCTCTCTCTGCCTGACTCTCTGCCTACTTGTGACCTCTCTGTCAAATAAATAAAAAAAGATCTTTAAAAAAAATTTAAAAATGACTTGGGAGATGATAAGACAGGCAGAAATGGACTTGGAGAGAACTGGTAATTTACTAGGGGTAGGTAATTCTCAGCAAGAGAAGAGGCATCTCCTTTTGAAGAACCAGGAAGAGAAGGAAAACTTCTCTTCAAAACAAGTGAAGTATATGCCTTCTGGAGTCCGGAGAGACAGTATGGGGTGGTAGAGAGAGTATGAGGTTTGGGCTTGCAAACCAGGAAGCCCTGGGTCTGATTTGTGTCTTAGTAACAGAATGATCTTGAAAAAAGTAACTCATCTCTGGGCTTCCCTGTTCTCATCTATGTAAATGGCTGTGTTGTGCTCATAAAGGAAGAACTCCAAGGTGCCTGGAAGGACTAGGTGCCCAATAACTGTGACTTCCCTTGGAGACCATCAGAGAATGGGCTCTGCCAGGACCTTTAGTGCCCAGAGCCTAGCAGGTGGTTGACACACACGTGAATAACCGGGAAATCCAGGACTGCCCACAATGCACAGTCATAGCAATGGCATCTACATTTATTGAGTCGCTCTTCTATGTTGTTGGTAGTACTTCGTATCCATTATTTCACATCACCATCCCAGTAATCCTGTGAATTCAGAAACTGGGCCTAGGAAGTGGGGAGCCTGGGATCACAGCCGCTACGACCCCAAAGCTAATGCTTGTATCCACTGGCTCTAACTCGTTGTCCCCTCGTCTTCCACTTGGGGAGCTTGTATCAGTTTTGACTCAATGCTAGAAAATCACTCTGATAAATAGGTTTAAACAAACAGAACCGTCTAATTGGGGAACGTTATATTAGGTAGCCTAGTGCCTAGGAAATAAATCAGCCTTTTAAGTTTTATATTGCAATCCAGTTGAAATGTTTAATAATTATTGCCAGAGAATGGTATAATGCAGTACTAAAAATGAGTAATTGAAAAGCCCATCAAGGCAGATGAGGCATCTTCTCACTGAATTGCTCTTGAATTCATAATTATTTCATTCAGATTTATGGTCAGCTCAGCAAAGCATACATCTCTCTAGCCTGCTCTGCCTGTGGCTGTTCAGGAAGCCTTTTTCTATTGTGCCGGCACCTTCTGGGATGGACAAATGGATGGCTGTTGTACACGGAGAGGACTTTCGATGGTTTGACTTCATTTAGCAAAGGACAAAGTCAGGAGTGAAGTTTCAGTTTGCTGAGGACCCGCTGTGTCCCAGGCATTGTGCTGGAGTTTACGTGCATTAACCATGTTGGCTCATTTAAAGGCCCCAACAGTCCTGGGAGGGGACTCTGTTTTCCATCTCACAGAAGAAACTGAGGCTCAGAGCGATGAGATCACCGAATCAGATACAACAGGCTTATAGGGGACTCATACCCGGTAGTCTGGCCCTGAACCCCTGGCTCTTCCACTACGTCACCAGCCTCCAGAAATACCCTGTGTGCCTAGAGAAGGCTTAGATTTTTGAAACGAGGATTCTGGGAAGGTCAGATGCAGGAAAAAAACGAATCCCATCCAGATTTTATTTGCCGCTCTGGCTCTTTAAATATTTGAGTTGAGCCCGGACCCCAGCCTCATTTCCATCATTGTTATGGTCTCAGCACCTCCAGGCACAGAGGGGCCCCAGCCCTGGCTCCACGGGCCCCAGTTCCCCCACGGGTTCAGCCTCCCCACCCTGCCCAGATCGTCCAAAGCCGTGGGCGTTATCCGAGACACAAGCTTATCAGCCTGCCTCTCCCAAGAGCCTGTGGAGTGGGAGTTCTTGGCAAATTTAGTTCACTGGCAAGTGTGGACAGATGGCTGCTGGGATGAGCCAGCAACCTTTGTTTCTGGTCTCACCCATATGTCAACATGACCCAAAATGAGGAAAAGTAGGGAGGGGGTAGGAAGAAAAGGATGGGGCCACCTTACGGGCAGGAAAAAGAATATAATTCTTTTTTTTTTTTTATTACATTGCATTTAGAAGATTATAAATAGGAAGTGAGACTCTCTGACTCTCCCCTACCCTAGCATCGGACAATGACATTTCCAGCAGAAAAATTTTTCTCTCCAAAGCCCTAGTCTCCTCCGTACCTCTGATGCTTGGTTGTCCTCTGCTTAAGTCAGCAGATAAGAGCACAGGATCAAAACTCTGCTCCCTTGGCTCCTACCCCCTCACCTTGAGGATAAGGTAAGGTACTGCTGAGGGTTATTTTACAAGAGGTTTAAACAGGTCATAGGATGCTTTCATTCTCCGGGATAAAAAAGCATGTCAAGTTTCCCTCTCAGGTTTTTTGTTTGTTTGTTTTTGTTTGCTTTTTGTTTTTTTTCAGCATGAAAACAGCACACATCATGCATGGACTTATTATATCTTACTGAATATGGTACATGTCTGTGAACTTCTCCACCCCTGGAGGAATGCCAAACTTCAATCTAGCTAGATTTTAAAAGGAAGGAAGGATCTCTTTAAGGAAGTAGACTTCTGCTAAATCTCTGTGGTTATTGTCAAACACACCCGATGTGGTTAGCAGTCCACGAGTGCTGAGCACTTGCAAAACAAATCAAATATCTGGGGAGAATGCCTTTGGTCTCTGTGTGCCTAAAGGTAGAGCCTTGGGGTGAAAACAATGATCCAGTCGTGCAGACAAGAGCGTGAGGTGTCCCCCTCTGCTACTGTGAGGCACCCGGAGCTGCGGGTCGCGGGAAGGGAGCAGTTCACCAGCTCATGGAGGACATGAGGAAGTTCTCCAAGATCATTACTAGAAGCTGGAGAATCAGCCATTGTCCGGTCAGCACAGTGTATTGTAGGAAAAAGAACATTAATGGGAAGGGTGTGGGGCCAGGAAGAATAAAGGGAGAGAGAGAAAAACAGGCAAAGAACAATAGACGGAATGCTCTTCTCTGGCCACGGGCTATGTTAAGTGTGTCTAATCTGTCATCCCTCCAACTCTCACACCAACTCCCAGAGGGCCTGCAGCACCTCCAATCCCTGTTTCACCTTGTTGCCAGATGGGCTTCTACCTGTGGCCTCACTTTACATGCCGCTTCCTCTGGGAAGCCTTCCAGGCCTTAGCCAGCTGTGCTGCACACTCCTCGCTACCACCTTCATCACTGGATCCTCACGTCTCCGTCTCCGGTGCTCCTTCACAGTCGGAATCCAAACCGGAACTGCCTCGGGGGGGGGGGGGGCTCTGGGAAACAGCGAAGCCTCAGCCCCACCCCAGACCCACTCAGAAGCTCTGGGGGTGGGACTCGGGCCAGCAGTGCTTTTTTCAAAGGCCCTAGGTGATTTGATGGGCGCCTGGGATGAAAAGGGTCTTGAGCCTAGTCCATCGTACCCAAAACCCGGGGCTGGCTGACTCATCTACCTTTGTGTCACCGGCCCCCAGCCCTGTGCCAGGCACATCCTCTACACTTCATCTTTGCAGAGCGAATAAATGAATTAATTAAAATTAAACAAGTATTACCACTCCTTTTTCAGAGAAGAGGACACTGAATCACAGAGACAAAAATCACTGGCGTGTGGGGGCAGAGTTGCCGTCAGAGGGCCTGGGGGGTGAGCTCCCTGTGCGTCCGACCTCACGGTCTGCTTCCAGGGCCGAGAGCCGGGTCTCAGACAGAACGGGAGCTCAGCGCAGGTTTCCTGAATGGATGATGCTCCTGGTCTCTCTTCTTTTACAAATCAATCTCTTTCCACTATATCTTGCTATCAGCCCTGTCTCTGCCATTATCTATGTGCTTTTTTTTTTTTTAAGATTTTATTTATTTATTTGAGAAGGAGAGAGAGAGAGCACAAGCAGGCAGAGAAGAAAAGGGAGAGGGAGAAGCAGACTCCCTGCTGAGCCGGGAGTCCGATGTGACGTGGGACTCGATCCCAGGACCTGGAGATCATGACCTGAGCTGAAGGCAGATGCCTAACTGACTGAGCCACCCAGGCACCCCTATCTATGTGGCTTGGCACGAATCCCTTCTCTCTGGATCTGTTTCCTAAAATGAGGACATCGGGTAAGACGGCCTGGAGGATTCCTTCCAATTCTAATGACAGCCGACTGCCACGTCATACCTGTGCCGTCACTATGAAGGGCGCAAGTCCAGCTCGGATGCCAGCACCTTCCGCACACAGCACCTTCCTATTTGTCAGGAGGCCCCTGGATCGCTCCTTGTAGGCTTTTTTCCCATACTTCTCTCCCCTCTTTCCCTGCTTCCTGCCTCTCTTTACTTTCGCCCTCCCTTGGCAAGCTCTCCCAGGAGGAGGCAGGCTGTGGTCAGCAGGAGCTAGCCCTTGTCTCCTGGTCGGCCCTCGCCCCAAAGCATAACTCCACAGCCCAGAAAATGTAGTTATTAATGTATCATCCCCCGAAATCCAATTAAAGCAAAAAGCACCGCTCTGTTGACACAGTTGTAGCACCAACCAGGGAAGACGGGAACTCACGTTTGTGAAATGTGTACTACACGCTCGCATCTTCACGACGCTGTCTTATTCAAGCCTCGCCTTGACTGCCTGCCAGCCGTGCCTCCACAGACTCTGTCTCCAGCGCCCACAGAGCACCCACACTCCGCAAACACCGCGGCCCCCTCCCCATCTCTCTCTCGGCTTTCATCCTCAACCCCCACAATCCAATCTTCCTGCAGAAGCCAGAGGGCACGTTGAAAACCGTAAATCAAATCATGCCACTTCCCTGTGTGAAGACTTCCAACGGCTTCCCACTGCACTGACAATCTGAACTCAGGGACGCCGGCCTGCCATTCCTCCCCGGAGCGGCCCGGGCCAACTCCTCGCACCTCATCTCCTGTACCTCTTGATCGGCCCTCCATTATCGCCTCTTAAACACGCTCCACTCCAGAGCCTTTTGGCTTGTCTCCATCCTACGTGATCCTGCCCAGAGATCTTCAAGAATTAGGAAGGAAAGGAGCAAGGAAAAAATTCAGATATACTCCAGACTTGGGTGGCAGCTGGTTTTCCAGGTGAACCAACACGAACCTGCTTTTAGCTTCGCTCCTCCCCTCTGCTTCTGTGTGTTCTGTCGCGGGAAGGGCAAGGACACAACTTGTATTCCACAGATAAAGTCCAATGCCTACGCGAAATGTGGTAAAGAGCCAAATACGCTGCCTGCTCTGCCCCTACTGAAAGACTGTGGGAATTTATAACTCGATATTTTTAGATGGTAAGGGAACAGAAGTTTAGGGGAAAGAAGCTAGAATTTACTGAGCTATGTGCCAGGCCTCTTAAGCATGATTTTGTTGGATCAGCAGACCACCCCTCTGAGATAGGTAATATGATCCTTTGTTACCGAGGAGGAAAGTGGGGTTCCGGGGAGTTAGTGATTTCCCAAGGAACACACAGCTTTCCTAATGGGCAGAGCCACTATTCTATCCAGCTGTACCTGACTGCAAATCTCAGGCTCTCTCTCCTCTGCCCATCTTCCCTGACTCAGCACATCCTCCCCCGTCACCCCCCACCCCCCACCCCTGCCCGAGGTGGGGGAGAAACACGTCAGAGTAAACAACAATATATGCGTAAGTAACGATTAAGATATAAAAGTGAGAAAAGGCTGTTTTCCAAGAGCACATCTGAAGCTTCCATTTACCTGTGTTAATTGTAATACCTCAACAATAAGTTGTTCTTAAATATTCATTAAATTGGATCCCTTGAGGGCCTGCACTTGAGAGCTCAGTTGGCTGATATTCTGAATTCCGAACCGTACTTGAAAATAACCAAATGTCTTTTCTCCCAAAACATTCTATAGTTTGGCTTGGTAACCAATTCAAAATGACCCTCTGCTCCATTAGTGCTTTTCTGCCTTTTTCTTTTATTCTGGAACCTTAAGGTCAAACCTCAACAGTGGCACCTGCTGTGCTTCCTGCTGAGCTCTCTATCTGGATGCCTGTTGCCAAGAGAACAATCCTGCTTTCAACAATAGAAACAACCATCAATGCTTGCACAAAAGACTGAAGGATAATGGGAGATGTGGGTGAGTTAATTTTGCTCCTAGTCCTTTTGTTCCTTACAAATAAAGGGCACGGGTCACCAGTGAACTTGAGTAATGCAAGTCACACTACATACGAGAAATGGGTTCTTGAGGATTCAGTCAATGTCCTCACAATAATTTCATTTAGATCAGAAATACCCACACTGGTAGGTCCCTGGAGGAAGGAGCCAGCACTGAACAGGAACTGGGAGGCATACATTCTGGGGAAGTCAGGGAACTCGCCTAACCTTTCTGGGCTTTGGTGTGTTCCTGTGAGAAATGGCTCTATAGCTCAGAAATCCCCTGCAGTCAGGCAATATAGGTTCTGCTGTCAGATTCAGCCTGGTTGGGAAGTGAACAGGGAAGCCAGGGATTAGATCCCAGAGCCCTGGGGCCTGATTTCTCCTCATGCAGTCCCTGTCCTGGGAGAGGGCAGCATCCAGGCCTGGTGACAAGTGCCCTCAGCCCGGAGCTCTGCTCCACTTACCACCTCCTCCCTGAGGACACCCTGGGTCTCATCGGTACCGAATTGGCCACATCTTTGCAATCTTGGTCTCTGCAGCTTCCTCCGAAACACAAGTTCTTATTTCTCATTCATTCATTCACGCATTCATTCATTCATTTGGCAAATGTCGATCATATTGCATATTTGCAATATGCCAGATACCGTGATATACAGTCAGGAACAAAACAAAAAGTGGCTCCTACCCCCCTCTCGGTTCTAGTCAGCCAAGTGAATCAGACATTAAACACCTATGTTTTAAAGATAAGAAATACAGAAATGTACAAAGCAGAAAGTGAACTGTGTCCATATTTCCCCTTCCCAGAAAAAAGCACTGCTTAACTGGTGGATCGTATCATCTTGCAGTTCCGTGACTTCAGGTTTTTTCTCTTAATATCGCACAAATAGCGATTTCCATAAATCTCTGTCTACCGTGTATTTCTAAATGCTTGCATAATAATATGTGCCAGACTATATAATCTGTATTTCATTTGTATCAGGTTCCTTAACCCTCAGCATAGCTTTGTGAGTTAGTATTATAATTATCCCACTTTACAGCTAAGGAAACGGAGAGTCCCAGAAAGTTTCCCAGAGACCCGAGGTCATGCGGCTGGCCAATGGCAGAGGCAGGATTCAAATCCTGGCAGCCAGATCCTGGAACACCAGCTCTCAGCCACTATGCCCAGCGTTCCATTGCCAAAATGCACCATTGTTTGTTTTTATGAATCCTGTATGACAGACTTTTAGATCAATTATCTCTCTCTCTCTCTCTTTTTCTTTTTGTTATCAACAAGGCTGCAGTCAACATTCTTGTACTTGTATCTACCTCTACTCATCTCATTCTGCCTGTTGGGATCATTCATAGAAGTGGAATTTTAGAGTTAAAGGGTATGAGCATTCTACGTTTGATACATGTTGCCAAACCAACAGAAACGTTGAATTAATTTGCACTCCCACCAACTGCACGCAGTAGAGATTGCCATTCTCTTCTCAACCCTTGGCGCCACAGAATCTCTCTGGCAATGACCACTAAAGCCTCCTCACTGCCAAATCTGACAGCTCTTTCCAGCCTCTTCCTGTGCAAAGCTCTGCCACGTGGACCCCCACAGACACGCCCTCCTGGAAACTCTCCCCCCACTTCTCTAGGGGCTCTTCTTTGCCTCTCCTCTCCTCCCACAGGCATCCCCTACAACTCCAAAAGGGAAATGCTGAATTGCTACTATTATCCCAGTTGTACTAATGAGGACACTGAGGCATAGGACTAAGGAACTTGCCCGTGGCCATAAACCTCCAAAGCCGCTGAGCTGGGATTCAAACCTGGGCGGTCTAGTCCTTATGTCTGAATACAATGGCAGACTGCCTTTCAGCTACGTGGATGATAAAGGGCCTCGGATTTAATGTGGCCCCAGTGGCGTTCAACATCCTCCTCCCTCATAAATGGGGCCCTCCTCCACACCCTCCTTCCTGATCAAGGCAGAAACTTGGGAGTCTCCTTGGACCCGTGCCTCTCCTCGCCCACGGCCAATCAGTTACCTTCTGAAATATTCCGAGCTCTTCGGCGATGCCTGGCTTACAGTAAACGCTTAATAAACGCTGGCAGCTATTACCAGACTCCTCGTGGCTTGGACTGTCCCTGCTGTCTTGTCCTTCACCATAAACCTCCCCCCCACTGAACTCGCCTGATCTACTGGCCATTCTTCTCCTTTGGGTCTCTGAATACCATCTTGTCTCCTCTGCCGGGAGGGCTCTGTACTACACTCTCCCTAATTAACTCTTCTACAACTTAGCCCAACTGTCACATCCACCAGGAGGCCTTCCGATTGCTGCCCCCACTCCCCGAGCTGACCTCCCAGCATGCTCTGTGGGTCTCCCTGCAGCCCTTATCATAGTGCAGTTTTATCATTGGTTTGCTTTTCTCTTCCCCTCCCAGACCAGGCTATAAACTCCTCAGGAGTAGAAGAGAGTATCTCCCTTCCCCTGCCCTTCCTCTGTTCTCTATCTCTATTATGGGCATCATTCGACTAGGAATTTCCGCATCCTCTTTTAAATGTCACCACAAATGTCAACCCTAGTATGTCTGAATCCATTCTTCTCCATTCCCAAGCGACGACCTGGGCGCTTTAAGATCTCATCCTTGAAGGGCGCCTGGGTGGCTCAGTCAGTCAGATGTTAAACATCTGACTCTTGATTTTGACTCAGATTGTGATCTCAGGGTCATGAGTTCAAGCCTCGCCTTGGGCTCTGCACTGGGTGGGGAACCTGCTTAGGATTCTCTCTCTCTTCCTCTCCCCCTGTCCCCCACTTGCGCTCACTCTCTCTCTCTTTCTCAAAATAAAAATTAAAATCTGTTAAAAAAAAAAAAAAAAGGCAAAAAGATCTCAGCCTTGATAACTTTGGCAAAGCAGATCTCTTTTTTCTTTGGGACCTAGTGAAGGCTTTCTGCAGAGCTGAGAGGCGGAGCTGATTGTTTGAAAGGCATTTCAAATTCCAACAGAGGCCCTCTGCCTCTTTGTAGATTGACTATATCCCTGCATTGTAATGCGTTTCACCTCTTTCAAACTATCAACAAGATCCTATGACTCTGAACAGTACCTTGCCCCAGGGTTATTTCATAGGAGAAGGGAGGTAAAGAATTGCTCAGTAGCTTTGGAAGGTGTGAGCTAATCAGTCAGGCAGGCAATCAATAAAATCTAACACCAAACACAGCACTCAATAATAGTGAGCTCTCATTCTAAGTAGTCCATGATTCATGGGCTTGGTCAATAACATTACAAAGATGTAACAAGTATGAAAACACAAGGAGCCTAAAAATAGTGGATGTGATGCATCCATTATCAGAATGTACATATTTTTCAAGATACTTAGCTGGTGCTAGTGAACCCAATAATTAACTTTTGCAATGCGCTGAACAGCAGCAGGGTTTTAGTGGAGACCTTCCATCTGAGGGTCCAATTCTGTAAACATTTACAAAGGCAGCACAGCCCCATGAAATATGGTTGACCCTGCCACCTTCTGGCTTGGTGATCTCCAGCATGTCACTCAACCTCTGATTCTTCACCTGTAAAATGCGGATAAGAACCCAGTCCTATCTCCACCACGGAGCTACCATGGGGCTCAAATGAGAGGATGGATGGGAACACGATGTCTGCACTGCGGAGTTCTCTAGAAAGGTAAGACGTGTTTTTGCAAAAGGGTCAGTCTCTATTCGAGCCAGACCAAAAAAGAGAAAAGCTTCATTTACAGATTATTAAACAAAAATAATGATAAACTAATTTTAAGATCCTTCAGTTAATGCTTAGTCTAGAAACAAGGATCTTAATTTAAAAAGAAACTGATACTGATTTTCTAAAGTTAGTTTCATTTATTTTATTATTTGGCTTTCCCTATTAACTAAAGTGGGGAGAATTCTTTTTTTTCTTTGAGATTTTATTTATTTGACAGAGAGAGAGAGAGAGATCAGAAGCAGGCAGAGAGGCAGGTGGGGGGGTGCAGCAGGGGTGGGGTAAGCAGGCTCCCTGATGAGCAGAGAGCCCGATGTTGGATGCTGGGCTTGATCCCAGGACCCTGAGATCCTGACCTGAGCTGAAGGCAGAGGCTTTAATCAAAGGAGCCCCCCAGGCGCCCCAAGGGTGAGAAATTTTTAAAACAAACAACCAACTGTTATTTCTAACTTCACTGGCTTTCATCTCAATGAAAATGCTTTAAGGTGACAATGTCATGATTCCAGGGCCCTGAATTCAGTTATACTTGGCCCTTTGTTCAGTCTCAACTTGGAAAGTGGTTTGTAATATTTTCCTTAATAATGAGTACTTCTGGAGAGCAAAATTAAATTTCTCATGCGGCTGTAGGAAAACGCAGCTCTATGCCAAGAGGGCCACTGCCAGCTCAAGGGGCCTGACAGCAGCACTGGACTGTACAAAAATCCCCCTGGGGATCAGCAGTCCGTGGGCACCTGCGAAGGTGGGGGCTAACGGCTCCCCTACAGAGTTGCAGTGCCCCGCGTCCGTTCTGGAAGTGGTCTGCAGTTGCCCAGCGCACAGTTTCGCACACAGGTCTCTCTGAGGTCTCTCTGGCCAAACGTGGTGCCTGGCTTACTAAGCGATCACCAGTGGGTGCCCGGATCGGAGCGAAGCAATGGCACATTCCCTTCCATGGAGATCAAAGTCATTGTGTGAGTCAACACCAAGCTTCCTGACTTTCCCAACTCCAGTCCCCAAAGCGCTCCTAAAACGATCGTTTTAAAATTCTACTTTGAAAGTGTTAATTTTAGATTAAACCAGATAGGAGCTATCTTACATTCCTTTTGAACAAAGTTGGGCTTACATTTCTTTCTTAATGGGCGCATAAAAATATAGCAGGAAGAAAACCTTACTCTGAGAACTTGTCTTAAAGTACCCATTCGCAAGAAATGAACAGTACGTTCAGTTGACTTTACTAATTAAATTTAGAAAAAACATAAACCAATGCTATAGTGCTGTGGGACCTTTTCCAAATCAATGTATGAATACGTTGGCTGTTATTTTGGTATAAGCGTCTACCTGGACAGATGCATATGCTTTTGCCTTCTTGCTAAAAGCGGAGACAGCACAATGGGCTCATTCTGGCTGATCCCTTTGGTTCACCAGTGAAACCCTTTCACAGGTCAGTGCAAGTGGAAAGTTCACAGATGGCGGACCCACCTTCCTAGTTTCCTGAACCACTTGGCCTCTCGCTGATTCAGTCAAATGAATCGTAGTAAATGAGATAGGGTGTGAAAGTGCTTTAAACCTAAGTGAGGCCATGAAGTGTAGACACTGGCATTAGACCCACAGAGAAAAGAAAATTCCTGAGGCATCACCCCTAGGGGATCCAGGAACAATAGTGCCTGCTAGGAGAGACTCTCCCCTTTTTGGCCTTCCCCTTCCCTGTCAAGAAATAGAAAAAGAATTCATGCCAAGATTAGGTGACCCTGGGGCATAAGTCTTCACCTCCCCAGGCCTCTGTGGCCACCTGCACTTGACCCATAAGAGGGAAAGGCAGTGGTGTGGCACTCCAGAGATCCCTCCTACAGTCCTGGCAGTGTGGGCACTTTGCCAGCCTGCCATGAGCAATTCCACTAAGGCAGGTAAAGCCAGAGATAACCCAGAGCCCACATATTCCCTGCAGGTGTTCCTAAGACCCTGAGCCCCTGACACACGACACAGGGACAGCCCGGACTTGCTCTAACTCCTGGGAAAGAGCTGCTGACAAACTGCCAACATGGCGAGCATGGAGATATTTCCAATATCTTCGTGTGCTTTTTTTGGTGGGAGCACAAAGTCTTTATGACCGAGCTTATATTTATCCATAGTCCCAAGTGTCAATCAACCAAGTCTTTGGAACATCAATTCACAAATTATCAAAAACTTAATCATGTTCGCAGCTCTTAATAGACTGATTTTATTTCTGGGAAACCATTTTCATGAACTAATCTAAAACATAAGAAAAGCTTTATTGGTTAAAGACTTTTTTTTCTCCCCAAGTATTTATATAAGTAAAAAAACAGAAAATAAGCCCCAAGCTACAACTCAATGAGGAAATGTTAAGTGGACTCTTTTGGGTCTATTAAAAATGATGTACACCCAGAATTCTGCTAAAATTTATACACATACAGGTGTGTACGTGAGTGTGCACACATACACATATGAACACGCATATTGGTTTACAATAGATAAAGACGTAAAACAATCTATGCAATGAAAGAGCCATTAATAGTCATAAAGTCGGGGGCACCTGCGTGGCTCAGTGGGTTAGGCCTCTGCCTTCGGCTCAGGTCATGATCTCAGGGTCCTGGGATCAAGCCCCGCATCGGGCTCTCTGCTCAGTGGGGAGCCTGCTTCCTCTCTCTGCCTGCCTCTCTGCCTACTTGTGCTCTCTCTCTCTCTCTCAAATAAATAAATAAAATCTTAAAAAAAAAAATTAAAATAAATAAAATCTTTAAAAAATAGTCATATAGTCAGTCTATACAATGAAATTTTTAAATTTCATACTTCTATATCTTTCTTCTACAACAAGAACATACTATTTTTTTAAGAATGTACTATTCTTTATAATTAAACTACTACTTCAAAAGTATGAAAGCTATTTCAAAGGAACAGGTCACAAATCTGCGTAAGAAAAGGTAGACTTCTGACCTGGTCCCAGGGAAATGTCTCTCAGGCACTACATCCTTCAGTTGACAATGAAAGACATGGCAAGGCGCTCTTTCCTCCATGTACTTCCAAAGACACGGCACAAAGGCGCAAATGCCTGGCGTCTGGGGTTCCACACCATCTCCCACGTGCACAGACGCCCCAGTTTATCATTCTTCCCCAGAACGTAGCACCAGACTCTTCTCTTCCCGAACTCTAGACAGTCTCTACCAATTGATCGGGACAGGCACGCAAGACAAAACCCGCCTTGGTTCCTCCAATCTAAGATGCCACTGAGTGTAGGAGGCATCAGTGATACCATAACACTTTATCTGGGGAAAAGGACTCCTCCATTTCGTAGGTGTATTGATTGTACGATATATTCCGATTTCCCACTACAATGTTAAAATGTGCCTTTCAGAATCGGTTGAAGTTGCCATCGCCTGCCCTGGTCTGTGAGAGTCCCTCCCTTCTTGCCCTCCCCATGGCATTCTGTGCTTGCTACCAGAACCACTTACTGTTAAGAAGCCCTAGCTCAGACAGAAGTCAGTGGGCAGGGCCGGAAGACGGAGAAGAGCCAGGATCTGGAAGTAGCTGGCAGATTCAAGTAGGCCACAGGCAGCTTGGGCTGGGAGAGGGGCAGGATGGGGTCTCTCACACACAGCCTCTCCCCCAGCATAAGCCTCTAATTTAATTACAGACAAAAGCCTCAAAAGAACCAGCCTTTTCACTTTCCTATGCTTAATGCTCCCCTTTCTCTTAAGACCACAGCAACTGCAAAGAGGCTTTAACTTTCTTTCTCCTGTCTACAAAAAACCCAAGGGAAAAAACAGCCCAAAGTTTGGGAATCCTTGCTGTGTGGGCTTGAGCCAGTAAATAATCCGTCGGAGTCTATTTCCTCATTTCTAAACTATTTATAACACTTTCTTATAGATGGTTTGTAAAGACTGGAGTGAAAGGAGATCCGGGCACCCAGTGCATAGCTTGGTATCCAGTGGGCACTCAATAAATGCTGGCCATTACTAAGAGTAGTATGGGGATAAATGCAGTGAAACTGCAGTGAAACCCCAATGGAGACTGAATCTATAAACATGAATAAGTTTTTAAGTTGCTGACATGTACAGATATGTCAGAACTGTCTTTCATAACCCCCCTTCCTTGACAATAAGTGCTCTGGGATGCGCTTAGAAGTTTAATAAGGTGAGCTAGGTTTCCCCCGGCTGGGCAAACCGGGTGTTTAAGAGGCAGCGTATTCAACAGTGGCAATACACTGAAAAGAATTCAAGTGGCTTCCGACACTGCGTTTGAGTTGCATAGACCCCAGGAAGATCCTACCCAATATCCAGGCAACACAGTGAATGGGACTTAGGGCAAGTGCAGCCACAAAACCACTGGTGGTGGGTCAGAGAATTTGGGGAAAACAATCATCACAAAGCCCCTTAATTCCTCCCCTTTTTAAAAACAGAATAGCCAAATTGGATTAATTTGCAAGTCTTACTCAGAGAGTAGCTCTAAAATGACTAATTATCACTCCTTAGTAATAGAGTCAGATTATTATTTTTTTATTCCCAGATCCCAAACTAGGATAAAAGCTGCCCAAAGGGAAGCGGAGTGGGCTTGGTTTTTCTCCGTCTCTGAGCACCACCCCCATGCCCTTACCAAAGAAGCAGACAAGGCGACCCAGAGTGCATTCAAAGACCAAGAAGCAAAAGGGCTATCTATTCAAAAACCTGCATAATCAGCCCAAGAATTAGCAGAAGTTGTTAGACCGGGCCTCTGGGACTGCCTGGATCCATAGTCTCGGCTTGCAAGTTACTCTGAAGCAGTAGCGAGAACCTAGGTTCAGGCTGGAACAAACTGATTTAGTAACATGGGTGAAATTACGTTTGCAGGATGGGGTTGCTGTTAGAAACGGACCCACAGGGAAGAGATGTAAGAAATAGCATAGTCATTGGGGACCATCTTGTGCGGGGACAGGCAGCACCTCTCCAAGGCAGGATATACAAACAGACATCTATAATATTTAATAACTAAGAAACACAGCATAAAATAGAGCTTTTTTGTTCAACAAGCACTTATGAACTAATTAACTACCAAGAACTAATTTCTGTGGCGTTGGACTCTGGAGATTCCAAGATGATTAGAACATGCTTTACCTTCAAGGGACGTGCAATCTAGGAGAGTGAAGGCAAGAGGTACAAATTAAAGGAAAATTCACCCAAACCGAGGACAGTGGAAGCCTACGGTGGCTGGGGTGGGGGCTGGGCTGGCAGAGGACGGAGTAGCTCCACCGAGGAAGTGTGGTTTCGTGGAAAAAACGTAGGCATAAGCTCTGACCCCAATTTGATATAGCATATACAGAGCAAAGTTCATCACGGCTGGCTTACCTGGCTCAGTGAGCTTGGAGAGCCGTGAACTATTGAGAAACAGGCGCGGTGAGAACTGCGTAATCACGTTTCCCGAGATACAGGCTCGCGAACACACGTGCGCATGCGCACACACTTCGCCCGTGTAGGTTACGTCTGTGTCAGCAGGCGCTTTCCTCCTTTCAGCAAACGTGAAGCTTCCACGTTCTCCGCAAACTCGCATCCTCCCCCAAGCTCCTCCACCTTCACTGGCTTCTGCCTTGTGTCTCCTCCAACTCTGCCTCCCCTTTCCACCTCCACACTTCTCTCTGCCACATCATCTTTCACATCTGTGCCGCCTCCTTTCCAGAAGGAGCTCCCTGTCTGCTCCTAATCCCACCCTGCTCTCATCTCCAGATGCTAATCCTCTCCTGTCACTAATCTTTCTGGTCTACCATGGGTTCACCAGCCGCCTAAGTCCAAATAACCAGCCTGAAGCTTGTCTTGAGCTCCCAATTCAAATTTCCAACAAACAATGAACCTCTCCAACTGAATTATTTGCTGAGCCTTCTAACAGGGACAAGACGGAGTTATGACTTTTCCACCAATCTCTCTCCTCTTCCTGTATCTCATCTCCACCTCGCCGTTGTTCCATAATCCATTCATTTCTTCCTGCAATATGTATTTTTGGGGCATCTAAGTGTGTCGGACAACATGATAAGTACTAGGAATACAGTGGCTGCAGTCATCAACTGATGGGAAAAATGGGCACTAAACACATAGTCCTTAATTACAAACACAATTAATAGCTGTGGATTTTCTACAAAGGAAGGATATATGTGTAATGAGAGCATATAAGATCATATAAGGGTGCTAATGAAAACTTTTCCAAGGAAGCAATTGCAACATATATGCTGTGATCTGAAGACTAGGTAGACATTAGGTAGGAAAAGATGGGTTGAGTGTTCCAAACAACAACAAAAACATTTATTTACAAAGGTTGTGGGGCAGGAGGGAAATTGGAATATTCAAAGACCAGTGTATCTACAGCCCAGGGAGCAAGGGGGAGATGATGTGGCAAGAGAGATAAGTAGGGACCAGCCTTTGCTAGGCCTTACAGGCTGGTATGAAATTTTATCTCCTTCCTGAAATTTTAGTAATAAATTGACTACTACCTTCGACAAACAATTTATTGAGCACCTACTTTCTCCTGGGCACTTTTCACACAGGGAATATAGCAGAAGATGAAAGAGAGTCCTGACCCTATGGAGCTGACATACCAGTCTTACAGGCACTGAAGGGTGCTCGGCAGAACCGCTGTGAGGTGGCAAAAGTGAGAGCAGAAGGTCACTGTGCTCACCCAGGGGTGCATGACGATAGACTGGACTAAGATTGAGCTGAGAAGAAAGGAAGTTGGTGAATGAGAAGGGCAGTTGGGAGGTACCATCAATAGGACTTAGCAGATTGGTCAGAGAATGGTCAGTTTTTGTTTATTGTGAGAATTTTGGTTGTTATTTTAAAAAGGGAGAGTCACGAAAGAAGAGATGTATACCCTGAGCTGAAGGAAAGGCTCTAATGGGAAGGAAAAGACTGGTGTTACAAAAGGGAGAAGGGGCCATTGGCCACTGAAGGCTCCCAAGAAGGTTAGAGAGGGTGGTTCTCAGAACCCAAGCAGAGAACATGGCCTTGGGAGGAGGGAGAATGTGCTCCATTACCTTAGCGGGAGGATGGTGAGGAAAGATGCAGGTAGGTTGATTAACTCGATACCAACAAGTTAAGGAGTTTTGGTACAGGAATTTCCCTTTTGGTTTTTTTTGTGATGTTGTTGCTATTATTATTTTTCCTATAGAAAAAGAGACTAGGCCATTTGATGAGAGTAATGTAAAAAGAGATAGAGAAATGTGAGAAATTAGAAGAAATCAACAGTACAGAAGTGGGAAATAGAACCTTCCAAATTATTCCACCAATCAGAATAATTTAGTCAGATTGCCAGGCAGGTTGAGGACCCTTCAAGGTCAGGGATGTTAAGTAGATGTGTGTGGCAGGCAGAAACGTCCTTCCAAAATATATTCACCTCCTAATCCCTGGAACCTGTGCATATAACCTTTCATGGCGAAAGATGTAATTAATTTCAGGATCATGAGAAGCATTTATCCTGGATTACCTGGGTGGGCCCTAAATGAAATCACATGCATCCTTAAAAAATAAAGGCAGGAGGGCTGAGACAGAGACACAGGGGAGAAGGCCATGTGAAGACGGAGCAGAGACTACAGTGATGTGGCCACAAGTCAAGACTGCCGGCAGCCCCCTGAGACTGAGGGGAGGAGCTGGGGAGGGGAGACAGAGATGAGGAAGTGAGGAGGGGACAGTCCTCTAAATCCCCAAGAGGGAATGCAGTGCAGTCGACATCTTGATTTTGGCCGAGACTGATTTTGAACTTCTGGACCCCAGAACTAGGAGAGAATAAATTTCCTCTGTTAAGGTCCCCAGGTTTGTGGTATTCCATTACAGGAGCCCCAGGACACTCAGACCATGTCCGTCCACCTACCTGCACTGCACTGAGACTTTCTGCAGGGCTCACATGCAAGCACACAGGGGAACAGAAGACACGTTCATTCAGGGTTGGAGCCTGGCCAGGTGGGTGTGAAGACAGGGGTAAGGGGGTTCTGGGGAGGAGTTAGTGGGACATTGAGTTTAGATGAGCAGAGGCAAGAAGAGAGGAGGGGGCAGTCAGATGGAAAGACAGCAGAGGGCTTGGTAGACTGGCTACCCTCCACCCATGGCCAAGTAGTCCTACTCAGAGGGAGTAGAAATTTCTCACATTTCTCTACCTCTTTTTACATCACTCTCTTCAAGCCTCAGAGTCCTACTGAGTCCTTCATCTGTTCCCAGTATTCAACTGGTCAGGCACCCCCACCATGCAGGCTCTTTAATGTCAGTGGCGAATATTCATCCCTTGATGGGTGGGCCTCATCATCTCCCCTGCGGCTCTTGCCACAACCTCCTAACCAGCCAGCCTGCCTTTGGTCTTAGATTTTCCAAATTCTTCTAGACTGATAAGAGTTATCTTGCCCAAATGCAGATTTACTTATAATTAATTATAATGTCGTTTCCTAGTCTAAAACTCTTCCTCTTGCCAACAAATGTATTTCCGTTCGCAGTTGGTAAAAGGATAAGGTCCATCGCCCTAAACTGGCAAGGAAGGGGATTTAGATTCTGGCTTTCATCAGTTTCCTCTCGTGCCCCAAGCCAGACACTAGCAATTTGGAATTCCTTGCCATTCCTAGATCATAACACTGCTTTCCAGGCCTCTAGTCCTTTGGCCTTGCTCTTCCCTCCGCCGATGCTGCCCTCTCCTCAAGCTTTCAAATTCAGCTAAAGATTGGCTTCTCCCATGCTCCGCTAATGAGAAGTGCTAATGCTTATTAAGTACCAGGGTATTAGACATCATGTTAAATCCTTTGTCTAGAGTTACCTCATTTGATGTATCTTGTGAAGTAGGTACTATTATTACCATTCCCTTTTTACAGGGAGGAAGAAATGGGTTGAGAGAGGCCACGGAATGAAGTTGCAGAATCAGGATTTGAACTCAAGTCTCTCAGGCTCTAGAGGTGAACGATCCACACTGTATTACCGGACCCAATGGGGTTGACCACACCTCTTTTGTGCTTCAGAAGCCCGTCGTGCTTACCCTTAAGGAACCGTGGTAATGATTATGAAAGTTATGAAAACTAATGTTTAACCTCTGACTATGTGCCCAGGATTCTGATAGTCGCTTGTAGGTTTAACTCTTCGTTATTTCTATTTTTTAGACAAATGAATGGAAACTAGGAGGACTCAAGTCACACAGTTAGCAAGGGTAGAACAGGGATTTAAATCCATGCTCTCTAAATCAAAAAGTCACAGTCTTAACTTGTCCTCCCTCTCAGTCCAAAGTCTAGAACATGGCGGTGGGCAACAGATGTTTAAGTGAAGTATGAATGGGCATCATCATTATGTGGATGGCACGTACAGCCATAGCAATGGATGAGCCTACCTTAGACTGTAGAGAAAGAACAGAAAGGCACGCGGGACTGAGTCTGGGAGGGTGCCACATTTAGAGCACTGGGGCTCAGGGAGGGCAATTTTGTTTCCAGGGGACATTCGACAGTGTCTGGAAACTTCTTGGGTTATTACAACTGGTGTGTGTGGGGGGGAGGGGGGCTCTCCTGGTCTCCAGTGGTAGAGGCCAGGGATGACGTTCGATGCCCAGGACAATGCACAGGACAGCTGCCCACAACAAAGAATTATCTGGTCCCAAATGTCAATAGTGCCGAGTCTGAGGCACAGATTTGGAGGTCAGGTAGAGAGGAGAAGCAAATAAAGCCACAGCCATAGCCAGAAAGAAAAATAAAGAATACGGGAAGACATGAGAGGAGAGTGTTTTAGGAAACAGAAAGTTGTTAGTCCTCCCTGACGCTGAAGGATATGTAAGGAGATGATGGAGAAGTGTCTACCTACCACGTGGAGACCATTGAAGAAACTGGAAGAACCGGTTCAGTGGGAAGAGATTTTGGGTTTTTTAAGGATAGGAGACCTGGTGGCACTGCCTCCTCCCCAGCCTGGACCCCTGTCCAGCCTTGTCCCTGGTGCCTTGGTTCCCTCTCCTCTTGGCTAGATGCCTGCACCTTTCCGTCTTCCATTGCACCCCTGGGTTCGTCAGCCCTGCAAAAATCACACCACCTGTTCACTTGGCTCCTGCAACCAGGCTCTTGAGGGTTGATGGCGAAAATTTCAAATCTAGTCTGAAGGTTCCTGCTAGGAACGTGTGCTCTCACCTGGGTCTCTCTGTCATTACGTGGTCTTTCCATTCACCTTCCGGACTTTATTCTTATTCCTGCCCTTGTTCCCAGGCTCTTCCAGCTCCTCAGCCCTCAGCCCCGTACTTGCTCCTCTATAAATGGGCTTGCTTCTGCCTACTTGAAAAACACTTGTTGAGCGTGTTTCTGGCCAAGCTGTCCTCGATGTTTATATATTTCTGGAAGTGTGGTCTACGGGGCACCTGTACCCGATTTACCTGGGGTGTGTCTCTGCCCCAAGTCCTTACCCTCGTACACGCATAGGATCCAGTCCTCTGGGTTGGGGCCCAGAGAGGTGCACTATAAACAAGAACCCAGGAGATGCTGACGCTCACTACAATTTGAAAAACAGTGTTCTATATTATTTGATCTTCTCAATAATCTTGTGAGAGGGGACGCCCGGGTGGCTCAGTTGGTTAAGCGGCTGCCTTCGGCTCAGAGCATGATCCCAGGGTCCTGGGATCGAGCCCCACATCAGGCTCCTTGCTCGGCGGGGAGCCTGCTTCTCCCTCTGTCTGCCTCTTCCCCTGCTTGTGCACACTCTCCCTCTCTGACAAATCAATCAATAAAAATCTTTTAAAAAATAATCTTGTGAGGGAGGCATTACTATTAAAGTCCATATTATATGGAGAGCATCCTACGTGAAGTCTATCACCTTCATTTCTTATTCATCAAGTTGTATATTTTCACCAGTTTCCTTTGGCTTCTTCCCACCCTCAAATAAAGAAGCATTCCCTCTCACCCCTGATCAAAAAGAGTAAGTCCTCTTTTAAAAGATTGCCTTTGACCCAAATCCTCCCTTTGTAATTGTCACACAGTTTGAGGCATTCTGATCTTTTTTTCCTTTTTTTTCCCCCACTCCTTTTTCTCTCTGCATTTCAGTTTGGAAAACCTCTGCTGACATATCTTCATATCTTCAAGCTCACTGGTCCTTCCCTGGGCCATATCTGATCTACCAGTGAGGCCAACATAGGTAGTCTTCCTATCTGCTACAGTGTTTTTGGCTTCTAACATTTTCTTTTGACTCCTTCATAGAATTTCAAGTTCTTTGCTTATGTTCCCATCTGTTCTTGCGTGTTTCCCACTTTTTTCATCATAGTCCTTAGCCTGTCAGTCACAATTATTTTAAATTCCCAGTCTGATAATTGCAAAGTCTCTGCTCTAAGTCTGGTTCTGATGCTTGCTTTGTCTCGGTGTTTTTCTTGTCTTCTAGCATGCCTTGTAATTCTGTGCTGAAAGCCAGACAAGATCTACAGGATGATAGGAACTGAGATGAATAAAACTTTAGTGTGAGGTTTTCCATTTATCGGGCTGGAAGTTAGGCTGTGTTTAATGTTTGCTCTGACTGTAAGCATCAGGGACTTCCCTTCCCTCCAGTATCCTTTTTTCTGTCTTCTTTATTATCACTGGTTTTCTCTAGAAACTCCTTCTTAAATAGAGTTTGTGTCTTGACTCTCTCTTGGTTATAATCCACTGTCATACTAGAGCCCTGTTGATGGGACAATAAGGTGTAGGGAGGGGGAAACAGTCTATAACCTTATGATTAAATCTCAGTTTTTTACTGGGCCTGTCTCTGGACTGTGACTTTCAGAAGAATTTCTTAGCCTTTCCCCCCCACACCTCCTATGTGAGATAAGAAGGCTAGAGGAGACTAGACTTGGATAATTGCCCTTCCCAAAGCCCAGATAAGGCTCTGGTAGTTTCACCTGAGGGCAGATCTTATTATGGAGACTGTTCTGGATATATTTCAAAATGGTTATTTTCCCCCCTCCCTCTGCCTGAAGCAGGAAGGGAATTTTTCTCTGATCTTCACCAGGTGAGAATATGGTGGGGCTTCTGGAGGTAAAATTCACAAAAGTGTGGAGATCCCCCAATACTGGGCTCTGAGGAGTTTAACTCTCAAGTCAGTCTGTACTCGGTCCCTAGCTCTCTGTCAGCGATCACGTCAGTGTCCCTTCGGCTGCTTCCGCTCCTGAGAAGCTGTGATTCTCAACAGGCCCTGTCTCTCCAGTTTTGGGGCAAGGAGAAGCAGTTTGTCTTGTGTCCTCAATTCACTGATGGATATAATTAGAGTTATTGATTTTCAGCTTTTCAGCTTTTTTCTTGTAAGGACAGGAGGAGACTTCCAAGCTCTTTATTATATGTCAAGGCAGAAACTGGAAGTCCTTATCTCATCATTACAACTCTCTGAGTTAGTATTTTTCCCAACTGACAGGCAAGGAAACTGAAGCTTAGCAAGGTTAAATTAAGTGGCCCAAGCTTATGCAGTCAGTGAGGGGCAGAGTGGCTATGTTGCCACTAAAATGATACAATTAAATTGGGACTCCGGCCAAGTCCTATACTAGGATCCAGAGAGGCAGCTGCACAAGGACAGGCTGCTTTGGAAAGAGGCCAGGAGTGTGAGTAAGCTCGTGTGTCCTCATATGGATACATATGAAGGAACCCTAGGATGTCAGCGGACTTTGAGAAGGAAAGGGGTTGAAAGTAGGTGCCAGAATCCTTGTTTTTACCAAAAAGTCAGTGTCCTTCTATTGTCAAAAAGAACAACTCAGCCAATTCATGGCTGAATTTAAAAAGGCACAAAGGGGCGGAGGGTTGGGGGTTGCCACCTGGGTGGCTCAGTCGGTTGAGCGTCTGACACTTGGTTTCCACTCAGGTCATGATCTCAGGGTCATGAGATTGAGCCCCATGTTGGACTCCAGGCTGAGTATGGAGCCTGCTTAGGATTCTCTTTCTTTCTCTTTGTTGAACAAACAATGTATCAGGGCAAAAATCTAAGGTCTTGAACTTTGATGGACATTGGGTAGGGTATGTGCTATGGTGAGTGCTATGAATTGTATAAGACTGGTGATTCGCAGACCTGTACCCCTGAAACAAATACACATTACATGTTGACAAAAAAAAAAAAAAAAAAGAAGGTAATTGCACAAGAATGGGATTTGCAAGTTGTGGTTTAGTAACCGTGTGGTAAATGGATGGGAACTCCTTCCAGCCAATGGGAAATTGGCTCCCTGAAACAAAGAACTATGGAACATCAAGTATCAGTGGGGGGCAACTGGAGGGGTGGCTTTGTGTCCAAGGGAGCTCACCAAGACAAAGTAACTTGGCAAAGATTATTTATACATTCTCTCTAAAAGTAAGATCTGAATCAGGCTCCTACTCAAATTTCTACTTGATCAGATGTGACAGAAAGTGATATAATAATATACATCAAGAGCTTAAAAACTATCTGATACAGGGGCGCCTGGATGGCTCAGTCGTTAAGCGTCTGCCTCCGGCCCAGGTCATGATCCCAGGGTCCTGGGATCGAGCCCTGCCTCGGGCTCTCTGCTCGGCAGGGTGCCTGCTTCTCCCGCTACCATACCCTCTGCTTGTGTTCCCTCTCTCGCTGTGTTTCTGTCAAATAAATAAAATCTTTAAAACAAACAAACAAACTATCTGATACAAAAAATCAAGGTTCTGTCCCATGGAAATGATCTCAAATATAGAAAAGTAATGTCCACAGGGCAGGGATTTTTGTCTGTTTGATCATAGCTATATTCTCATAGACTAGAACACACCTTGTACATATTAGTCTTAATAAATATTTGTGGACTGAATAAATAAATGAAAAAGGATTTCCTTACAAAATTTTTTTCTAATGTTTTAAAAATATACCAAAATTTCCTACAATAGGCTACTGTTTAAGTAAACTATTATCCATTCACTCTTTGGATGTAACTCTATTATTTATTTGTTTGTTTGTTTGTTTGTTTATCAGATTTAACTCTTTTTTTTTTAAGATTTTATTTATTTATTTGACACACACAGAGAGAGATCACAAGTAGGCAGAGAGGCAGGCAGAGAGAAAGGGGGAAGCAGGCTCCCCACTGAGCAGAGAGCCCAATGGGGGGGTTGATCGCAATACCCTAAGATCATGACCTGAGCTGAAGGCAGAGGCCTTAACTCACTGAGCCACCCAGGTGCCCCAAGATTTAACTCTATTTTAAAAAGCAAACAGATGGCTTAAATATTTGTAACACTAGAATTAAGATCTGTCCCATGAAGTAATTAGATCTGGAATGGAGGCTCATTATTCTCATTTTAAAGATGAGGGGATTACAAGGCCACACATAGTCTTTCTGGCATTTTTGAGCTACTTAATACATATGTGATAAAAATTCTTTTGAAGAGGACACAAACAAATGGAAAGATATTCCATGCTCATGGATTGGAAGAATTTATATTGCAAAAACGTCCATACTATCCAAAGCAATTCTCAAATTCAATGCAATCCCTATCGAAATACCAACAGCATTTTTCACAGAACTAGAATAAATAATACTATAATGGGTATGGAACCACAAAAGAATAGCCAAAGCAATCTTGAGAAAGAAGAACAGAACTGGAGGTATCACAATCCTAGATTTTAAGATATGCTACAAAGCTGTAGTAATCAAAACAGTATGTCATTGGCACAAAAAGAGACATGTAGATCATGTGACAGAACAGAGCCCAGAAATAAACCCACACTTATGTGGTCAATTAATCTTTTACAAAGGAGGCAAGAACGTACAATGAGGAAGGACAGTCTCTTCAATAAATGGTGTTGAGAAAACTGGACAGCTACATGCAAAAGAATGAAACTAGACCACTTTCTAACACTGTACACAAAACTAAACTCAAAATGGATTGAAGACCTAAATGTGAGACACGAAACCATAAAATTCCTAGAAGAAATCATAGGAGACCCATTTCTTTGACATTGGCCTTAGCGACATTTTTCTAGATATGTTTCCTGAGGCAAGAGAAACAAAAGCAAAAGTAAACTATTGAGCCGACATCAAAACAAAAAGCTTTTGCACAGCAAAGGAAGCCATCAACAAAATGAAAAGGCAACCTGCTGAGTGAGAGAAAATATTTGTAAATGATATGTCTGATTAAAGGTTAATATCTAAAATATATAAAGAGCTTAGACAACTCTACATCAAAAACAAATAATCTGATTAAAAATGGGCAGAGGACCTGAAGAGACATTTTTCCAAAGAATACACACAGATGGAAAGCTATTCAACATCATTCATCATCAGAAGAGAAATGCAAATGCAAATGACCATGGGATGTTACCTTACACCTGTCAGAATGGCTAGAATCAAAAAGAAAAGAAATAACGAGTGTTGGTGAGGATGCAAAGAAAGGGGACCTCTAGTGCACTGCTGGCAAGAATGCAAATTGGTGCAGCCTCTGTCGAAAACAGTACGGAGGTTCCTCAAAAAATTAAAAATAGGATTCCACTGCTGGGTATTTATCCAAAAAACCAAAACCGACTAATTTGAAAAGATATATGCACCCTTATATTTATCTCAGCATTATTTACAATAGCCAAGATATGGAAGTGACCCAAGTATCCATCCACAGAGGAATGAATAAAGAAGATGAGGCATTTCTCTATATATTGGAATATTGCTCAGCCTTAAAAAAAAAATGATATGATCTTGCCATTTGTGATAACATGCATAGACCTAGTGGATATTATGCTAAGTCAGACAGAGAAAGACAAATACCACATGATTTCACTTATATATGGACTCTAAAAACAAATGAATAAACAAAAAGCAGAAACAGACCCATAAATACAAAGAGCAAACAGACGGTTGCCAGAGAGAAGGGGTAAGGGGGATGGACAAAATGGGTGAAGTAGAGTGGGAGATACACACTTCCAGTTATGGAATGAGTAAGTCACAGCGATGAAAGGTGCGGCCCAGGGAATAGAGTCAATGGTATCATAATAGTGCTGCTTGGGGACAGAAGTGGCGAACACAGCCTATCATAGAGAATTATCAAATCACTATGCTACACAGCCGAAACTGTTGTAATAGAGCCACACTTCAATTAAAAAAATAAAAAATAAAAATTTAAAAGTGAAAATAGGGGCACCTAATCAGAAGAGCAGGTGACTCTTGATCTCGGGATTGTGAGTTCAAGCCCTGCATTGGGTGTAGAGATTACTTAAAGATAAAATCTTTAAAAATAATAATAACAAAAGGGAACAATCAGAATGGGAGGATTTCAAGGCTACACAGTGCTTACCGGCATTTTTAAGCTACTTCATACATACCTGATAAAAATTCATTGGGGGCAGTAACAGTTATCTATTGTCTGCTACAGAATTCTACAAGGTATTTAAAAATGATTTCCAGACCGTTAGAAAAACAGATGGAAACAATACCCGTTCCCAGGCAAGAAAGCGTGAGACCAACTCATGCCCACAAATAAGTGGGAAGGGCCAGAAATTCCAACAGCAAGTCATCCATCAATTTGGAAAACATTTATCAACTGGCCAGAGTGCCAAGCCTTGGGGAGGCCGTGGGAACAGAGAGATGGCCACGGCCCAGATTCCTGCCACCCTGCAGACTCGTGGAGGGGAGCAGGGCTCTCACACATCAGGGCCGCAGCGTGTGGAGAACTGGGATAAAGGCAGGTGCCAAGCGTGCGAGAGCTCAGAGATGGAGAAGGGGCTCAGACTCCAAATGGGATGGAAGCAGGACACAGGGTCGGGGTGATGGCACAGGAAGGACCTATAGGGTGATAAACCCTGCGTGCTCCCTGGAATGACCCTGAGACAAGAGTCAACTTCCATGTGTCCCTCCCACATGTCTGTTCCTGGAGCTACACGAGATGCCGAATAGACGAAACAGCACAGAATCCATCCCCACGTGTCCCCATCCCTGTTCACGGCCATCTGTGGCCCTGTGCCCTTGGTGATGTTTCTGTTTCACGCTAGCGCTACCTGGCCCGTGCGACAGGGGTGAGAACAGTGCCTACCTCATCGGAGGGTCAGAAACGGACTGGAAATCAATACCTTTACTTATTAACGTGACAAGTGTGTGCCGTCATGAACAAAACAGATGGTCCTATTCTCACGGAGCTTATGGCGAGGAGGGAGAGAATTAAACAAACAGACTAGTTCGTGCCTGGAGGTAACAGCTGTGGTTTCCTAGGTCCGTTGGTCCTCCCTCCCCACCCCTCCATGCACAGCCTTTGTCAAAGTATCCCTTGGACCCGTTTTCAGGGAAGCTGCTGTGTGCAAGGTGGTCACAGAGCCAGTAATGGAGCCCAGCCAACCACCTAGCACCCTCGTGGACCAGAGTTTTGCATTTATTTACTGGGTATCCTGGATCCAGCGACACGGAAGTTTTTCATTTTACTTGAGAGTTTTCTCAATCAGATGACAATGACGATAGAAGGAGTTAGACAAGGTTACCTCTCCCCTCGCGGGTGGAGTCAGACAGAGAGTGGGTTGGTTGTACCTTAGAAGGGATGTCTACTCATGTCTCCAGAGGGATGGGGTTTGTGATTCACTGGCCATGGAGACGTGGAAAGGGCACCGAGCTGCTGGCTCAGGAGGAAGACATATTGATTGAGGGTCCACTGTGTTGGGAATTCTACATAACTCATCTCCTCTGATTCTCAAAATAACCTTTATCATCTCTATTTTATAGATGAAGGAATTAAGATTTCAAAGAAATTAAGTGATTTTTTTTTTACCTAGCTGGTAGAGACAGAATTTGAGCCCAAGCCTGCTGACTCCCAAACCATGTTCTTTCCACCCATTTCTATTGTAAATAGAAAAGTTAAGCTAGAATTGAAAGAATAATGGGATACATGGTCCTTTTGGAGGGAGAAAATCAGCCTAGAAATAGGAATGCTTTCTTCTGTCATAATAACCCAGCAGCATAATAACACTGTAAATATATACACGTGTGTGACTGTGTGTATGTGTGTGTGTGTGTGTGTGTGTGTGTGTGTGTGTAGAAAGAGAGGCTTTGGTTTAACCCTGTAATTTAATTCTTGAAATTAATAATAAGGAAGTGCTCACAGATACTAACAAAGATTTATGTGTTGTGTTCCTTGCAATTGCTTTTTTAGGAGTAAAGAGAAAAAAATAAAGAGGAGAACTGGAACTACTTATCTTGCCCAACAATAGAGGAATGGTTGAATAAATTATAATTCAATGGAATAGTGGAGTATTATAAAGCCATTAAAATTCATGCTGTGGAACAATGTTTAATTGCATTGAAATATACTCATAATATAATGTTCATGAAAAATAAAAGAGGATATAAGACCCTATATATAGTTTTGTTCTAATATTTGTTGAATAACTCCATATATGCATCTATATTTAAAATCTGGGAGGAAATGTACCCAAAAGTTAGTAATAATTATCTGTAAGATGACATTTTTTTTATTTCTTCTTTATCTTGCTCTGTATTTATCCTTTTCTGTATTTTCCAACACAAAACAAGGGTGTGCTCTGTGCTCCAGTCCCCACAGAACATCTGGTTCTCAGACTTAGTTACTTGCTTGCTTAGAAGAGCTTTTCGTCCTTCCTGGTAGCAGACGCCAGAGATTGGGGTTGTGGAGGCCCGAGGACCCAATGTCCACCCCACGCACTCACGAGGCAAGCTGCTTCTCACTCTTCTTGCAAATGACTTTAGATGGTAATTTTAAAAAAGAAAGCTAAGCGTCAAACAAGAGGTATTGTCATGGCTTTTAAACTGTGTTCTTTTGATGGTTCTTTTAGGATCACATCTCTACAGAGGCATTTTATACCGCGTGAGTTCCTGAAGGAAAGGGGATGGCATGCCGGGTCTTTTATCCCCTGGTTCATCTGTTCGTTCGTTCATTCATTCGTTCACGTAAGAAAACTTACTGTGTCCTCGCTGGGCTCTCCGCACTCATCAAAGATGATACATTGAAACATTAAATAGGGAAAGTTTTAAAATGGAGGTCTGAAGAAAGAGTAGAGCGGTCTTCACACATCCCCTTCACCTCCACCCCTTGTCCAACTGTAAGCTTCAACCAGCCAAAGAGACAACTCACAGTAATCACCTCTCTAAATGTCCTTTCTCTCCTCCCAAATCAGCACTCACACCTCACTTCCTGAAGATGCCTGTTTTCTTATCTGCACACACACAGCAATTCTAGCACCTAGGATGGGTAATATGGTTCTTTCTAGATAGTTCTTAGCTGTTCACTTAATGTGCTTCCACAAATCCAGGTCTTTCTTCTTGTGCGTGTGTAATTGGCTTGCTCGGTGTCACAGGTGGGAAATGATAGAACTTCCCTAGGGTAAACAAAGACCACCCCAATATATAAAGAACTAAATATCTAGGTGTTCCTATAACCCACTCGGGATCCTCCAGTATAGCTAGCATACCAGGGTTGGGAAGTTCTGCTGTAGATCTGGACCTCCTGATACCAGGGGCCAGGACTTAATTATCCATCTCGGTATGCTCAGAGCCTAGCGAGTTGTCTTTCACACCGCTGGTAATTAGTGCTTTCACTAGTTCATCTCAGCCAGCATTTAAGGAATGTCACCATGTGCTAGGTATGGTGCTGATTGTTAGAAATACACTAGTGAACAAAACAGATAGATGGTTTTGCCCTACAATTTGGTAGGGGCTGAGCAATGTTAAATAAATAATCCTACAAACAAATACATAACTATAAGTTGTAAAAACCATGCTAAAGGAAAAGTACAGAGAGCTATGAACACTAAGGAACTATCTGAAAAAAAAAAAAGAATGAATGAAAGAAAACCCTATATTTTACACTGTAATATTCGTTCACTAGGAAGGAACTCTATATAGAGAGAGAACGTAGTGAGCTCTCTTGGGATGGATCAAGAATCCATAAGAAACTCTTAATCTAAGGAAACTGAGGGTTGCTGGAGGGGAGGAGAGGGATGGGGTGGTTGGGTGGTGGACATTGGTGAGGGTATGTGCTATGGTGAGTGCTGTGAATTGTGTAGGACTGATGATTCACAGACTTGTACCCGTGAAACAAATACATTATATGTTAAAAAAAAAAAAAAAGAGAGAGAGAGAGAAAAAGAATCCCTAAGACAATCTAAGTCCTGTGTTTATGCTCCTGTGATGGGTCCTAAGACCTCAGTAGATTTTCGTGTTGCTATCTCATAGGTGACTCATTCTGAACTTACAGGCAACTAAAAATCCCAAGGTATTTTGTTATTTGTTTAATGTGCTGCCATAAATTCAACCATCTCTTCTATCTTCTACTGTCTCTTGTATACGTGCCACTGGCTATTTGGATGTAAGTACGTGACTTTCTGCGTTCCTCCATTAGCCTTCATCTTGCCAGATCTGGTCTATCACCTTGATCTATGCCAAACCTATGAGTAGGGATTGCTCAAATCCTAGTCCTGACATGGGAATATATAGTCTCCTTCACATCAGTGGGTGTGGTTACTACAATGAAAGGCCCATATCAGGTTATTGAAAGGAGTGCTGAGTGGAATTTTATAATCACCTTTGCAATACATATCAAAAACATTAAAATATCCATATCCTTTGCATTTGTAATTATAGTTCTGGGAATTGCTTCTAGCAAACTATTTTACCAAACAAGGAAAAACGTATGCAAAAGATGTTTTTACTCCATTATTTATAATAGTGAATTGCAGATTGAAAAATCCTAATATCTTTTAAGGGGCATGATTAAGCTTAGGTGGCTATTCCAAGAGAAAATTTTTCCTATAAACTAAAAAAATTCCTAAGAACAGGCTTGCGATGGCATTTGATTTTTAAAAAAATGTGTCCAAACCTCTTTGAGCTTCTCACATAGCTCAGGACCCGTAATCATCTGCTAACACAGATTATTAATGAAGAGAAAATGAAAACAGGTTAGAAACAGGTGATTAAGAATATGGAATAATTAGTATTTAAAAAGATACTTGTTTGTATGGTATTGATAAGGGATCTTCTCAGGCAAACAACCCTTTATGAACGAGGCTTTCTTCCTTTGGCAGACTATTACCTAAGCTGGTTGATGTATATGGGCTTTAAGAATAAAATAAAGGGATGGCATTATAAATTAGCAGCTTCATATTTTGTCAATAAATATTTGAGTGCCCACTCCATGTGGGGCACAGTTGGAGGTACTGGGATACGCCTGCAAACAAGACAAATAAAAATCCCCATCTCATGGAGCTATATCATTTAATGGAAGGGGGCAGAGAACATTCAAGTCGACAAGTCAAATGGCCCATCAGGTGCCAATAAAATTAAGTGGGGAAGAAGGGTAGGAAGTCTAGCCCAGGGACTGAAGGAGGAGGAAGGAAGTTTCAAACAGGGTGATGTGGATGGCCTCCCTGAGAGAGGGACACCTGAGCAGAGACCTGAAGGAAGTGGGACAATGAGCTGGACAGTTGGCCAGGCAGTGAGCATTCCAGGGAGCAATTGGGCTTTAGAAATAAAATTTTAAGGATTAGTGGGTTACTTTTGTGCAGGCCTTCCATCCCCTGCATTCCTTGTCACTTCCAATTAACTGCAAGTACACCAGCTTGCTCATCAAAGAGAGATTCCCATGTCTCTCCCTTCTGGCAGCCAGAGACAGACACCCCAGTCGGTGCAGGCTGCCATGTTGGACCCGCTGTTGATAATAGAGGAGCAACCCACCCCCTTATCCTCGGGCCTTCTGCCGCAGGGTGAGAATGCAACCTGGTACCCCGGTACCCGGCGGCCTGTTCCCTCCCCCACTGAGTCTAAAGGGGCGTTAAAATTCACATTTGTTTGTACCTGGTGAATCTCTATGCCCGTATAAGGGCTCCCTCATGTAGAAGCAAAATCACCCACTCGCAGAGCCACTTTTTAGAACTAAGGATGTCATCTTTGACCAGATCTAAAGAGGATGAGAATTTCGTTTCTGTCGTGAAAGCCCTCAAAATTGTTGTCTTTGGAGTGAGGGTGTTCACAAAGAAGTAGATGGAAATATGTGTTAATCACTATGTGTATGTGGTTAAAATCAAGACGGCATCTGTAGGTTTTGGTCACCTGCTCAGTTCCCGCTGACGACTTGCGGCCGGTTGGCCACAGAGGTAAAGGTAAGGTACAGTTCCTAGGACACCGTCAGCTCCAGGTGGGCAGCGCTGCGTCTGCTGTTCTCACCTCCGCTACCCCCTGTGCCTACCTCGGTGCCCCGCATGCAGGAGGTGCTCCATAAATGCTCATGAGTGAATGAGTGACCCCCAAGATACAGCTTTGGTAGACAGAAAAGACACACAGGCTAGAGTGGGAAGGGCAAGTATACAGACGGTGGTGTCTGAAGCAGGAGAGGGAAGGAGGAGGCATGGACTGTGATTCCTCCCCCCCAACCTCTGAGACGAGGGTAACCCAAGTGGAGTGCGCATTTAACACAAGAGGGCGGGGCCGGGGCGGGGACAGGAAGTGAGAGAACATCACCAGCACGAGGTCTGGCCCCTTTCCTCCATGGAGATGTCTCACTACTTTGCACCTCGGAGACTCTGTTCCATCCTCTGGAAAATGGGGGTAACCACACAGGCCTCACAGGGTTGCTGTGAGAGCTAAGGAGGACAATGCACGTAAAGCCCTCAGCACAGAGACTACCCATGCAAAAAAGTCTTAGTAGACTCTCAGGTTTTCACTGAACGCGGACACGTGGAGAGGCAGCGTAGACCCCGGTCAGGAGCAGAGATCTGGAGCCAGACTGACCCAGTGTGAATCCCAGCTTTATCACTGGGAGCTGAGTGGTCTTAAGAAAGGTACTTAATTGCTCTGGGCCACAATTCCCTCATCTGCGAAAAACAGGACAGCACTCCTATCTCGGAGTGTTGCTCTGAGGATTAAATCAGTTAATAAATGTAAATCACTTAGAACAGTATCTGGCACACAAGCATTATTACTGTCTGCTTGGCGTGTTTTGTGTTTGTTTCCCACTTCGATTCCTCCAGGGCTGGCGGAAGCAGCGAGGCTATGTGGGAGAGGACGGATCTGGGGTTCATGTCAGCTGGGTCCCAGTCTCATTTCAACACTGGTTCTCAAACTCCAGCAGACACTGGATTCACCAGAGGCTTGGGAAGGCACAGGTCCCGGAGACCCCCACCCTCAGAGTTTCTCAGTCAGTAGGTCGGGGTGGGCCTTGAGATTTTTTCTTTCTAACAAGTGCCCAGGTGGTGGTGACACTGCTAGTCCAGGGACCACACTCTGGTGGAGGACCACCGTGAGGTAACAAAAAACGATGTCCAAAGCTCCAAAAGAAGGCAGAAGGGAGGATGCTTAAAGAGATAGGAGTTGTGGAAAATTCCAAATAGGACTGAGCAGTGGACACTAGTGGAAAGGGTAACGTGCTCATTCATTCATTCAACGAACATCTACTCACTGCCCGGTGTGAGCTGGGCCCTGTATTCACTCATCAGTTGAAAGGATCAGATTTAGCGGAGGAGGAAGGACAGTGAGTTGGAGAGGACTATCAATGTATCAAATTCAAGCAGGATAGCCTTTAAAGAAAAACGCACATAACTCCTTATGCCTAACTCCACATGATGTCTCCAATAGGCCTAATTCAGGCATCGTGTGTGTGTGTGTGTGTGTGTGTGTGTGTGTGTATGTGTGTGGTAGAATATACATAAAATTGGCCATCCTAACCATTTTAAGTGCATGGTTCAGTGACATCGAGTACAGTCACATTTTTGTGCAGTCATCACCCCTGTCCTCCTCCAGAATGTTTTTTCATCTTCCAAACTCAAACTCTATACCTGTTCATTGATAATTCCCTCTTCCCTCTTCCCTTACATCCCCTGGCAGCTACCACTGGACCTTCTGTATCTCTGGATTTGACTACGCTCGGCCCCTCATGTAGGTGGAATCATACAGGATGTGTCCTTTGGTCCACACTGTCCATATAGGATATGACTGGCTTATTCCACTTCACACAGTGTTTCCAAGGTTCGCCTACACTGTAGCATGCGTCAGAATTCCCCTCCTTTTTAAGAATTCCTATTGCATCATTATGTATACACCATGTTCATGTATCCATTCTTGCATCAATGGATGCTTTGGTTGTTTAGTTAGCCCTTTTGGCTACTGTGAATAGTGCTACTATGAACGTTGGTGTACAAATATCTGTTTGAACCCCGATTTCAACTCTTTTGAACAAATATCTTTAAGCATCATTTTAGAGCAGATAAATTTTGTCTGGGTGAAAACTATGGTCACACACCCCTCATCCACCCGTAGGACTTTACCCCTCCAGACACTCAGGCACCCAGATCTCTCAGCTTCCTGAATCTGAGAAACCATCCACATCTCCAGGTAAATAAGCCCAACAAGGACCGGGGCAAAGGCCCCCATGCTCTGTGGGCTGAATGTGTGCATGAATCTCCCTCTCACTACGATGACAACCTTACCGACACACTGTGCAAACAACACTTGTGCCAGGAGCTTATTCAGTACTATTCAGAGCTTAAACAGTTGGTCTCTGGAATCAGACACCTATTGGAGGAGCCTGGCCTTACTATTTACTAGCTGATTAAGCAAATGATTTAATCTTGCTAATTTCAATTTCCTGATCCATAAAATAGGTATATGAGTTCCCATCTACTTGGTTGTTTGGAGAATCGAAGCGAGATAAGGTATACTAATTAGATTAAGATGAGATAAACGAAAATAAGGTAAAGAACTTAACCTAATGCCTGGCATATGGTCAGAACCCGACAAATATTGGGCATCGTTAATAATATAATTGGGTAACGTCTTCAGATATATGCCAAGAAACTTCCTGCTACCTACGTACACAGAAAGACATTACAATGAGCATGGAATTAACAGGTCCACCAGGCCAGAGGCCCAGAAGCCTAAGCAATGGACATTTTTTTAAAACATGGGATTCAAAATTATAACCGGGCTACAAAAGATTAAAAGATATCTTTGGACAGGAAAGATATTTTTGGAGCAGGGTCCTTCTATGGCACCCACAATTGCACCAGAGACCCCAGCAGTCAACTTTGGGTGTAAGTATTTTTGAGGTTTTTTTTTTTTTCTTCTGAGTTTGCAAATGCCAGAGAAAAAACAGATTCTAGAACAATAGAAATTGAAGATGAGAAATGGTTACAGCCAATCTGGCCAGGCCTCCTCCTAGGATGGCCCCAATCCCTCTGGGACACGTTCTGATGACTGGAAGGCCTTTTTTCTAAGCCTCTGAAAGGGGATGATGTTCCCGCCACTTCCCTTGGAAGAATATTCCACGGTGAAATATGACTCACTGTCAGGGCCCTCGCCTATTGCGATTCTCTCTCTTCTCCTGACCCACTTTCGTCTGGCTGTGCCCTTTTGTACAAAGTCAAGCGCAGCCTCCCCTGGAGGAGGCTGCTCTGTGAGGACTGACATTTAAAGACCGTCACCACCTCTCACACTCAGCCCTGTTCATGTAGCCAAGCCAAGCATGTTTAATTCGTCTAATCTCCTCTCACAAATCAATCTCTTCGTTCCCTTAATAGTCCTTCTCCTATGCTTCGGATTCCTTCCAGTCAGGCCACCCTAAGCTCTCGTTCCGTTTCCACGTGAGAAGTGCCACTCAGTCACGAAAGGGCTCTCAGGAATAACAGCCGGGCCCCACTAGGGCCCCCGGGCCCCCGCATAATGCCTGTGGTCAAGGGAAGTGCCCGAGAAGCCACCTCAGGCCCCTGGGTCCCTGCTGTCCCTCAAGCTCCTCACACCGCCCACCTTCAACCTGGTTCCACCCACGAGGGCCATGGAGGAGCCCAGAGGGGTCTTACCTGAAAGGTCCCAGCGTGGTCTTCTTCCTTATCGCCCTCTCTGTTCTCTTTGAGGGCAATTAATGTGAATCCTCTGAAGTAGGAGGGAGGGGCAGCTGAAAGCGTGACTGTGGAGAGAGAAGAAAGCAAATTAAGAGCACAGGAATCAGCTGGCTTCCATCTGACACATGTATGTTCATGAGGTCTCCATCAATATGCCAGCCCTGTGGGTTGGTGGGGCCACGGACGATGGAAAAGCCTCACCCCTTTGAGTCACGAACCCTCATGGCCCTCACCCTGCTCCCCCTTACATTTCAGAACTTGCGAAATGCCTCAACTGTGATCTCAGCTGGGCCTCCCTGAACCAACAAAGGCTTCGGTGAACTCCCTCCCAGTATCCACAATTTGATAAAGATAGTCCCTGGTCAGCAGTCCCCATCTTGAAAGCTATGTAATGTTACACTTCCATTACACGGCTCCAAGAGAAATCTAGCCGATCACAGCAGGAACTCCCTTACAAAGTCCTTGTAGGGTGGGGGGAGGCAGAGACTGCTGTGTGTTTTCCAAAACACACTTCCTTTTTCTTGTGGACTCTCTGCTAGACCACATTCCCAGCCTCCCTTGAAGGTAGGTCTGTTTGCACCCTCATTCTGCCAAGGGAAAGCACAGACAGACATGATGAATCCCACTTCCGGCTTGGCCCACACGAACTTTCCACAGGATCCTCCACTCTTCCTTTCCCCCCTGTGGCTGCAGAATGCAGGGGAGCCAGCAGGAGAGTCTGGTGTCCCGGGAGAAGATGTTGGAACCACAAGAGGGAAGGAATCGGGGTTTCTGAATAACTACACAGAGAGTCACCCACAGACCAGAAACATCCATATTGTACTTTGCATGAACGGGAAATAAACTACAATTATAAGATATAACTATGTTTGCATGAAAATCTAGCTCAGGGGTCTTCTCAGCAATGATGGTCACCGCTCCTTTGTATTCTCAATCTCCCGAGATAGAAACCCTTTCTTGCAATTTTTGCACCGCATTGCAATTCTCTTTTTACCTGCCTTCTCCACTGGACTATGAGTTATGCTGGAGAGGAATTCATTTTAATTCTCTTTGTATCCCTAGCACCTAGCACAGAGCCTGACATCTAATAAATGCTCAATTCAAGTTTCTTGAAATTTATATAGGTTGAGATTTAAATTACTGTGTGGATTAAAGTGCCAAGAGTCTGACCTTTAAACATGGAATTATAGACTCTTAGAGCCTCAAGCCTATCCCAAGAATCCTCCATTCCAGTCTTCTAATTTCACAGACAGGAAACAAAGACACAGAAAGGTCAGCAGACACCCCAGGGTGGTAAGACCACCCAGAGGCAGACTTAGGGCCAGACTCCCTCCCCAGCTTAACATTCCACCCAGAATTGTATATAGTGAGTATATTTGTCATAGCAATGGGTACTCCACAAGGGCTAAGTTTTGAAATTTTAAAAATCAATTCATTTAACATATAACACTTACAAGATTCTGATAAGCAACCCCCTGTCAGGGAAGGATATTCTAGTCTTCTAGTCTCAGTCCTAAAAATAAAAGACCCCCAAACCCTAAAAACTAAAATAATCGTCTTAGATAAGGCGGCAGTGGTCACAATGATATCTCAGGGAAGGACTCTGAGACACAAAGATTGCAAATCTCCTGCAATAATTGGTCAGTTCATCGCACCAAAGCAATAGAGCCTTCTGAATGGCTATTGATGTCTAGAAAAGGTCAATTAGACCTTCCCAGTAAAGGAAGAAAGGAGGAGAGAAAAGGCACAGTAAAATAGGAGAGTATGGTGCTCAACAGTGGTCGACAGAAAATGATGACTGTAATGTCAGGAGAAAGAACTGAGATGTTAAGGGACAGACTGCCACCCTTAGAGCAGTTGGAGGCTACCTAGAGTGCAGTGGCAAATGAACAAACAAAAGAAAACAGAAACACACTCAGGCTTACAGAGAATAATCTGGTGGTTGTCAGAGGGGAGTGGAGTGGGGGGATGAGTGAAATAGGGGAAGAAGATTAAAAGGTACAAACTTCCAGTTATAAAATAAATAAGACAAGGAGATGCAACATACAACATAGGGAATATAGTTAATCATATTGTAAAACCTTTGTGTGGTGACAGATAGTAGCCAGATTTATCATGTAATGCATAGAATGTTATATGCATATATTTGTAACACATAGAAATGTTGAATCATGTTTTGTACACCTGAAACTGATATAATATGGTATGTTGATTGCACCTCAATTAAAAAAAAACCTACAGGTAGGCATAATAACAGCACTTACCCCCAAGTATCAATATGAAGCGTAAATGAGTTAATACATGTAAAGTTCTTAAAATCCTGCCTGGAATATAATGGGCACTTAATAAATATTAGCTCTTATTATCAGTGATGAGATTATCACTTTGCATTTTGTGGGTAAGTGTTTGTTTACCTATTCAAGTCCTTCAAAAGCAAGAACCAATTCTAAGCTCAGCACAGTGATTAGAACAGAGTTGATGTGCAATTAAGTTCATTGAATTGTGTTCATGGACTAGTAAACTCAGTATTATAAAGATGTCAGTTCTTCTCAAACTGATTTATAGATTCGGTGCAATCTAAATTAAATTGTCATCATGGTTTTTTGGGGAAATGACAGGTGGACTCTAAAATGTATATGAAAATGCAAAGGGTCAAGAATATCCAAGGCAGTCTCGAGAGGTGAAAAGTCGGAGGGCTTCTGCTACCACATATCAAGACTTATGCAGGGGCGCCCGAGTGGCTCAGTGGGTTAAAGCCTCTGCCTTCAGCTCAAGTCACAATCTCAGGGTCCCGGGATCCAGCCCCGCATTGGGCTCTCTGATCAGCAGGGAGCCTGCTTCCTCCTCTCTCTATCTCTGCCTGCCTCTCTGCCTACTTGTGATCTCTCTCTGTCAAATAAATAAATAAAATCTTAAAAAAAAAAAAAAAAAAAGACTTATGAAGCTACAGAAGTTTAGCCAGTATACTCTAGCAAGGAAAGGAAAAAAGGCCAATTGTATAGTTTGGGGTCCAGAAAAAGTTCCACAAGTACCTAGAAACCTTATGTATGACTAAGGACAGACTACAAAGCAGTTGGGAGAAAAGATGATTATCTTCAACAGAGCTGCTCGGGCAACTAGACAACCAGGTAGAAACAAGTGACTCTTGGTCTTACACATCACACACAAAATAAACTTCACACAGACAGTAGAGCTAAATATGAAGAACAAAACAACAAAGCTTTCAAAAGTTGGCCAAGGATAAAATATGAATGACCTTGGAGTCGGAAAGACTTTTTAACAGCACATAACCAAAAAAAAAAAAAAAAACCTGACAATAAAGAAGATATATAAATGGGATGATATAAAAATTTTGCTCAAGAAAAGACACCATTAGGAATAAGTATGGCAGAGTGTGGAAGAAGATATTTGCAACACATTTCACCGCAATTGACTTTAATTCAAAGCATATAAAACCTCTTTCCAATCAATAAGAAAAGATAGACAACCCAATAGAGAAAAATAGGCAAAACACATGAACTAAAACTTCATAAAAAAAGGTGCCCAAATGGCCAGAAAGCATATGAAAAGACATTCAACCTCGTTAGCAAACAGGGAGATAAAAATTACTGCATTTCCACCAGATTGACTAAATGTAAAAGGACTAACAATATCAAACGTTAACTGGAACTTTCACACACCAGTGAACCGAAAATAAGCAATTTTTGCTGGAAAACTCTTTAGCGGTATTTACTGAGGTTGAACACATACATACCCCATGATCCAGTAATGTCACCCTAAACCAACAGGAATGTGGGACCACAGATGGGGAGCACACAACACCAATCTGAAGATTCATAGTAATATTGTATTGGCACCCAAATGGAAACGCTCAATGTCCATCATCAGTAAGATGGATATGCAGGTCACCGCATATTCATAGAACTGAATGCACTGTCATCATAAAAAGGAAAGAATTATTACTACATACAACAGGGATGAATCTCATAAACATCACCGAGTGAAAGACACACACAATAATACAAAAGCTGTGTGTCTTCTTTCACTCGAGATTATTACAAAGTTCAAAAACAGACCAAGTAACCTATGATGGCAGAGGTCGGAACAGCAGTGACCCATGAGGCAAAGTGGAGTGAGAAGTGATCGGGGGTGGGGGAGGCCACAAGGAATGCCTCTAGAGCGCTGATCATGTTGTTTCTCGATCTGGGGACTGATGGCACAAGTGTACTCACCGTGTGATAATTCACTGAGCTGCGAGATTTGTGAACTTTCCCCTAGTTAAGTTATATTTTGATAAAAATATTAAGTAATGTTTCCAAATGATAAATATTCATCCTTTTATACATCTGGGTAGTGTGCTTAAAGGGTAACCAAAACTCAGCTTCCCAAAGTGCTGCATTCCTGTCAGTTCAAAAACACAGGGTGTTCTCTCCCTCACTGAATCCAACCTGCAAGATGGCGGCTCTGGAGGTGGAACTCAGTGTGGGGCTTCAATCCCTAATTACCACTGGTGACGATGGTGGTACACAGTATAATCTGAAGGAAGACAGGAGATCCTATCCCTCCAGAGAACCCCATTATAGGACTCCTTTCTGAAAGAAACAAATGTGCAGTATGTTCTGAGTCCCAGTAATGACTGAAGATGACAGCTTGGCAATAAATAATAGAATCTTCTCTCTAATGACTCCTCCCAAGTGTCTCCCAAGAGAGGCCATTAAGAGACCCAAGAAATTCAAGGAAAAAATGCTTATGAAGGATTTAAAAAAAAACAAAAAAGGTCCATCCTGAGTCATCCTGTGAGCACATCCGGGGAACTGGTTAAGAGCAAAGATTTCGGATGAGCACCCTAGAGCTATCATTTATTAATTATGTGACCTCTGCCAAGTTATTTCACCTCCCTATTCCCTCATTTTTAAAAAGTTAATGATATTGCCTTCCCTGTAGGAATGTGGAGAGGATTACATACACATTTATCACAGAGCCTGGCATAAGAGGATTTGAGAACTGGAGTGGATGCTAGTGGTGGTTGGGGCTGAAGATGATG
>CM053613.1:35334637-35474822 GCA_028646535.1 Procyon lotor
AGTACATACTTGTTTGTGAATTATATGTTAAATGCTAGTCTCCCCTAAAATCCTCTAAGTTCCATGGGAGCAGAGACCAAGTCTGTCTTAAGCTGCACTGTATTTTAGCCTTTAGTGTGCCTTTTAATACACAGTAAATGCTCAATAAAGCCTCATTGAAGGAAGGAAGGAAGGAAGGAAGGAAGGAAGGGAGGGAGGGAGGGAGGGAGGGAGGGAGGGAGGGAGGAAGGAAGGAAGGAAGGAAGGAAGGAAGGAAGGAAGGAAGGAAGGAAGGAAAGAAAGGGTGTTCATTTGTCTTCAATGCATAGTGGGCTCTCCTGCTCTGGTCCCTCCTCTAAAGTCCCCCTGGGTTACCATGTGGAGTATGTTAGCCTCCCTCAACCTTTTGTTACTGAGCATTTGTCTGTGCCAGCCCAGGGCTCTGCCCCTAGAGACACAAAAAGATAGGGCCTCTCCCTCTAGGAGCATATAATCTAAGAGCTGGGAAGAAAAGACACATCTGGGGGCGCCTGAGTCGGTTAAGCATCTGTCTTCTACTCGGGCCATGATCCCAGGGTCCTGGGATCAAGTCTTGCATAGGGCTCCCTGCTCGGCAGGGGGTCTGCTTCTTCCTCTGCCTCTCCTCCATCTCATGCTTTCTCTCTCTCAAATACAAATTTTAAAAAAGAAAAGAAAAGACACATCTACAGTTATTTTTTATAACATATGATGGATGATATGGAGGTAGGAACAAAGTGCTCTGGGATCCCAAAGGAGGAAAAGGTTGGTCTAATGTGGGAGCCAGAGGAGGCTTCCAGGAGGAGGTAGCATTTGAGCTCCAAGCTGAATGAGGAAGAGGTGCTTGTCCAGGGGACGAGAGGACTAACAACACACAGGTGGAGGGAAAGGCATGACAAGCCAGTCTTGCCTTTGGAAACCAGAAGCAATTCTGTATCTCATAAAATGCAAGCCAGGAGGGAGAGTCTGTGAAGAGGTCAGGGGAAGAAGGCAAACAGAGGGTAGAAACCTAAAAGCCTTCAAAGCCTTGGGATACCACCCTGGAGGTGATGAGGGGGTCCTGGGGGGGTGCGTTAGGAATTGTCATATTCAGATTTATGCTTTAGGAAGATGAGGCTGGAAGCTGTATGATTACTGAATAATAGCCCTTCCCTAAAACACAGTGGCAAGGGCCTCTCTGGCCGGCCTTGCTTGTATGGGGACCGATGTTTCACACTGGAGCCTGGCCTTAAATCTCTACGCAAGGTTGAGTTCTCCTATCCTTGGGTACACTGGCCATATGCAAACCCCAGTTCCCACATAGCTTTCTGGGTCCTTCAGAGGTCGGCGTATTGACCATCTAACACAAACTCTGATGAGCTGTTACCCAATCCATGTGTTGTGCCTGCCACCCTCACTGGGCCTCATCCAGTACCACCGTGTGCCCCGCTCTGCCTGTGGGTTTCAGACTCCCGGCTCCAACTGCAGTGAAAAGATCCCAAACCAGACCCCAGCTCTATCACAGGGCCAGCACCTGCCATCCACCTGCTCAGTGTTACTGAGCTGCCCCCGTCTTCACGTCCTACACATCAACTGCGGGGAACTTTAACTTCCACCTTAACTTGCAACAGGGGGCTGATGAAGATGGCTGGAGCAGTCCACAAGCCATTGGGGTCCCCTCCCTGCTCTGCGTGACATTCAGAGCACCAGGGAGCTGCAACTCGGATGCTTCATTTAGAAAATGGCCCAGCTGAGCCCACCCAGCCAGGATCAGGCAGGAGATGCTACTGATAGGTTGGGTTGACAGCTGGGAAGACAAGGCTGAAAGTCTAAAGGTGAGCAAGTACGTATGGTGGGGTTGGCTTACCCTGTTCCCTTGGATAATCTTCTTCAGCCAGTGCTCCAGCATCCCCAGCCAGATGAAACATCGCCCGTTCCAAATGAAATAGCACACACATCTAAAAATCAAAAACTGTTTCTCTATAATGGATGTAGCTAACAAATCTGGGTTTGAATCCCCCCATCCCTATGTGTAACCTTGGGCAAGTGACTCCACCTCTCATGGTCTCAGTTTCTAATCTCCTGTAAAATGGCAATAATAGTATGTTTATCTCATATTGTTATTAGGACAAGTAATGAATTCACATTTGTAATAGTGAGTATATATAGATGTTAAATGAAGAAGATGCCTTAAAAATAAATCATCCTCTTCCATAAAATAGGGATCATCATTATCATCTCATGGGTTTGTTATAAGGATTAAAGGAGAATCTCTATGAAGCATATTGCAAGAGCTCAATAGAAGCTCATCCTTTCTCCCACACGCTCCTTCTTCATGGGATAGCTGGGAGCCAGATGAGTGAGTTCTGAGCTGACCATTGTGTGGTAGGGAGGATGGGTAGGAAGGAAGCTCCTGGGGACCTGGAGGTGTGTCAGCCAAGAGAATGTAGCTGGGAACATGGGTGACGGCAGGGAGCGGCAAGGCCTGCACCCCATCCAGGGGCGTCATTTCTTCCCCTATGCGGATGATCTTTGGGGCTGGATGATCTCCCTCCTGAAACATAATGTCACAGAAGTGACTGTGACCCAAAATTTAGTCCCTCTCCGCATCCCGTCTATGACCCAAGATGGCCTAATCAGAATCCTTCCCTGGATTTTTTCCAGTTTGGAGTTAAAGGGACAAGGGCTTTTCTTCTAGTTACAGAACAACTGAAAGGCTTTTAGTCACGGTTCTCGGCAGCTCTCCTCCTTGTTATTTGGAGAAAGTTTATCTGTAGTAAGAAAAATGAGGACAACTCATAAAAACACAGCCAAGAGATAAAGGATGGGAGGAGTGAGACAGACAAGGTAGAAGGAAGGGGAGGAAAGGAGAGAGAGAAGAGAGAACCTTCTGGGTTCCTAGATCCATTTATACCTGAAGCCAGACCCACCATCAGACTTTCCAAATATGGGACTCAATTATTCTCTTTTGGCTTTACTTAGGTTGACTTTGTTTCTGTCACATTGCACGGAGAGAACCTTCACTAATTTTGAAACAAAGAAAGAAAATAATTCTGCCTAGACTATATGATTCCCTAGCAGGCCAGGGAAACAATATTTGTGGCTAAACCCAGGTGGCTGACCAGGAAGGTAGCAGTGGGTTCTTAATGTCACTGACAGAACAGCAAATCAGTTGACTTCAAAACTATTAACTAGATTTAGGGAAAAACTCAAGGGATGTCCAAGGATCTCTGACCTGCTCAACTACTCTTACCAGCTTTAATAGAGATTTCTAAGACTGCTCATCAAAATTATAGATAACCCAAAATTAGATTATGTGGCTTTGTCCCTCAGTGACAGAATCCAGACTCGTGAGTGGTTGACAGCCACAGGGAGGGGCCCAAACATGCGGGACTAAGTCGGAGGAAGATTATGTCAGGAGGAATCATGTCAAATCTTAGGTTCAAGAACCAGTCACACCAGTACAGGGAGAGAAGGGAATCAAGCCTTCCCCGCAGTTCACAGGAATTTTTGCTGGCTCCAAGTTCAGCGCGATCCCAGAGCACAGCACAGCTGCCAAAGGAGCAAACACCAGACCTGGCAAGCTTAACATAGACACAGTGTTCGGGACAAGGGAGATAATCCTTCCTCATGTTCTGTCCCTATCAGAGCACATCTGGAGTACAAAGCGCAAGGGACGAGAAACAGTACCCTAGAAAGAATGGCTGTAGAAGGGGGGCATTTGAGTCAGAAGAGACGTCAGAGTTGGTATTTCTCCACCAACACTGCAAGGGCTGACATATGGCTAAGGAGGAGACCTTATTTGCTCATCTCTGAACAACCAAAGTTGGACCCAGGAGCGGAAGTTACACGGAAGGGAAATGTTGGCAAGAGGAAAGTACTACCAGCTCAGCCGTGCCTCAGGCTCTGCCAGTTTGGGGCTGTCGTCACCTAAAGGAAGCTCACGATTCTTCTCTCTCCACTACTCCATGGCCAAGGCAGGGGAAGGCTGCTATCATGCTAGCTTCGAGGACATTCTACTGGCCCCTCTACTCGTGTCTCACTGCAACAGGATAGGGCGGTGATGAGAGCAGTGCTAATGTACGTAGAGCTTGGGAGGCTGTGGTGGGGCTGGCCTCTTGGCCACCTTCTCTGTGTCTCCCCATCTTGTTTTAAAAGAAAAAAAGGGGGGAGAGCACACCTGGGTGGCTCAGTTGCGTAAGTGTCCGACTCTTGATTTTAGCTCAGGTCATGATCTCAGGGTCGTGAGATCGAGCCCCACATCAAACCCCACATCGGGCTCCGTGCTGGGCGTGGAGCCTGCTTAGGATTCTCTCCCTCCCTCTCCATTACAAAAAAAAAAAAGACAGATAATAGATTTCTGGAATCCAGCCCTTTGTTTGGGGTGGGTCCAGGGAAGCTATGGTTTATTTGTTTAACTTTACAAGTGATAGCTAGGTTTGGAAACCACACAAATAACCCCACCAAATGCTGATTCCAGGGAAAGTCACTTAATAACTGGTGTCTAGGTCTGATGGATCAACAGTCCCCTCTGCCCTCTTTTTCATTCAATCAGAGCCAGTGTTTGAAGCTGGGGACCCCTTCACTTTGCTCTTTGGCTTACTGTCCTTCTGCTCTTCACCTTGGAACCATCCATGACCTGGCTTTCCAGCATGCCCATAGCCTTCCTCCCAACAGTCTTCACCTGGGACCCAGCCATCTGCCAGCCCTCACCCCTAGCCAATGCCCCCAGGGCACCTGGCATCCTTTCTCTCTGTTGCCACCACCTAGAGCTCCCTCCTTGCTATGGGTCCCCACCCCTGGTCTCACTTCTCTGGCTGAGAGAGAAGAGCTTTCTCTTTCTCGCATCTAAGTCTCTTAGAGGGAGATCTCACACCAGGATTCTTTTTTTTTTTTCCCCAAGAATAATGATTTAGTGCCTGTTATGTCCACAGACTGTTCTGGGTGCTAGAAATAAATGGCAAATAAGACAGACACGGTCCTTGCTCTCATAAAGCTCCTATTCTAGCACGAGGAGGTAGATGATAACAAGATAATTTCAGAGAGTGATTAAGGGCTATGATGGAAACAAAATCAGGCAAACGTAATGGGGAACATAAACTGGTGGTCAGAGAAGCCTCATTAAAGGGATAAAATCTGAGCTGAACTTAAAAGACAAGAGGCTGGGTATGACCATTCTTGTCATGGGGAAGAGTATGTACAAAGGTCCTGGGGAGGGAATGAGCTTGGTGTGTTTAGAAAATTCAAAGGGTAGTGCTGCAGCTGTGGGGAGAAAGAAAAGGAAAGAATGAAAATGAAGAAGGATGAAGGGAAAGAGAAAGCAAGAGGGGAGGACGATGAGGAGGATCATTAGAGCTTCCTATAGCACCTAGAATCACCACCCAGTTCTTATGACCTGCTCTGAGTCTGCCCATCCTCCCACACTACTATCCCCCACACAGGGTGGCTTGTGCTCAGAGCCCTTCCCTGCCCTACAATTGTCACATGAAGTCCATGGAGGCATATCTGAGTCACAACTGTAGACAGGGTTCGAGTTATTTCCCATGGGTCTTCTGGGCCTCAGCTAATCCATAGATGTGTTTGAGTTTTCCAGAACTTTTCATGGAAGTTTTGAATATTCTGTGAAAGTTAGAAGCCTTGACTATGCTGAGCTCGCAAGGGCGTCTGGTGATGTCACCCAACTCCTTATCCTTCCCATCCTAGCTCCAACTCCAGCCCAGTCAAGACACCCTGTAAAAGCGGGAAATGTATACCAGCAAGAGCTGGCCAGCCACGCAGAAAGCGTTCGATGCCGTGATGAGCTCCCTGATATCGTAGACGTCTACGGCATCATCACACACACAACTGTATGCTGTCAGGGAAAAGTAGAAGAAAGAACCCCTTTGATAATTTGGGCCACTTGCCACCCCATTCAATGCACACACGTGCTTGAGTGCGTGTGAGAGGACTCTCGTGAGTGCCCTCACTCCATCATAGTGACTATACCTGCAACGTCAGTGGTCGAGGACAAGCAAACCACTTGTTTTACCTGCTACTCAGCCTGGGGGGCATTGGTCCCTTCCAATGCTGGAAGGACAATTAGGAGTGGGGACCTACTGAGTAATGTTGGTTCGCTTCTATTCCCCACTAACAGAACTGTCTGCTACCTTGATAAGGTACGAGATAAGGCTATAGCCTTATTCAAGATAAGGTTACCTTGACTCTAGTACCCGTGTTGTTTATGTACAATTCGGAAGGATTTTTAAGGGATAATTTTGACTTGTGGGATCTTCGCTTTCCATAGTGTCTCTTGAACATACCCCTGGGTCTCCAGTCTCCTCAAATTGTCTTTCATTTTCATTCTGAATATATATCCCAGTGAGCTTTTGTTTCTTCTCTTTTATTTTCCCTTCACCTCCTCCTTCTCCCTTTCTTCTTCTTCCTTCTCCACTTCCTTCTCTTCTTCTTCTCCTTGCTCTCTCTTTTTCTTGTTTTGGCCACTTCCTCCTTCATTCCTTTCTTTGTTTATAGCTTCCTCCTTTAGGGGGTGAGACAGAACAGGCCACTCTGACATACTGGCCCCCTTTTTCTTCTCATTATGAAACCTATCAATACCACACACACACACACACACACACACACACACACACACAGCCACATTCCTTTCCCTACAGACTCATTTAGCAAGTATATCAACCTTACATGCTGTTGAAAAGACTGTCTAGATACCTTTCACTGAGTGAGAGGACTTGAAATACTCTGTTTTTATTATACGACTGTATATAAACATGTGGCAGAGGTAGCTAATTGCACCTTTACATCCATTCACCTTCATCCTTTTGGAAAACAATAACAACAACACAGCAACAAAGCCTTTCCCCACGTTTCGGCTGGGCATGTGTCTACCCAGTTAAATGGTCTATTTCCCAGACTCCCTTGCAGCTAGGTGTGGTGAAGCCACTAAATTCTAACCAGTGGGGTGTGTTTGGAAATGCTGGGCACCGTTCTGGGTCACATGATGAAAAAGCAAGCTGCCCGCTGAGCGGAACCCAGATGTGCTGGTAGTGACACGGCTATGACACTTCTGGTGAGAATGCCTGACCACAGTGCTGTCCAGGAGCAATAATAAGCTCAAGGCAGGTGAAATTCATTGTATTTGTTAACAAGTGTCTGGCAGGGATAAATGTAAAGCAAGTAAAATTAATTTTAACCCTATATCTTATTTAATCTAATATATACAGTGATCGCTTCAATATGTAATCAACATAAAAAGTTATTGGAGAAGTTTATTTTTCTTTCGTCCTAATTTTTCAACAACCAGTATGAACTTGACACAGCGCATCCCGATTTGGACTAGCTACATTTCCAAGGCTGTCACTCATGGCCGCCTAGGGGACGGCAGAGTGCTAGGGGACCAGCCCAGGGACGCAACAGAAGGAATCTGGGTTCCTGGCTGACCCCATGGAGCAAAGCAGTCCATCATCTTAGACTTCCCATTTACCTCTTATTTTAAAACACTGTATTTTGGGGTCTCTTTGAAACACGAGCTTAACCTGTGTCTCAACTAATATAACATGGTAAGAGGTCCCCCCCCCCAACAGAAATTAATGCTGACCTACATCTGACACTCTGTGTCACATGGAGAGGAATGGTGAAAAGTTCTTGATATGTCAGCCCCTGTTTGTGGACATATTAGCAGTTACACCCTATTGTTCCAGTTGAGTCAGTCGGCAATGGAATGACAACTTCACCATGTTTGGGGAAGTACCCAAGTCCTAACCTTGACAATGCCTATTTGATATGCTTTCATTTTTTGGTAAGTTTTAATTTTTTAAATTTTTTTGTTTGCATTTCATGAAACCAAAGCAGTAAGCAATCTCTTTTAATTTTATCGATCTGAACTAAATACTTATGAAAGGGGGCAAAGTTTAAAAAGTAAAGTTTTGTGATTAAAAAAAAGAGGGGAATGGTGGAAGACAAGAGGAGAGGTGGGAGGGGCGACCTACGGGGAATTACAATATCATCAGCAGTGCTTAATTTGTTAAAGCCCCACTAGATCAGAAATAGTTTACTTAAAAGACCTTATGCAGTTTAAATTTCTCAGATTCTCCATATGTACTTTACAAATATATCATTTTGTAGGCATGGTGGTATAAATCTGCATGTAAAAATAAACCAACCATCAAATTAGGGTTTTTTTCCCTATCCAATTTGTTTCTGTTTCCCCACAAACAAAAGGACTTGGCTAAAGATTGACAAGGTTGTTCATGTTTCTAAATTAATTCTCTGGTTTATGAGGAAATGCAATCCTAAGGTCTATAACAAGAAAAAAAGAAAATGTAAATAAGGAGCCATCGCTTTATATTTTGTATCCCAAGATATGTCAGTTATTATCTTGAAATGTGGCTCCTTTCCTTCACTGAAGACTCACCATCCAGAAGGCCGAGGATAGCTAGAGTGAATTTATTTTATTCCCTCTCCATTTTCATGTGTCAATATAAAGGCTGGTTAAGATCACAGATTTAGGAGTCAGACATCCCTTAGTTTGTATCCTGACTCTGCTGATTATTAGCTGTGTGATCATGGGCAAGTTACTAAACCTCTCTGAGACTTGGTCTACTCATCTGTAAGATAAGAATAAGGATAAATTGCCTCTAACTACTGTAAAGAATAAGTGAGATGAGTAGGAAGCACTTAACACAATGGCTCATCCAGTGTCTCTGCCAAATATTTTTCTATTTCCAAAATAATCATCTTATTACATATATTTTTTGAGCGCTTACTCTATGACAGCTTCCCCCCCCCCCCAACAGATTATTTCTGGCTCTCACAGCAATGCTGGAAACATTTTACAGCAGTTCTCTATTTTACAGCTGGAGAAATTGTGGCTCAGAGAGGTGAAGCGGCCTGCCTGAGGTCACACAGTGAAATGTATGACTGAGCAGAAGTTGAAACAGACCCAATCAACATCAAAGCCTATGTTCCTTCTACCAGACTGAGATGGGGCTCTCTGGGACACCCACTCCTCTGGCATTGTGTGCCCCAGAGTGGGACAAAGAAACAGAAAGCCAAGCAGCTTTGGAGGTCTCCAAACCTTGCGGTTTAGAATAAATCCCCCAATTATGCTTGAAGTTGGACAAGCTTTTGAAACCTCAACTGGACATTCTTTTCCCATCAAGTTCCTTGAAATTTCCCTTTAAAGAGCATCTAGGAAAAGCCACTCTCATTAGCCAGGGTCTGGCTTTATTTTCCTAATAAACAGAACTTTTGTTAGACAAAAGAGCCTCTTTTATTTTCAATCGATTCTTGAACATTTCAGCTGATTTTCTTCTATTGGGCTTGAAATTGTGATCTGGGAATGGCTGGTCCTGCAAATTGTCCTTGTATATGGGAAGCCCCTTGAGGATCCTCGACTTGTTATTTTTAATCACTGTAATCTCCTTGTCAAAGGAGGCCATGGTCAGAAACAGAGCAGGCCTTTCAGAGCTTTCTAAAGCACAGTTATTGCCAAGGGAAGGGGGACAAGGGGAAGAGGGAGGGAGAGTAGAGAAAGTGGTGGGAGAGAGAAGGAAGTCAATATAGTACTAACAACTTGGAAAAGCCTGAATAATAATCTCCATTGGACCCTGGCTGTTGAGAAGAAACCCCATATATATATTTATTTATTTTTAAACAGTGACCATTTTAATCCCGTGTAGAATACCTAAAGTTGATCCTGGGTGGGGGCATGGAGAGCTGAAGCTGTTCAGGGATGAGCTGGAATTCTGGAGACAAAGATTTCAGGCAGGAAAACAAGTCATTGATTCCAAGGCTTGTGAGGGGCTCTAACACAAGAAAAAGTAAAAAAGCAACTCGAACATCAGGGGAACGTTAACTCCCACAGCCCTGAGTCAATACCCTGAACAGAATGCATTCGATTTACTTTTAACATAATTATTCTCAGAAAGTAGAAGTCAACAGAAAATGTCACAAACTAGGTGAGCACCCTTTTCTTCCTAACTTTGAGTGGCGGAATCAGGTTTGCTAATCTCAGGGTATTTACTCAGAAGGCCTGAGCACCGTTCCTGAAACATCTTTCTTTCCAGAGCTCTTAGGCACCAGAAGGGAGAAAAGGGGACTGTGGGCCAACAGCCTGAGTGGGGGAGTCACAGTCCAAAAGGCTAATGTGTAGGCTGGAAAAACATGTAGGTGGAAGCCTAGTGCCCCACCCCCCAGTCCAGGTTCTCTCCTGGAGGCCGCGGACGCTGCGCCAGTGGCGGAACCCTGCCAATCATGTGAATACCAGGTGCCCCTGCTCCCCAGAATTGGGGTACCCGGACTCGTGCTCAGCCCAACAGGGAGGATTTGTGTGGGAAGAAATGCCTGGTAGGACACTGGGCATGGGCCCCTGGACTTGCCTAAATCCCCTAAAAATATCCTCTTCGGCTTATATTAGTAGCAATCTTGGGCCAGGAAGGAAAAATCATTCACTCATTCATTCCATTAATTCATGAGGACCCGGAGAGCCGCCATTCACTTGTAGATTGAACTAAGGAGTGCTGAGAACACCTACTTCTTCATACATACACACGCATCAAAATCGAGTCTGACTAGGCACATCCCTCCGTTATTAAACCAAGAAGGGCCTCATAACCAACTCAAGGAAACATGTACTGGGCACCTCGGGCGCACTCATCTTTGTCAACTCATTTACTCCCTACAACCACGACAGCGTTTGGATAAACAGCTATTTTCACTGCTGGGAAATAAGTTCAGAGAAATTACAGGACTTGCACAAGGTCACACCGCTACTAAAGCCAAGACTGTCTGACTCCAAAGCTGCCTCTTTCCCTGCCACGTGGAGCCAGGGCGGGTTCCCCAGGGAAACCAGGTCCTCGGTTTGGATGAGGCCTCAAGAGCCAAGGGGAGTACTCCCGCCTCCCTCCGGTCCACGGAGAGGACTGGCTGTCTCCCAGCTCCTCGGAAAGTCTGTGGCCGCAGCCCCGCTACCCCAACACCCCGCCGGCTCCCTTCCCGGGCTGGACCAGGGGTTTCTTCTCCGCGCGGTATCGAGGGTCCCGCCGGCCGGCGCGAGGGGGCCGGGGGGCTCGCCACTCGGGGGTCGCGCGGGGGCCGGGGGGCTCGCCACGCGCTGAGCGCTGTCGCGTGCGGGGGGCGCCCGGACGCCGTTCTGGGAAGCTCCAGGTGGACAAAGTCTGGGACACGATCCCGGGGACACGATCCGGGGAAACCGGGAGAAGCGTTCTGAGAAGGGCAGCGGCGGCTTACGGTGGCCTGTGCGGCGGGGGCGCCCGCTGACAGTGGCCCAAACTTTCTCCAATGTTCTCCCACCGCTTCCCGCCGCAGCACTCCGGGAACCCGGAAGGCGGGGAGGCAAGGGCGGCGGCTTGGAGCCCACCAGCTGCCCCCAAGACCCGCTCTTCCCCGAGAGGCGGAGGGGACACGCAGCGGGTGGCTCCCTGCCCGCGGAGCCCCAGGTGAGACCCGGCAGGCTTCCTTCCCTGCCTCAGGTCCTGTCATCCAACTGGAGATCGGCGGCTGCTGCGCGGGGGAAAAGATGTCTAGGGGAGATGCTGGGCTGCGGGGAGAGGCGGTGGGCAGTGGGGATGGAGTCAGGGGGCTTCAGGTCTGGGCGGTCGAACGGCTCTCCTGCCTGGACACCCCTCCCCGCGGCCCTGAAAGCCTGCGCTCAACCAAGGAGCTTAGGCGCGACAGAACCTCGGGGTGCCTGGAGCCAGGGTCCCTCCGCCTAAAGGGAGCAGGTCTCGGGAATTTGGGCTCCCCTTTCCGTCTTCCTCGGGTTTCCCTTCCCATTCTGAACCCACACAGAGCTCTTTGGAGGCCCAATCCATTGGGAGCCTGTCCTAGAAATAAACCCAGACTCTTCTCCCTCGCCTGGGACCACTGGAAAATAATTTGGAGTTCTTTCCGAGGGCCCTTTCCAAAGCTTCAGGCTCTTCCTCCCCTCCTCCCCGTGCCCCGGGAGCAGTCAAGGGAGAAGCTTAAGTCCCTTTTCCTGAAGGCGTCTGTCCGAGGAAGCTGGAGTGACCATCCCGAGGGCTGGTCTCAGAGAAGCTGGCATCCTCCCCTTCAGGGATGGGAGCGGGGAAAGCCTCCCCTACCTGGTCTGGGACCCGACAGAGGGAAACCAGGGTTCCCTCCACCGCAGAGGCAGATCTGGAGGAAGACGGGTTTCCAGTGCTCTCCCGAGCCGGCCAGGGGGCGGGGTGGTGGTGGTGGTGGGGAATGCCAGGTTCCCTCCCAGCCAGGCCCGCGTGGCGCGTCGCTCGGCTGCAGCCCACGCCCGGGAACCGCGCGTGCGAACCGGGGCTGCCCGGCCTGCCTGCGGCCCCCGCGACGGCCCCGGACGCTAGCTCAGGAGCCGCGCGGGGCTGGCGAAGACAGGGGCTGAGGGCGGCCAGGACAGAGGGCCCTTGCCGGGCTCCGCCGGCACCGTGCGCCCGGGGACCGTGCGCCCTCCTCCGGCACCGCGCTGTCGGCGCCCTTCCGGGGGCCGGGTTCCGCGCCCCCCGCGCCACGCGGGGTCACTTACCCCGGTAGCTGGTTCCCGGCTTGTAGAAGTCGGGGTCGCCCTCCACGCGAAGGCTGAACTCGGTGTAGCCCTCGCGCCGCGTGCCCTGGGCGCGCAGGATGCGGCTGCAGTAGCCCTCCGACTTGGGCACTTTGTCCAGGGTCTCGTCGGAGAAGGCCAGCGCCGCGGCCAGGGGCAGCGCCAGGGCCAGCAGCGCTGGACTCCGACTCAGCCTCAGGGGCGCTGGGGCCAGCCTCATCCTCGCGGGCGCTCAACTTTGTGCCGCTGCCGCCGGCCCTCGCCACGCGACGCCTGCCCGAAGGGGTCCCCGTAGAAGCGAGACCCGGCGGAGCCCGGGCGGGGAGCGGGAGCTCGGAGCCGGCGCTGGCAAGCGGGAGACCGTGCCGGTCTCGGCTTGGCGGCTGCCGAGCTGCGCCGCGCTGAGCTGAGCTGAGCTGAGCTGAGCTGAGCTCGGGAGCCGCGCAAGGAAGGGAGGGCGGCGGCGTAGGGGGAGGAGGGCGGGCTGATCTTGCCCAGATCCCCGAGCGCAGCGCTGTTTTGTTTCGAGCGAGCGATTAGCGGCGAGGCCGTGTTTGTTTTGCGACGCCGGATTCCCAGGGTCTGGCGAGGAAATCCTAAGGCACGGGGACGCGACGGATTCTGTCCCACCACCAAGGAGGCTGACTCTGAGCGGTAGAGTGCTCCGCGGAGGGAGAGACTGAAAACTAACTTTTGTTGCACACCTACTTTGCGCCTACCAATCAATATGCTGCGTGGTTGGCGAAGGAGATCTGCTCGCCTCCACTCTGCTTGCACACAGCAAACGTGACCGTACTTTCCCTCATTTTACAGATGAGCAGACTGAGGCCTGCAGCTAAACAGTTAAGTGAGGTTCGGATGCCATGATTGTTTGACTCTGTTGCTCTTCTGGAGCAGGTCAGACTGGAGAAAGGAGCGGAATGACTCACCCAACTGCGCCCAGTAGGCACAGCGCCTACGGCCTGAAATATTTTTGGAGACTCCTGAAAATATTTTCTTTAAAATCAGAAGAAGAAAAAAACCATTTAGGTCTAATAAAATGTTATCCTATATAATGTTAATATATTTCTATTTATACCGACACAGTCATAAAATAGAATGTTTACTATTGTTTTATGAAGGAAGGAGACCCCAAAGACCCCAAAGACAAAAGTGCCCGAGGCCCGGGTAAGTCCTCATGTAGCCCTAGAAAGGAGCTTCAAAAGGTTCAAAGGAAAGTCTGTGTTTTCTTGGCTTAGAGTTTAGTTCAGGTTCTCCGTCCCTAGTAACCGATGTTTAGAGAGGAACGGAGCCTGAGGCACCAACCCCAAGGCCAGACGGGAAAAGGCCCAGGTGAAGGAATCTCTCCCAGTGCTTCCCCGGGGACAAACTTGAAGCAAACTTTAGTCCCGCCACTCACCCACTGTGAGACTTTAGCGATTTATTTGGTCTCGCCAACCTCCGGTTTGAGGCTCTGGAAGGAGTGTGTGTGCGCCTCCCGGCTAATACGCCCTTCCTCTAGGGGGTACTAGAGTCCCGTGAAATGGTCCATATAAAACACCCGGCCTAGTCTCCTGGGCTCCCGCCCACCCCCCCTCAATGGTAGTTCTGGGCTGGTCCTGCGTACCGCCGCAGGGAAGACCAGGCCCACCTGGGAGAGGCCTTAAGGCCCGTGCCTCCCCTCAGTGTGCACCAGCCTCCCTCTCCAGGTGCTTTCACAAGTTTTAGTGACCCCTCCTTCTCCCCCTGGGTCATCAACACATCTTAAGGGCCTACATTTAAAAAGCAATCTGCTTTCCAGGTCAGGTTTTTCCTCTTTGACAACACTAACAAATGGCCCAGAAGAGCTGTCTGCACTGGAGATCTCCAATGGTCCGCACCTGCTCACTTAACTTTTCAGTCCTCCTCCTGGGACTCCCAATGAGGCTGTTACCTGGGCACCCTCTCTCAGCAGTCACCCACAAGTGTCTCCTTACCGAAGCCAGTTCTGCTCTTTTCTCAGTCCTGACCTTCCTTGGCCCTCAGCAGCACCTGACCCAGCTGCCCAGCCCTCCTCTATAGAGGTGACACTCGGATTCACGTCTGTGTCCTGAGTGAATTATCTCATCCAGCACGCTTCTGCTGAGTGCAGATTTGGGGCAGAGTCTGTGCTGAGCAGTGGGCACCACAGGGAACAAAAATCCACTCATTCATTCATTCATTCATTCATTCATTCATTCATTCATGTTGAGGGCCCTCCAAATGCTCAGCGCTGGGACACAACACAGACTTACTGTCTTTGTGGATCTTACAATCCAGTGGGAAAAGCAAACATTAAATACATAGTTACAGAATCTTTTCAAATTATATTTGTGATGTATGCTACAAACTAAAGTGTTGTGTGAGATTTTATCTCAGAGGACAGCAGTGAGTATACAGAGATGCATAAAATGTGGCTTCTGTCTTTACAGATCGTACTGTACGTCCAAGACCCCAAATATGTGCTCTTTTCATCTAAATCAACATATTCAAATCTAACATGGATCTGGGCAAGCATGGAGCGGGCGGGGATGTAAGAATTAATTCTTTATTAAACATAGACAGGAAAACCATGTCAAATAGGAGGTCCATTTCCCCTCCTGCCTCGTTTCCCAAATTAGGAACCTATAAAATCCCCTGTCTAGGTGCCACAGCCAGTAAGGGGAAAGGTCTCACAGAGCACCAAAATGGGGTTCTTCCTACGCAGTGGGACGCTGAGCTCATCCTCTGGGCTGTGACAGCGGCTCTAAGCAGCCCAAGTGCCACTCCCCGAACTAGATTTCCCCCAACCAGCTCTGCTGTCACATCAGACCTCTGCTCTCTCTCCACACTTCCAACCCATCACCAAGTTTCACCTTCTAACTACCTCTTGAACCTGTCCACTTTTCTCCCTCTCTGCCACCACACCAGCCAGGTGTCAACATCTCTCAGCCTCCTAATTGGGCTGCCCACATCCACTCTTGTTCCCTTCCAATCTGTCTTCTGCACGGAAGCCCAAAGGATCCTTTTTTAAAATGTAGATTTGAATGTCAATCCCAAGGTTAAAATTCATCTCAGTGCCTTTTCGGGGCTCTCAGAAGAAAGAATCTTCAACATGGCCTCCAATGCCTTCCGGAATCCTCTTGGGCCATGCACCCCTTCTGTCTCGGGCTCCAGTCACCAGAGCTCCTTGGTGTCGTGAGCGTGCACCTGTGCTGTTCTCTTGGCCTGGCCCCCCACACCCTAGAGTCTCTCCCACCTGTCACCGTCCCCAGCCAACTCCTGAGCCTCTCAGATCTCTGTGCCAAACTGCTTCCTCAGAGGATTCCTTCCTGATTGCCTATTTACATGTTCTTTATATGCTCTCCTACAATTGCATATATTTTCTCTTAATATTCTCAAGATTTATAATTCCAAATTCATTTTTATGTTTGATTTTTCCATTTTGTACTTATTCCACATCTGTCTCCATCACTAGATTCTAAACTCTGTGAGAGTAGGGACTGCCTCTGTGGGTCGCCACCCTATTCTCCACGTACATCATGTTCTAGGAATAGAAAGTCTTTCACAGTCCAAGTTCTTCAAGTGACCTTCAAGGCCCTCCATGATTTGGATACAGATCCCAGACTGAGCTCTCAAAGCTGCCAGATGGGTTCCCTGTGTCCCCCGCTTTTAGTCCTACCTTGCCACCTTGGCCAGTAGCTTTCCCATCACCTAGAATACCTTCCCCTCCTACGACCCATTGATATTCTCCTCTCCTCCATGGAATGAGATCCTGCATTCTCTCCTCTGGACTTCAGTAGAACTTACAAGGAGAAAGTTTCGTGTTTTGATTATCATGTTCTCGTTCGTGGATCGTCATGAACGGTTTCGTGTATGTCTGTGTCTCATCTCTTAGCAATGAATCCAGTTTACTTTCTATTTAATTTCCTGTTCAGATGTTTTGTTCTGTTGTAAAATACACTGGACTTCAAGAAATCTCTTTCCAGTTTTGTAGCCTAAGGCAGAGCTGATGTTAGTTGCTAGGGTGTTGCTAGGGAAAGTCATTTAGCCAGGGCAGATAATTAACTTTATCAGTGTGTGTGGGTAATCACAGAAAAGAAGAGCTGGGGGCCCTACTTATCCAAAGCAAAAAAAAAATTCCTTTGATTGGTAAGAGGTGAGATCAGCCTATTTTTTTTCCCTTTAAGAGAGAAGGGAAAAAGGAGTTTCTAGATTAGTGTTTTTCAGAGTATGGCCATTGAAGCACGAGCATTAGATGTTAGCCTCAAAAGCAGATTCCAAAATCCCACCCCAGACCTATTGAATCTGCACTTTGAACAAATCCAAGCCAAAGTTTAGGAAACCACTGCCTCAGACTTGAAATGGAAGGGTTCTAGTCTGGCTTTCCCACGTTTTGGCTATGTGAAGTTGAGTGCTCTTGGCGTCACGGGACCAGTTTAAACTCTTTTCAGTGTACAAAATTAAAAAGAGTAATACCCATTTTGCCTTCATCCTGGGGTTTTGAGAAATAAGTGGGTAACTGTGGTAATAATTTGTAAACCTCAAAATGACTTATACAAAAATTAGTATTGTTACTCTTATTTAGAACAAGAATCAGGAAATACCCATGTTTCTCTAACTCCTAGAGTCATACTCAGAGACTTTCGTGAAAAGGGGTTTCTAGAAAAAGAAAGTAGATAGATAATGATGAAAGCTGAAACACGCTGAAAAATCTGTTTGTAACCATTCATGCGGAAAAGCTATCTACCAGTGAGCCAGTATGTTTCGAGAGCAAGTTATGGAAGATGAACACAAGAAGTAAAATTTTTAGGGGTGCCTGGGTGGCTTAGTTGGTTAAGCCTCCAACTCTTGATTCCGGCTCAGGTCTTGATCCCAGGGTCGTGAAATCAAACCCTATGTCGGGCTCTCTGCTCAGCAGGGAGTCTGCTTCTCTCTCTCTCTTCCTCTCCTTTTGCCCTTCCCTCCACTTGTGTGCTTACTTTCTCTCATTCTCTCTCATCAATCAATCAATCAATCTTTAAAAAAGAAGCGAAATTTTTAAAAATTATAAAACATTATAAACATGGAGGGCATTATGAGAAGGAAGGGAGGGGTGAATGGGGGGAAACCAGAGGGGGTGATGAACCATGAGAGACTGTGGACTCTGAGCAACAAACTGAGGGTTTTGGAGGGGAGGGGGGTGGGGGTTGGGCGAGCCTGGTGGTGGGTATTGAGGAGGGCACGTATTGCATGGAGCACTGGGTGTGGTGCAAAACAATAAATCTTGTAACACTGAAGAAAATAAATAAAATAAAAAAATGTGAAATACAAAAAAAAATTATAAAAGCAGAAAAATCAAATGAGGCACGTGGGCAACTCAGTCGATAGAGCATGCGACTCATGATCTCAGGGTTGTGGGTTCAAGCCCCATATTCAGTGTGGAGTTTACTTAAACAAACAAACAAAAAAATCAAGTAACTGAAGAGATATCTATCCAGCACCCGCTGTGTCCAGGCATTGGCTATATCCTATGTAACTCCCCTACCTTTGGAATTCTGAGGCTGATTGGGTCCATCTCACAACTCCACCCAAGTTATGAACCCTGTTCCCCTGGTCTCTCTAGTCCTTTGACCTCCATTCAGTTTTGCCCTTTCTTGGAGCATTTCTCTACCTATTTCCCACTGCTGCATCCAGATCGGTGCTCTAAATGTCCTTCAAAAGTCCCTCTAACTGTAAAGCATCCAGGTTATACTTCTTCATCCTCCCCCTCATCCTGCCTCCATCATCTATAGCCTTCAGGTCATTCCCCTGCAGCCACAGGAAACTCTGCCACTGGCCAGACTTCCTGCCCAGCCTAATGCTTGCTATAGTCTTGGGAGACTAGAAAGTCTGAGCGCTATGCAGCCATCTGTGTAGCCTCTTCTACTCCGATGAGCATGGCTCCCTCCATGTAAGCAGCCATCACTGACAGAAACCTCGCTTTGGAGATCATTCCCGGCAGCCCTCCATCATTCCACTTGTAGCTTTCCCCCTTCCTCACCCCCTTGACCCTCCTGTGTCATCAAGACCTACTATTGCTTACTCACTTCTGACTTTCCCAGCCCATCTTGCTGTCGACTCCTTTCCCACCCTATCTGGACACCATGCTTAACGAGTTTAACCGCATCCTCACCAAGGCTCTTCATGACGTCATCTCTTTTACTTCTCCTGCTAACTTCTCCAACTAACCCCCAACCCTAGATCAACTAAGCAGAACGATGGCACTATCTCAGACTTCTGAGTTCTGCTGCATTAAGCCTGGTAACCCCACCACTTAATTGCCTTACTACAAACCCCTGAATTCTGTTCTTAACCACAATTTTTAAATTTATTGCTAACCCGTTTCCTCTCCCATTCTTCCCAGTACCTTTGGTCTCTCTTCTACTCCTTACCACCTTCTTAAGCCTGCTCAATCACGCATGATATTCTCCCTCTTTGGTGGGGAGGAAGGATAACCTGGTCTCTTATTTCACGCCCCAAATAGAAGATATAACTTCCTCAGATCTCTGTCTCCTCTATCATCACACCAAATTGGCAAAACCCAAGTTCATCTCTTGCCTCAAAGGCAGAAGGGTTTACTCTTCGATTCTTCCAAGGCTGATTCTCCACCTGTGTTCTTGTCCTCAATTCCCTCCTGCCTTCTGCGAAATACTAACTTGGCTGTGAACCTCTCTGCCTCTTGGACTTCGGTTTCCCTTCCTGTTCATGTCCACAGCCTGCAGGCATGGGGGAGTGGGGGAGCCTCCTCCCATCCTGGGACGGGGAGGCGGCACTAACCATCACTGGACGTCTTACTCATCTTCTCTCCCTCTCCAGCTGTTCTCTTCCTGCGTGCTTCATAGCCAGGTTTGTTGAAAGAGATGCCGTCCCCACCCACCCGCTATACCGCTGCTCCTTCTGCTTTTATTTATTTTCACATGTGATGCAGTTTGGGATCAACTCACATCTCTTGACTGGCTGCTCCAGCAGAGGTCACCTAAGACCTCCAACTTGCCCTAGCCCCTGTCTGAGTTCAGCTAGCCACAAGTCATGGGGTAGACCCCTGTCACTGCACAGCTGAACGGGAACTCACCAACGAAAGAAGTTAAAGGGAATTGCACAGCGGGAACAGGTCCAAGGTGAAGGCCTCTCAGTCTTGGAGACCTCTCAGCCTCTTCGCACTGGATTTATGGGTAAGAGAGAGCATCATGTCTGAACGCAATACAACATGCGAAGTGAAGCTGTGGGCAGCACCCAAGAACAAGCCCTTGCAAACTGAGCCATGCACGGAACCCAGACTCAGCCCACATTCCCCCTATGGCTTTCTTGCTAGGAATCCAGCAACCGCCACCAGGCAAAGCCACCTCCTTGAAGTTTTGGAACTTCGTAGCTTAGACCACATGACCACAGCACACTACTGCCACCTGGTGCTAGGGAACAGAACATGCAGTGATATTAAGCAAGGAACTCCTAAGGTCACCTCCATGGGCTTAGAGTAGATCGTTTGTTCTTTGATGATAGAGTCATTGGGTTTTCCACTGTATTTAGAATAATGTGTCTGCATGAAGCATATATTTGGAGAATTTTTGGTGAAATTTAATCCTTTCACTCAACAAATATTTATTGATTAACTAGGAGGAAGGTAGTACAAACCTAGAACATAATTCCTGCCTTCAAGAAGCTGCGGAGACAGACCAAGCAGATATCTGTAAAACAAAGAATTGTCTATACTAACTATTAATGAGCACAGAGAAGGGAGTGACTGATTCTGACTGGGGTGAGGGCCCAGGAAAAGGTGACATTTGAAAAGACACTCGACACCCTCTCGCAAGACAGATGAAAAGCTGCTGATTGGACAAGAGACCAGGTGTTCTAGGCAGAGGGAACGGCTGGTGCAAAGGTAGAGGTGTGTGAAAAGGCAGGATGTGTCCTTGGGATAACAGATCGACTTTTTCGGTGGTACTATATGAAGATGGGAGGTCAGTCAGCATGTGGGGCAAGGACATATGCTAAGAGGCTTCAACAGTGGTCCGTAGGAGGGCCATAGGCTAGGGCTGGAGAAAGGATGACATGAAGAGTTCTTTCAGGTGAAGAGGACATAGTGCATGGTGATGTGTGGGAGGGGAGAAGGGAGCTAGAGAACTCTGCGGGTTCTCCTCTGATCCACAGGCTTGAGGGGGGTGTCACGGTGGTAGAATGACCTGAGATAACGGATTCAAGAAGAAAGCCACAGCGTGCGTGGCAAGAGGGGGATAGTAGGAGATTATGTATAAACACCTGTGGTTATGTCCCATTTTAGGGCTCTTTCAAAGGTCTGTCTTTGACAGTGGACCGTCCAAGGTAATAGGTCTCCAGCTTGGAAGCAAGGTGGGACTTGGGGACAGAGACCTGGAAGTTGGTAAGGTCTCATGCCCCAACTCTCCCTTTCAGACGCGCTCAAGGCTTAGGTGTCCTCTGTTTTGTGTCTTCTGTTTTGTGTCCTCTGTCTTCCTCTCTGCTTTGTGCTCTGATTTCCAAACAAAGAGACTGATCTGATAAATGTGCCATTGCTAGAATGCTAATGGAAAAAAAGAATAATCTGCTGTGTCCCCTACCTGGCTCCCCAGGTGACATATATGGCTGTCACAGCTGGCCCTAGAGTGAGCCAAAGAGGGAGGATGCTAGACGGCGTAACCTGGAAGGGATCTGTGGCCTTGGGGAGCTGCCAGAGCTTGTTGGCTGATAGCTTCTCTGCTCACACCCAGGGCTAGAAGGAAGCGCTGAGAGAGGAAAATAGAGATGAAAATGGATCCATATCCTTTCAGCTTGAAGAAACAGAGGAGACAGTAAAAAGAAGAGGAGGTCAAGGGAGAACATAGAAGTGGCCAGAAAGTATATTTAGTACAAAAAGGAATACATAGGGGGCACCTGGTTGCTCAGTGGGTTAAAGCCTCTGCCTTCGGCTCAGGTCATGATCTCAGGGTCCTGGGATCGAGCCCCGCATCGCGCTCTCTGCTCGGCAGGGAGCCTGCTTCTCCCTCTCTCTCTGCCTGCCTCTCTGCCTGCTTGTGATCTCTCTATCAAATAAATAAATAAAATCTTTATTAAAAAAAGGAATACATAGGAGAAATGAAGAAAGGGCAGAGGAAAAGATGCTTCTCTCTTCCTATTACCATAACGAAGTGTCTATGTGCTACAAACAAAAAATCTTCTTGCCTTCCAATTAACTGTGGCCCAAGTTTTGCACCTCTCCCAATCTGGAACATACAACTGCTGAGGTGTCAGGTTTATGGATTGGACTGTGGCTTAACTAAGCTGCTTCCAACTGTTACTTCAAATATACACCCAAAGGGCAAGGACCTGGGAAGAAAGAAAGGAATGAAGGAAGGAAGGAAGGAAGGAAGGAAGGAAGGAAGGAAGGAAGGAAGGAAGGAAGGAAGGAAGGAAGGAAGGAAAAAGAAAAGTCCCTAGAACACAGTTCAGTCCCAAATTCATTTCTCTTGGAAAACCAAAACCAAATTTATGGGTCTGAGTGTTAAGGGAGAGAGTAAGAATAAAGCACATTTCACTCATTCATTAAATAGTGATGACAATGGTGGGCCCTTTATTGTGTCTCCAAAGGATGTCAGGGCCTGCCTCCTGTCTACAAAGGGCTTGCTATCATCAGAGCACGTGGCCCCAGTCAGGCCTACTTCCCATAAATGGACTCATCTAATCCTGATGACAACCTACTTTTATTTCCCCCATTTCGCAGATGAGCAAAGTGAGGCACGGGGAGGTTAGATGCCTGGCTTACCCGAGGTCACAGTCTATTTGAGAGCCCATGCCGATCTGTAAGAGTCATTTCAGTGCCAGCTAAAGACCAAGACGAATGGTCTCTGTATTTCCTGCAGAGTCCCCAGAGGGAGAAATCCCCATAGGCTAGTGTAGTCCAAAGATTTCATGGGAGCAGTGGGACTATTGGAGGGGAGGATTTGGAGAGTCGAGGCAGAGAGATGCCCTGAGTAGCACTGACTTCAGGGGCAAGTGGTGGAGGGGTGAGGGGCCTCTTGGTCTGGAGCAGAAGACCCATGGCAGGAAATCGCGAGGGAAGCTGTCACGATAGTGACAGAGTTGTGATGAGCCTGCGGCACTGGGAGTTCCTCTTGAGAAGGTTTAAATGTGAAATGAGCTTTAGTTCTTGGCCCAGTGCATTTTAATGCTGTGATACAGAAGCCAGAATTCAGAGAGCATTCATTCATCAGGCTCCATTAACTCATTAAACTTACATTTCACTTTTGTCTCTGTTCTTTCGTTCTCCTTAAACAAGTCCTGGCATCTCTGATGCTGACCTTTTAGAAAGATTCTTACGCAGAATGTCAGTCCCCTTCCTTGTCCTTGAAAACACAGCTCAAATGGCACCCCCATGAAGACTTCACTAATGCCCTGGGCAGAGCCATCACTCCGGTGTGCACCAGGCTCCTTGTGCAAGACCCCTGTGGTACTTACCGGCTGGGATCACCATCCACATAGACATCTTGGTATCTCTCAGAAGACCCCAGGGTCCTTAAATCGTGGAACTATTCCCTTGGTATCCCTAATGCCTTGCACAGTGCCTGGCATATAGTAGATGCTCAATAAATATCTGCTGAATGAATGAAGGAATAGACGAAGGAATGAATGAGTCACCATCATTATGCTGAAAGGGATCTAGAAGATTATCTGGCTCCTTAATCTGTTTTATAAACTCTATAACACCAATGTAGTTCCCGAGAATTTAGTTGTATTTATAGTAGCCTGTTTATTTATTGCCCTTGTAACACTCATCACAACCTGTGATTTGACTTGCTTGTTCCCTCTCTTGGGACAGGGCAAACCCCATGAGTGCAGCCACACCTGTCTTGCTCACAGTTGCACTTACATCTCTTTGCACAGTGCATGGCTTGTAGCAAATGTTCCCCAGATAGCAGCTGAATAAAAGAAAGAATATCACATCTCCAGTTAACTATTCAGAGTCCATTTGGGATTTCTTGAGTGAAGGGAGGAGGGTTGTATAAACTTAAAGCATAATTCCTGGGGCGCCTGGGTGGCTCAGTGGGTTAAAGCCTCTGCCTTCAGCTCAGGTCATGATCTCAGGGTCCTGGAATCGAGCCCCACATCAGGCTCTTTGTTCAGCAGGGAGCCTGCTTCCCCCTCTCTCTCTGCCTGCCTCTCTGCCTACTTGTGATCTCTCTCCATCAAATAAATAAATAAAATCTAAAAAAAAAAAAAAAAGCATAATTCCTGCCTTTAAGAAGCTACAAAGACAGAGCAGATATTTGTAAAAGAAAGAATTGTATACACTAACTATTAATGAGAGCACAGAGAAAGGACTGTCAAATTCTGACTGGGTGTCTTTCCTTTAGGTGCCTCTAATTATCAGGCAAACATTCTTCCTATTGAAATAAAAACTACCTTGCTAGGATCCTTACAGAATATGCCTAACTCTCTGCCAAGAAGTAGACTGTGGTTTTTAAAAAATAGGACCCCAGGTTCTTTGAGACTCCTTCCTTCCAAAGGTAGAACTTAATCTTCTTCCCCATGAGTGTGAGCTGGATTCAGGGACTCACTTCTAATGACTAGAATAATTCAGAAGTTACAGTGTCTGGTTTCAGAGACAAAATCACAAAAGGCACTCTGACTTCTTCCTTGCTGTCTTAGAGAGCTCACTCTGGGGGACATTATTTGCATTGCCGAGAGGACATTCATGCCACCCTATGGAGAGACCTGCATAACAGGAACTGAACCCTCCTGCCCCATGAGTAAGCGGTCTTGGAAATGGGTCCTCCACCCCCAGTCAAGCCTTCGGAGGGCTGCAGCCCCATGCACATTTTGCCTGCAACCTTATGAGGGACCCCAAGCTAGAGCCACTCAGATAAGCCAGATTTGGATTTCTGACCTACAGAAACGATAAGATAATAAATATTATTTTAAGCAACCAAGTGGTGGTGTAATTTGTTACACAGCAACAGATGACTAATACATAATTCCTTATGTGTTTGCTGAAAATTACCACGTGACAATATTTTCTTCTCTTTTCCAGGTTAGACATGGTTTCTAGGTTCCCCCATCATCCTCTTCTCTCTCCCAAGGGCATGCTGCATCTTGTCACTGACCCTGAAAAAGGGTGGCACCAAGAACTGAAGGTAGAATTTAAGGTATGGCTGTGTTATCCCAGAAGAGAGAGGCTATTATCTTCCCTGTCTAAACATGGTCACATCATGCCATCAATTGACATTGACTTTTGGCCTCATTTTACTGTGAACATTTTCAAACATATATACAAGTTGAAGAAATTATATAATTAACATTCATATATCCACCACCTAGATTCCATAACAATCATGCTTTATCACAAATCCATCTATTCACCTCTCTATCATTTCTTTTGCCCTTATTCATTGGATGCATTTTAAACAAGTTGAAGACATCCACATTGACCTTTCAGCCAACCCAAATCCTCAAATCCTTTCCTTACTTGCTACCTCCTCTTTCCTATTTGTTCTCCATCCCCTGCATGGTCCTGAAATACAGGACTTGTTTACATTTACCAGCATAGAAAATCAGAACAGCACAGAGGAATATAATAGGTTTTGAAGGTGAATAGACCTGGGAAGGAATCTAGTTCTCTTATGTCCAATTATGCGATATTGAGCAAGTGACTCAAACTCTTGGAGTCTTGTTTTTTTTCATCTATAAGATGAAGATGAGAGAAAGACCTGCACTTCAGGATTATTTAGAGGACAAGAGATTACGTGTGAAAAGCATTTAGCATCATGTCTGGCATGTAGGAGGTGTTTAGTGAATGATAGCTAATATTATTTGGTCCACCATTCCTGCCCATCTAGTTAATTTTGGATTCTGAATCTGTCATTCCAAATTTACACCATCTTCAAGTCTATAAGTTCTACTAGATATTCATGCTAGAAATTGAGATATAACGTGACTAGGACAAGTCCTGAATCTCTGTCAGTTATGTATATCATTATTGTTCTAAAGTCCGATATTAATTAAAATAATACAATGCAGCACTAATAGTTATTGCTTATAGAGCTGACATTGACTACTTAGCAGTAGTCTTCTGAGCCTTTTAACCAGTGACAAATCTACCTTGCTCTATTGTCATCTATATTTCTCCATCTTATCTACAAAAACATCACAAGTGACTTTGTTAAATGCCTTGCTGATGATGAATGCACTTACTACATGTACCGTATTTCCTTCTCTACCAGCGTAGGAACATTTTCACTGGAGAAAAGTCAGTTAATTCACTTGGCAGTTCCTTTGCAAACTCATGGCAGTTCCTAGTGATCAAGTCTGTCTGTCTTTTTCTTTCTCTCTCTCTCTTTTAACATACTTACTAAACCTGTTTCTCAGAAAATCTGTTGTTGAAAAGATGGCTAGATGTAGAAGCAGCACCAACGATTGCCTTTTTTTACTAACAAGTCCCTGGTCTTGTTGGGGAAGAGGAGTAATATGCCCTGGTAAAAACAACTATATTCTCCACTTGTTTCAGAAATCATGGACCATCTGGCACATTCTGACCAATGGGATATAGGTGGAAGATGCTGGATAGAGCTCTGGGGGAAAGCTTCTTAAGGAGTAGGGTAGAGAGGGAGAGGCAGAGTCAACTTGCTCTGGTCCTTCCCCCTTTCCTCTGCCCAGCACACAGAAACTTATGCTGGTGATGGAGAAGCCATCTTGGTACCATGGGGGTGACAATGAAAGAAAAGCCAAGAGCATCTCAGAGAACTAAAATCTGACATTCTTGAGCTGCTAAACCAATGCCTGCCTTAGGGGTGTTCACAGAATGAGAAAAGTAAGTCTCTAAATTGGCTAAGTTACTCTCTAGGTATTTCAACTACTAACAGACACATGTGATTCCAAAGGGATACACAGTCCTAGAATCCTGACCAGGATCAACACCACCGCAGTTTGAAGACTCCATCTTCTTCTGTGTTACAGAATAAAGATGATGTTTCACTATTTTCTGATTTCCAGCACCTCTGATTTCCCCCACAGTTCCACCATCTACATGTCAGTGACCTTGTTGGCAACTTACTTTCTTGATGAGGTGGGTAAGTTGTTTAGTTCAGGAGATTTGGCCTCATTTTGAGTGCCTCATTTTTCTACTAATTTTTCTTGTACTTCAGATCTCTCATGTCAGTGTAGGTTTCATTCTTTCCAGTCCAACAAGTACTCTCATTGACAAAGATGGAAGCCAAGTAGAAGAGATGCTCTACTTTCCTTTTATTGTCCTCTACTTTGAGAGCTTCTCCTTCAGCCACAAATGCTGGGGCCTGCACTTATTATTCTTCCAGACAAAAGAAAAAAGTCTAATTTGTTGATCTTGACATTTCTTGCATGTCTCTGCTCAGTTGGTCTCCAGCCTTCCTCACACAATTCCTAATATATGTATGTATCTAAGATATGAAAAATCTAATGAATTCAATCAACCATAGAAATTCAACAAGGAATGCTCAGTTGCTCAGAGAGTGCAGGTATGGCTTGGGGTTTTGTTTCTGCTGCATGGACACTGAAGGCTGACTGCGCTACTTGATTATATTTGTGTAGCAATACTCACTATTCAAAAACTCCAGGAGTCTTAGCAGAACACACTTAGAAAACAATTGACAAAAGAAGGAAGTGCCTGAATTAATTATTTGGGGGGCCAGCCATCTCTCTTCCAGGCTAAATCCATGTTCCTTCTCTGCTTTTGCCTTCTAACTGGATTTTTTAGGAGAAGATGATTCCATCAAACCCAATTAGAAATATGCTAAACGGTCTAGTAAGCATTCTCTATTTTAAAGATCCTCATAACCTCTAATTTCAGAAAGTACATGTATTAAGCAGGGCCCTTTTTGTTGTGTGAAACAGAGGAGGGATTGGCAAACTTTTAGATAATAAATATTTTAGGCTTTACGAGTCATATGATCTCTGTAGCAACTACTCAACTCTTGTCACTGTAATGTAAAAGCAGCCATAGACAATACATTAGCAAATGAGTGTGGCTGTGTGCCAATAAAACTTTATCGATGGTCACTGAAACGTGAATTTTATATAATTTTATGGCTCATTCTCCTTTTGATTTTTTCAACCCCTTAGAAATGCAAAAACCATTCTTAACTTCTAAGACAGAGGCTAAATTTGATCCACAGGTCATAATTTGTTGATCCTTTGAACAGAGCTCCCCTTAGGGCTGGTTCAGAAGAAGGATTCCTTTATATAAAGGTATAGTAAGAACTTATGGAAACTGGAAAAGGAAAATAGAAAGCTCTCTGGACCTCAGTCTACTCCATGCCGGACACGGTCTCCCATGTGGTTTCTCTGTATCATTCAGCATTTCAACTCACTCTTAGGTCCAGCCAGCTACTCCTTCCCACTTGGAACCTACAAAGATAAATCAATAGATAATTCAATATGGTGGGACAAATGCAATGGAATTGGTATGCACAAGATGCTATGGGGAACTCTAAGAAGTTAGTAGCTCAAAAATAAGGGCCACGTTGGAGAAGGACATTGGTAGTCAGGGGTTTGAGGAAAGCACAGAAGGTTTGGAACAGTCAGTGTGGAGAATGAGAAAGGAATCAAACAGAAGAAACAAAGAAATTTCCTAAGAGGAAATTTCTAAAGGCCCAAGAGATGCGTAGAGTTTTAGCCTTTGGTAGGTGTATTAGTTTGGTTGCTTATGACAAGTAATAGAAAATCTTTTCAAAGTGGTCTAGGCACTAAGTTCACTAGAATACAGGTGTCATAAATGCAGGAATCTTCCCATCATGTTCACTGATACAGCTCCAATTTCTATGAAAGTAGTTTGCACATGGTAGGCATCTAGGAAATATGTATTGAATGAAGACATGAATGATCTCATATAAGAGTAAGTGAGTTCCAGGCTTGGTCAACTCTGCCTCATTAGTATATTAAGGATGCAGGTTCAGTCTCTTTTGGTGAATGGGCTTTGACTTCAGGCTAGTTTTTTATGGTTACAAGATGGCTGCTATAGTTCTGATCCTTATGACCAGACCCAAAAATATCCAGTGGAAGGAAATGAGAATTTCCTCCTTGGAGAGGAGAATCTACTCCTTGATTCTCTTTTAAAGAGTGAGAAGACCTTTCTCAAAAGCATTAGCAAACTTCCCTTCAGTTATGTTGGCCAGAAATACATCACATACCAATGTCTAAATTAATCAATGGCAGGGATAGTGTGGCCACCATGATCAGTTTAGCTGCTGATTCTCCACTGGGGTGAATTTGTCACCCCACCCCCACCCACCAGGCAATGTCTTGAGATTGTCATGATGGGGGAAGGGAGTGTTAAGGGCACTCCTGTTGGTGGAAGCCAACAATACTGAAAAGCCATCTTAAGATGCATAGGACAGCCTCTACTACCAGAAAGAGGTATCTCATTCAAAATATCAGTAGTGCTGAGGTTGAGAAACCCTAACTTAGACCAAGCCAAATCTTCCCCTGGAGCTGGGGCAGGGCCTACTTTCCTTGAAGCACATGCCCAGGGAGGAGCATGAATATCTATATGAAATTGGATAAAACACAAGAGGAAATAAAAAGGAGGCAGCAGTGGGGGAGAAATGGATGCTGGGGAGGCAATCAATGGAGTGGACACCAGAAGGGTTGATTGGGTTTTCCAATTTAGCAGAGGACCCAAGGAGCCTTTGGAAAGATTTTTTTTTAAAGAAATACGGAATGAAGATTTCCTGTTTTCTGTAAACATAATAAAGAGTTCCTGCTTTTTGACCAAAATAAAAATTATAACCTGCTGGCCATCCCATCACTCCAATAAATGTGTATGTGGAAATACTAGGGGGAATTGATGTTCACTGATGGCCTGCAGTGAGTGTCAGTGCTGGGGGTAGCCAAGATGTGCAGGACCCAAGCCAAGGACTAACACATACAATCCCATGTCATCCGCACCACGACACAGCAAAGCATGCATTGTTATCTGTGTTTTACAGCTGAGGAAGCTCAGGCCCAAACTGATCCCTTTTGAGTCAGGGAGCTAAGATTCTTCACCACATCCTGCATATGAAACCCCTTCTCTTAGTTGAAGGTAAAGTAGAAGGTGCAGCATTTCTGGGAGCGTAGCTGGAGAAGATACCGTGTGCCGACTCATGGTGTTTGGATGCCTTAGAGGTTACAGGGCATCTTCCAAGGGCAAGCAGGCTGGGTCAGAGCTACTCTGGAGAAAGGGCCTCTGGACAGAGATCTGGTGCTTCTTTTTACGGCTTACAAGGCCCAGGAGAATCTCCCAATCTAAAACTCTGTGAATTCAATGATTTCTTCAGAGATGCCCTCCCCCTCTCTCCTCGGCACATTCTCATCTTTTATACCACTCAGCTCTCCGAGCTTGATGGGAAAAAAGTCAGAGGAGTGATAGAAAAGAAAGCCAGAAGTTATCTTAAGTATTCTTGAAAGACCACAGTGGGTCACTGGAGAGTCTTTACCTATTTGCTGTAGAAAACCTTCCCTGAGAAGCCCCCTCTTACTGTGTGGCATTAGGATTCAGCCTGGGTCTCTTGGCATGCATGCTGAGGCGAGAAGGGGCCCAGTCTCAGCTGTCCAAATAGAGGAGAATTGAATGCCTTTGTCTCGTATGAGACCACCGAGCTCCATGGTGATTTTCAACTCTCACCCAGGGCTCTCTCCCTCCCTCTTTCTTTCCTCTAACTTCTGTTTGTCCGGGTTGGGGGGAAAAGGGCCTGTGGGTAAAAGGGAAAATAGGCTGCAGGTTTGGGGACTGGGTCTTCAAAAGAACAAGAAAGGCAAGAGGCCCTAGCTATTACGCCTGTTGGGTACCATCCCGGGGCACGGTTCCACCTTCGTAGAACGTGCTACAGTGTTGTAAGAGTTCCAGGCACATTATTAGAATGCAGATTGGACTCCGTGGAAAACCAGGGGCTTTAACACAACTCTTTTGGGCTGAGTTGTCTCACCTATAATAAATCTCACTTCACAGGGCTAGTATGGGAAATCAGATGGAATACAGCCTCCTGGTTCAAAACGTACAGTTAATTCGGTTCATCGGTTAATTCTTTTGCATTGAGCTATCCTAACTGGAGCTCTGTTTCATGTGTCTTCCCGGGGTAGTTTCCCTGTGTGCCCTTACATTGGTAATCTTTTGTTGCATAACAAACCACCACATAATACAGCAACTGACATCAACCACCATTTTGATTACTCACGATTCTGTGGGTCAGCAGATTAGTAACGATGGCTAGTGCAGCTGAAGTCATCTGGTGGCAACGATCTGTGGCTGGATGATGTGACATGGCTTCTCTCACGTACTGGTGCTCTCTCTTGGCTGTGCAGGGTATCTCCAGGCTAGCTTGGACTCTTCACCTGGTAGATGGGTGCCCAAAGCAGCAAGACAGGGCACGCACCCATGTGCAAGCTCAAGCCTCAGTTTTCCTCACGTTTGTTAATGTTCCATCAGTGTGAGCAGGTTACAGGAGGCAATGAGGGAGGGTGAAAAATGAGGTGGGATAAGGGAAGCGTGATTCCCTGGGGCCATTTCTGTCAGAATCTAGGAAAGCTATCCTTTGCTTCTCATTGGTCTCCCCAGTGAACTAGTTGTTCAATGCATGTAAATCTGTTGCAAAACTCAGTTTGGTTAAACTCAGTATACATTTTATTGAAAGCACTCCCCCCTCTCCCCACATACACCCCTTCTTGCTGGATGGTAAAATTTAAATTTCATTCTTAGTTGCTTCCTCGCTTCCTCTCTTCTACTTCCTGGAAGTCCCATCCAAGTTCCAGGGTTGGGAAAACATTTTCTGCTATGGGCTGTCAATCTATTTATAATGACATCTCTGGAATGTTCTGGCTCTTCTATCAAGGATCCATGCAAGCCCCTTGAAGTCTGGCCACCTCTCAGCTACTTTTCTGCTGCTCTGTGGTGCACACAGTTATTGTACTCTTATGTCCCCCCTAGGCTGTGAGAATCTGTATGGGGCTCTTGAAGGACCTGTCCATACGGTATGCAGCTCTTTTTGTCCTAAAGTCTTGCTAACTTTTGAGTTCCATACAGGAAACAAGACAAGGGTCTTTCATCTCAACTTTTCTGGAGCATCTGTCCTGAACTCAGCCTGATTAAAAGGTAAACAAGCCCCTTCTTCAAAGATCCACAATGTTGATGCATTTATGGCTTCCTTGGTGGTTCCCCCACCCTGGGGACTCTTTCTAGTTGGAAGTAAGTAGAGCCTGGCCCTTATTTACACTTGATTGTTTCCTAAACTACTGTCCAAGCCCAGAGTCCTCCTGTTGCCCCCAAGGATTGGCTTCCTGAAAACCAAGAGCAGAAAAATTTCTGGTTCTCTCCCTTTCTGGGGCTCATTCCACTCCTGAGACAAGGAACTCAGAAAATTTTAATTTGAGCAGGGGAACATCCACTCTTGGGAATGGAGGGAGAGGACATGTTCATATTTCAAAATATTACCCCAGTACACTTGCTTCCTGTTTCCAGTGTGAAAGGATTTCAATCTAAAATGGAACTGGAAGACAAGAAATGGAGCATCTCATGCATGGTCCCTCAGAAGAATGGAACTTAGGAACTGAGAGACGGATTTATTTTTATTAAATGCCTGATTTACAGAAGACCGAGATTTTATCTCCTGACCAGTGAACATCTGCCAAGAATCCCTCTCCATCCTCAAGCCAATGAACTTACTGCTTGAACTCTGGGTGGACTTCCCCCTCTTTGCATGCCTGGTCCATAAATACAGACTGCCCCATATCTTTAATGGGCTTGCCTGTGGGTTCCGACAGTATGCATTTCCCGAATTGCATTTCCTCTGCTGTTCCCAAATAAGTTCAACTTCTGGTCATTTGATCATGCCTCATTTTGCCTCTGTATTTAGGATGACCTCAACTCCAATAGTCCAGAATCAAGCCTGCATTTCCCCCACCTAGTAGTGCTCCTTGGAAATGGTCGCTCCTAGGATGTACTTTGTTGGGTTGCAGGTGGGCATTTACTCAGAAGAAGGTATTGGAATTGAAGGAACAGAGTTTTATTTTGTTGGAGAGCAGTCATTTTCCAGAAAAATTAGTATCTTGATCTATATGGTCCTTCATCTGGACCACAGTCTCATTTGAATAATTCTGTCTTATTTTTTGTTTTTTCACAACTACTGGTAATTTTTAAAAATGTCTACAATTTTGTATTAGTTTTCTATTGCTGCATAACACATTACCACAAATGTTACTGTTCATAGTGTTGCTTATCTCAGAGTTCCCATGGGTTGGGAGTCTGAGTACAGCTTAGCTGGGTCCTCTGTTCAGGGTCTCACAGGCTGCGACCAAAGGCTTTGGTCTTATCTGAATCTCAGGGTTCTTGTCCAAGTTCATGTGGTTGTTGGCAGAATTCATTTTCCAGCAGCTGTAGAACTCATAGTGTCTCACACCTTCAAAGCCAGCAGGAGATGTTTTCATTTACTTGAGGCAGACTCGTCCAGGATAATGTCTCTTATGATTAACTTGAAATTGATGAATTTGGGACCTTAATTACATCTGTAAAATCCCTTTACTTTTGCCATATGCCTTACTAGAGTGAAATCCATCACTATTCACACGTCCCCCACTGCACCCTGCCATATTCCAGGGGAGGGAATTATAGGGGACATGCATACCAGAGAATCTTGAGGCCATCCTAGAATTCTGCCTACCACACAATTACTGATGCATATTACATGGGCCAGGCACCATGCTAAGCACTTTCATAAACACTGCATTGTGAAAATGAGCAACTAAATGATATCACTTGTCTAAGGTCATTGTTAATAAAGTCAGTCTCCTGCTTTAATCAACGTGGTATACTGCCTTATACTCTGGTACAGGAATGCTTTTTTAGCCATTAGAGGAGCTGTGTTAAACCAGGAAGATACCAAGTCCTAGAACATCCATAACACCCTGTCAAAACATAAAAGGCCGTGCAGAGAGTGCATTATGGGCTCTGGCCAATGATTGAAAAGGAGTCAAAGGAAGCATTTATTGAGCACGTACGTGCAAAACATTGGACTAGATTTTTTTTAAAAGATTTATTTATTTGAGAGAGAGAGAGAGAATCCCCAAGCAGACTTCCTGCTGAGCTTGGAGCCCCACGTAGGGCTCTATCCCACAATTCTGAGATCATGACCTGAGCCAAAACCAAGAGTCGGACACTTAACTGACTGAGCCACCCAGGTGCCCCTAGACTAAGTGTTTTTTTTTTTTTTTTTTTTTTTTAAATAGGATTCAACTTTCAGGTTTCCAATAGCTCTGAGGTAGGTATCAGCAACTGCGTTTCAAAAGGCAAGGAAACTGAGGCTCTGACGCCCATGTGCCTTGGCCAAGATCACAGAGCTGGTAAACAGCTGAGATGAATCCTAATCTATGAGAGTGTCATAGCAAATATCCTGCAATTAACGCAGGTGGACAGTGGCACTTCTCAGGATGCACAGAGTCTGTATGTTATAAATACCTCCAGTTCTCAGAGCCTTCTCTCTTTTCTGGACTGCGGATGCAACCCAAGGAGGGGCAGAGACTTTGAATTACATTGATTTGTGGGACTCCCTGCCGTTTAAATGCTCAGCCTCATCTTGGGAAACTGAAGCAGCGCGGCAACTCCCCTGTGAGCTGTGCTTCTTCCCTGGGAGAGAGGATTAGCCTGTGATGCTCCCCTCAGCTCTAGAAGCCTTAGCAGGCACGCCCCTGACAGTGCGGCTCTCTCTCTAGACCCATCTCCACTCGCAGCCCGTGGTGGTGCCAGAGGCTCCCGCTGAGCCACTCTGTCCCTCTTTGTTTAAGACACACTAACAACATTTCCATTTAGCACATCTTTCTTCTAGAAAATGTCCTGACAGCTTTACTACTTTGGCTTCTTTATGGGGCAGTGGAAGAGTGAGGGCGGGAGAAAATCAATAGCGGGCAATGGAGGATGCAAGAGAGAATTCAGCGCCTGTGTTTTCTGACACCTGCATTGCCCTCCACCCCCTTCGGTGGCCCTGCCCAGGCCCCAGGCCGAGCTAACACCACTTAGCTTTAAGAGTGTGCTGCCCAGACCTGGAGGGCATCCCAGTGGGGCTGACTGGATCCAGGGAGGCTCCAGGGAAAGGTCATGACCACGGATTCATTTGCTCGGGACCTTCAAGCTGCTGGGAAGAGGTGGGATCCAGCTGGGGGGATGAAAGGCTCTTTGTATCTAAATGGTTGGCACAGTGTTGTGGTCCCTCCCTCCAACGGGGATTCTCAGAATGGAGTCAGGTTGTTAAGGAGAAACCAGTATTCCCCAGGCAGACGTGGCGGGGGGGCAGCAGGTCAGCAAGAAGCAATGATGGGATGTGAATTATTGTGACAAAGTCAGCCTCTTCTACCTGGGAGAGCTCTGCAGTCCTTTACCGAGGAAGCCAGTGGCAATCATTTTACAATAGCTGAGGGCATCAAATCAGCCCATTGTACACCATGAACTCACACAATGTCATATGTCAATTATATCTCCATAAAGTTGAAAACAAATAATTTTTAAAAATGATAGCTTAGTTAAAAAAAATAAAGGAGCTGGAGTTTCCGTCTGCTGCCTGCCCCCATCAGGAAGGGACTACCTTTCGCCTACAGTACCCTGGGGGCTGGGGTAATGACTGCAACCCTGAAGCTGGCCTCTCCCAGCCGGCCCCCACCGGAGTCCCCCAAACGACAGATGTTTGGGGGAAGAGTAAATAGTAACATTCAAGCCCTTAAGTGGAACTCCTATGAGAAGAAAGTAATTTCCTTCATGGTGTTATAGTAAATTCCCAAGCTGCTGTATCGCTGTACGTTAAGTGAGTAAATGACTGTTAAATGAAATTGCCCTCTTGTGGCTTTGACTGTCTAATGCAAATTCCTGCCAGAAGGGCTCTGCCGACTTACTTTGCCACTGTCACGGGAAATGGGACCTGCTTCCCCACGGACTCGGGTTTCCTCGTTCAAAAATTTCGGACTGCCTTCACGCCATTTTCATTTTTAATTTGCACTTCTTTGCTTCTTAGTAAGGTTAAATGCTATTTTTTTTTTTTTTTTCAGATTTGTGCTCCCTTTTGGAGGTCTGGGTGATGCCATAACCTGACGATGGAAATGGGCAAGAAGTGCTCTTGAGACACCAGTGAGAAGAAAGAGAAAGAAGGATTCGAAAGAGGAAAAAGCAAAAATCAGAGAAAGAGATAGAAAAACTTCTGCACTGAAGTGAAGCAAGTCCCACAAGTATAAAACAAACGGAATCTGGAGTCGAGCCCCACCCACTGTGCCCGTCTCCCCTCCCCCATTCACAACACAACTCTACCACTTGATAGACACGTAATTTTTTTTTTTTTTTAAGATTTTGTTTATTTGTCAAAGAGAGAGAGAGCACAAGTAGGGGGAGCCGCAGGCAGAGGGAGAAGCAGGCTCCCCGCTGAGCACGGAGCCCAGCGCAGGGCACCATCCCAGGACCCTGTGATCATGAGCTGACATGAAGGCAGATGCTTAACTGACTGAGCCCCCGCAGGCGCCCCGAGATATGGAATCTTGGGCAAGTCACTTTATGTCACCTGGAGATATTAATAGTTCCTGATTAATGGGATCATAAAGATTAAATGAGCTTATGTACGAAAAGTACCTACCTTAGAGACTAACCGTTATAATAATTATTACAAATACATAATAATCATTCTAAATATAATAACTAAAAATGCATAATGTTTGCTATGAATATAATTATAAATGTTTACTAATATATGAAATAAGAGTATATTTATAATTCTTATTATTACAATTATTATTATCCAAGCACTATCCCGGGCAGTTTCCACAGGTATGTATTAATATACTTATAATAATAAAGCAGCAGGGTAGTGAATGGAACTGGAACAGAACTAGTGTGTCTGAAACTGGATAAGCCTGGGATGAGTCCTAGATCTATTACATACCACCTATGTTAGTTACCTACTTTGAGATTGAATGTTCTCATGTATTAAGTCAGAGTAAAAATAACCGGTTTGCAGAAAGTATCTGCAAAAGAAATAGCATAGGGGTGTCTGGGTGGCTCAGTTGGTTGGGCGTCCAACTGTTTGTTTCGGCTCAGGTCATGGTATCAGGGTCGTGAGATCAAGCCCTGCGTTGGGGTCCCTGCTCAGCACGGAGTCCGCTTGAGACTCTCTCTCTCCCTCTGTCCCACCGATGCCCCCTACTCACACGCTCTCTCTTTCTGGCAAATAAATAAATAAAATCTTTTAAAAAACTTAAATAGCATAGACAAAAGCCCTTGGCCCAGTGTTTGGCAAGCGGGAGTTGCAATAGCAAATAGCTACAGCTAGCTGTAACAAGTAGTACTCGGTGAGTATTGCTACGCCAGGCCGTGTGCTAAGCACTTTACATGGATCTCATTTAATCCTTAAAAAACCTCGTGAGGTAGGTGTTCTACCCATTCTACAGATGAGGCAACATGAGGCATCGTACAGAGGCATTTTACAGAAGCTTAAATAGGGCTCATGTGACTTACGCCAGGTCATGAACCTTGTGACAGAGTTAGAATATGAACCCACATCTCTTCAAATATTGGAACATACTAGCCTTCGGTAACGTTCTTCATCTGCCCTTTTAAAAATTATCGTAATACTCTATTCCATCTTTATTTTTCCCACTTGTCACCTAAAACTACTGTTGGCTTCCTCACTCTACTGTGAAATCCTGGAGCTTACTCTTGCCTCTATTTCCACAGTACTCTCCTACATTCCCTAGCCTGCCTCTCTCCCTCCCCAGCCCACCTCCAAGCACATGGTACACCCTGTGGAACGTGCCTGCCTGCTAGCCTACCTCCGCGCTCCGTACTAGTCCTCCTCCGTACAACCTGGGACCCAGGCTCCCCTCTGGGCCATGCTCTTTTCTTGCTTTGCACTCACAACCAATCCCACATGCAGAAGTGCTCGGCCCAGTGGCAGCCCCGAGTTCGGGGGCTCGTCCTAGTGCTGTTCCTTGGACTCTAAGGCACGCCCTAGGCTCTGCTAACAGAGCCTCCAACCCTATCTTACCCTCACCTCTCTGGTGACTTCTCTGCACCCTTAGCCTGCTTCCAGAATGGAGGGGAACACATGGTCTTAATGTTGTGATGACCCTGTCTTCCACTCCTCTGGCCCTTAGGTACCTGAATCTATGCCTGTGGTCAGAGCTGCAATGTTAACCTCGAGAACATTCCAGTTAAGAAGACACCTTCACGCCTTTCATTTCAAGCCCAGTGAAGTGAACATCCTGGAAATCCTACAGACGAGCCTGATGCAGAAGTGGGGAGGCTAGCGAGGAAGGGTGCGTTCACTTTGACGCTGATCCTACTGATGGATATTTTGTATTTCAGACCCAATGGTTACACAGTCTTCATACTGAAAATGGAATCTTTCTCCGTAGCACTTAATGGGTAACCGGCTTGTGCAGGGCATTGGGACCAATGACTAGAAAGACCCAGTCCTTTTTCTCAGGGATCTCTTGTCCATCTGGTCCACGTTCAAATTGGTTCATATTCATAGTGGTGCTAATCTTCCTCTTATATATAATTATATTCTATGTATAGGTTTTATTAAAAAAAAATCCACTGGAGAGCCAAGCTACCGTTACCTCTTATAGCACTTAGCTCGGTGCCGTGGGTCTGAAGGCAATTAATGTAAGCTCTTTGATGATATTGAATTTCCTGGAAGCTTCAGGCATTTTCTTTCAGTCATCCTAGTTAGTGTCTTAATGTGATAATAGGTTGATTGATTTTTATGTGAGTCTTAATCACCCATCAGATGCTCAACTTGAAATTCAATTCCAGCTCCACCAACCATATGACCTTGGGCAGGTTGCTTAACCTTTCTCAACATCAGTTTCCTCGTCTGGTAAAATAGGAACAATAAAACCGCCCACACGGGCTTGATGTGATAATTTAATTAAATAGAATTCCAGCCAAAAGGTTATATACAACTTAAACATGCTATTTAGCTAAAATTTCTTTTCTCTTCTTTTTTCTTTTCCTTTCCTTTCTTTTCTTTCCTTTTCATTTCTCTTCTCTCCTCTCTTCTTTTCTTTCTTTCTTTTTTCTTTTTGGCACATGCCAAGGTCCAGATACCTTGCTAGGTCTTGGGAATACTAAGAGAACACACAATCTCTGTTCCCTGCAAAATCCACAATCTGATGGGCAGAGACAAGTGTAAGCAAGTAGTGATGATACATACAGATCTCTAAGAGAGATTCTTTAGAGACAGCAAGGAGAGAGGGAGTAAATATTTATTACGCATCAGCTATGTGAGTGTGAGGGACCCTCAAGAAAGTCAGTGTGGTGTGTATTTGTATGTGGGTATCCCTAAATTCATACACATTCAGGACTTTGCCATCTTCATGGCTGGATTCCCTGGATGTCTGACTTTCCTGTAATAAGTATCAGGAAGCCGATCTTGATTCTTCTTTCCTCCGGAGCAGCCTTGTCCGCAAGAACAGCAGGGAATGCTGATGACCGCTTAACACATTCTGAAGCCATCAGCCAAATCTGGGGCCGGATAAATATGCAAAGAAGGGCTCCCTGTTGACCATTCCCCTGAATGCTTTTCCCAGCCCTGCCGTCTCCTGCTGCCCAGTAACCCGTTGCCGTGGGAGACAAGTGTACTTAGTGTGACAAGTCACAACACACCCCGAGCCTCCCCAGTCCCATGTCAGCGGCGATCCCCGTGCAACAGCAACTCCGCCAAGTTATGGAGGACAGAATGCATTTCTGTTTAAATGCATCGCACACTTCTGTGAGATCTTCCCTTGCATAATGGTATGGCCTTTTCTCTCCTGGCAAGAGCCTGCAGAGGAATGGATCTTGCCTGGCTGACACCTTCACAGATGCCTGGGTTGATTCCTTTGCTGCTACCCCCCATCTCCTGGGTGTCAGGTTCCAAACCCACCCGAAAAGAAGCCCGGATGGGCCCCTTTCTTGATGAGACAAGAGACACTTAGAGAATACAAATAGCTACCCGGCATTAGGCTCCCCAGGAGCAAGGAGATGGAAGGAGAAGAGATAGACTGAAGCCAGCTTTTAAGACTTCAGTTGTTACTATCGATGGATAGGACTGGGGTACAAGGAGGCAAACAGGCTTAGCTACTCTGCAGCTTAGCCTGACTTCTTTCCTTTCTTGCAGAGACAAATTGCAACATTTGGCAGCCCTTATATTTCACATGCCCTCGTAATGTTTTGCTTATAGAGTTTATTATGAATAAGAACAGCTAATATTTATTGAATGATAATTACATGTCAAGTACCTGGTATATGTTTATCTCCTTTAATGCTTACAGTAAATCTATGAAGTAGGTCACTGGATTAGCTTCTCTTTACAGAGTAAGCATTTGAGGCTTAAAAAGTGCAGTTCTTTTGCCCAAAGTCACATCCAAAGTGGGGGAGGCAGCATTCAAACCCAGGGGATCTAACTTCAGACAACTCAGACTTAACTCTTACATGATATTGTTGCTGGAGAAGCAGCCTGGGAGAGTGACAAGTTAATAAAGACCACCCTGTTTTGCTACTTAGCACCTGCCTGACCTTGGACAGGTTACTGAAGTTCTCTATAAAATGAGGGTAATAGTACCTCACTCATAACAATGGCAGTAGTATTCAAGGATTTAATACAGATAAAACATTTAGGATCATGCCTGGCACAAAGTAAGGATCCAGCACACATGAGTTATTTTATAAATAATAAGTCCTTCTAAAGTTATGGGCCTTGTCTTAGTCCCCTTTGAATCTTTATCACCAATACATAGCAAAGTGCAAAGCATGTACTAGAAACCAATTCAACATTACCGGGATAAATGAGTGGATTCAATATTCTAGAAGACAGCTATAATTAAAATTTACAAGTGCTTCATTATTCACAAAATGATGTCATTTAGTTTAATCTGGTGTGAGGTTTGTGTTTGAGTTAAAACAGCAAGAAAATTTGACCCAGCGTATTTGATTCCTAGGTAAAAACTCAAGAGAGATGAACACATATGTCCAAACAAAAACTTGTCCATGATTGTTTGTAGTGGCACAATTCATAATAGCCAAAGGGTGGAAACAACCCAACTGTCCATGTCAATGGATGGATGGATAAGCAAAATGTGGTATAGCCACAAGACGGAATATTATTCAGCCATCAAAAAGAACAAAGTACCAATAAATGAATGAACCTTGAAAACATCACATTAGGTGAAAGAACCAGTCATGAAAGACCACATACAATGAAATTCCATGTATGTGAAATGTCTAGGAAAGGCAAATCCGTAGAGACAGAAAGTAAGGATAAGAAGATAGGGGTATGGAGGGGAGTGATAACTATATAAGGTCTGGGGTTTCTTTGGGGGATAATAAAATTCACTGTGGTGATGACTGCGCAACTCTGTAAAGAGACAAGACCGGTGAATTGTACACTTCAAATGGGTGAAATAGAGTATGTGAATTCTATCTCAATAAATAAAGCTATTACCAAAAAAAAAAAAAAAAAAGTGAATAAAGGGATGTATCTTGAGATCAGAAGCTAAACAGCAGTGAGCTTGCAATCTTAGCAGACTGCCTGTTTTGCCCCCATGCTGACTCAGGCAGCCTTGGCCACCTGCACAACATACGTCCTGGCCAAGGCTGACCCGGGCGGGGCGGGGGGGGGGGGCGGGGGGGGAGGGGGCTGAAAAGACCAACTGCCTGTCATTGTTCAAGATGAGGTGGGAAAAAATTAACCAATGATTATTCTTCTGTTCTAGACCAGTTGTTGTCCTTCAAATGCTTCTTTTTAATTTTGCCTCCTGTCTAGCTCTGCTGGGCAAAACGAAAGGCCAGTGGGCTGGTCAATCTGATGCAGAAATGCAAGGTATGAAATGAAGCCGTAGCAACAGGCTGGTCTTTCTCAAAATTAAATGCAAGCTCCAAGGCTGAAAATCAAGGCTGGGAAGTTTAAATACCAAGTCTATTAATCATTTGCAAGTCACTTCCCTCCTCACGATCATGTCTCAGAAACTAATAAAAGCTCGATGTTCGGGCATACTCACTGCATCCTTTGTCTTAATGATGTTTTTCAAAACTCAAGCAAATTGCTGATGGAAGGGAGCAAAGGCAGGATTCTAATTAAGCTGCCCCAGTTTGAAAAGTTGCAGAGGATTGCCAACAGGATTCCAAAACCTGCAGGTATTTAAAAGTAAAAACAGATGAGAAATGAGGCTTGCAATTCATGAGAGTAGCTGTGAAGGTGTGTAATTATGACTGAGACCGAAATATAATCTTATCACTTGGAATTTTGTTCTTTGCTCTACTTTTCACCAATTGATGCTATATATAGACATACTCACCAGGGAAATTCCTTTGGCAGAGGCAAAAAAGAAAAATTACACTTTCCCTTTTCTTGAAAACTGTTAGTACTGTTAATTCAAACTCAAATAAATATTTATTTAGGTGGTGATATTGAGAAGACTTTCAAATGATGTGTTGGTTTCATTAAATGAGTGCTGATCTTTATTGCCTGTTCTCGGATTCTCTCATGTTTTACCTCATTTAATTCCTGTAGTTACCCTATGAGGTAGGTACCATTATTATTATCTTCATCATCATCATCATCACCATCATCATCATTATCCTATTTCGCAGATGGAGAAAGTAAGGCACAGAGAAGTTAAGTCGTTTGCCCCAGGTTGCAGAGCTACTAAAAATAACAGAACTGAGGTTTAATCCTATCTGACTACAGAGCCACGTTCTTAACCAGTATCATGTTCTGTCTCTCCAGTAAATTGACAGTTTTTAATTTTACTTTTTAAAAAGATTTTATTTATTTATTTTTCAGAGAGAGAGAGAGAGAACGCACGAACACAAGCAGGGGGAGCTGCAGGCAGAGGGAGAGCAAGGAGCCCGATTTGGGGCTCGATCCCAGGACCCTGAGATCATGACCTGAGCCGAAGGCATATGCTTAACCAACTGAGCCACCCAGGGGTGGGTGGCTTAATTTTACTCTTGATGCTTCCACTTTGAAGAGCTGTACTTGTTATAACATTGGAAAGAATTAACGTACATAATACTATTGTTTCATTTGCTGTATGTTGCCATTTTCTTTACATAATACATGTGTGCTGAATACCATGTGTGTGCAAGTGGTGACTTTAGCCCACCACGTGGTCGTATGTGCTTAAGGAACTTTGCATATGCTATTCCCTTCCCTGGTATGCTCTGCCCTCCCACTCCTCTGCATTACCTAGCTAACGTCTACCGATCTTCAGATGTCAACTTAAAATATCACTTCCCATTGAATCAGTATTGTTGTATCCTTTTGGTAAATACCTAGCAGTACAATTGCTGGGTTGTAGGGTAGTTCTATTTTAACTTTTTGAGGAACCTCTAAACTGTTTTCTAGAGTTTAAAGCAGTGTTATCAGCAATAGCCAAACTGTGGGAAGAGCCCAGATGTCCATCAACAGATGAATGGAAAAGGAGATGTTGTATATATATACAATGGAATACTACTCAACCATCAAAAAGAAAGAAATCTTGCCATTTGCAACCATGTGGATGGAGCTACAGTACACTATGCTAAGCAAAATAGGTCAAAGAAAGACAAATGACATACAATTTTACTTGTATGTGGAAGTTAAGAAACAAAACAGATGAACATGGAAAAAGAGAGCGAGAGAGAGAGGTAAACCATAAGAGAGACTCTTCACTCTTATGAAGAGAGAACAGCTTGTTCATGGAGAACAAAATGAGGGTTGTTGGAAGAGAGGTGGGTGGGGGGATGGGTTAAATAGGTGATGGGGATTAAGGAGGAACTTGTTGAAATGAGCACCGGGCGTCGTACGGAAGTGATGAACCACTAGATTCTACTCCTGAAACTAACTCTAACTAACTCTAACTAACTTTAACTAACTAACTCTAACTAACTAACTAACTAACTAACTAACTAACTAACTAACTCTATAAAACATCTCAGACAAGATTTCCTTGACCTCCCCAGAGCCAGGGCCTGTCTTGTTCGCTACTCTCTCCTGTGCTTTGCAGAGAACCTGTTATGTTTTGCTCACGTGTAAACAGGAAATGCCTAAAGGAATGCAGGAGACATCAGTTGTGCCCTTGTGTGGCTTACATTTCAGTCGTGTTATACGCAAGCATGTGTCTAAAGGGGGAAGTGAGGTTAGAAGGAGAAGGAGCTCCTCGGAGAAGGGGCTTGTCAAAGCTACAACATTTGAGCTGGTCCTGGGACGACGAGTCAAAATTCCAGATGGACAACATCCAGGAGCCAAGCAGGATGCTAGGAAGCACAGCCGGCTGCGTAAATTGCCGTGGTGTCTTCATACTTATTTAGAAAATAAGGTGAGAAAAGAGTAAAACAGCACATGTTCTTTTTCTGTCACTTGAAAGTACTTAGGAATAGGCTGCCTTTTGGGGCCTAAAGACAAATGGAATTGCTTAGCCTGAAGACAGCTATCTTCACGTATTGATGAAAACTATAAAAGCCAAGATACAAAATGGAACTCGTGCCTCGAACCCCTGCACCATCCCTCACAGAGAAGAAAAAGAAAAGAGCCCTGGATCTCTGAGAAGAGATGCAGAAGGCGTCTCTTTCCCTTCTCTGCCTCATATGGTTTTCCTATTCCCTGTGAGGACAATGAGGTTGCAGACTTTCTCAGCCAAGTCAGCAAGAGTCTCTTAAAAATCAGTTCATCACTTTTTAAGCTCAAAATCAATAGAAGAAATCGCACAGAGATCAATAGATTTAACTCCATAAAAATTAAAAACTGCTCTATGTCAAAAACTCACACAAACTAAATGAAAGACAAACAATACACCAAGAAAAATATTCCCCACGGCTGTGATGATATTATTATTCCCCACGGCTATGATGATACCAAGAGTGGGAAGCCACACAGCTTGGTGCAAATGATGGCAAAATCCAGTTCAGGATTTTGAGTTGAGTTCCACACCTCCCCGCCATGCATTCCTGAGGAACTAGAACCGGGGGGTCTGGGGCACTCAGAGCTCAGTAAGACAGTTTCTGTTCTTACAGGGTTCTGCTGACAGGACAGGATATATAGATCGACCATTCCGTGGCCGTCCTTCCTATTGAAAGGGCACAGGGGCCCTGACAAAAGAGAATGATGGGCACCCCGTGTGGCCCGAGGTTCAAGGAAGGCTTCCCCCAAAGAGGCCTCAGACCCATCAAAGCTGAGGAGAATTTATCCAAGGTGACAAAGGGAATAGGAGGAGGGGAACTTAAAACAGTGAGGACAGTGACCGAAGGCACAGAGACATGAAACATCTCGGTCTGTACGTGTGCATTGGGGGTGGCGACAACTTCTTCAGGGTTCTGGAACAAAGGGCAGTCTTGGGAGTGAGGGAGATGAGGCTGGATAGGTAAGCTGGGATGCGGATGGGGAGCCACGAAGCCTAGAACAAGGGCCTGGATGGGGATTTAAGGCAAATCTTTGCGAGACAAAGAAGGAAGTAGGACTGGGTGAAGTTTATGGTGTGATAGCTTTAGACTGGTGAGTACAGCAAGATTAGGACTTTGAAGAGACTTTGGACGAGCAGGCCCTTAGTTTGCAGAACTGTGTAGCCGATTCACAGCCTCACCTTTGCAAGAGGTGGTATTTCCTCCAAAGGGGCAACCAAGCCATGCTTGCTTGATCTGAGCGTGGCTTACACAGGCACTGGCCAGTGTAACTGGTCCCAGAGGTGTCTAATGAGGGGACAGCAAATTGTGCTGCTTTTAGCACAAGCACCTTACCTAAGACTGCTTCGCTTCGGCACCCTACCCCCAAGCCAACCCCATCCCTGAATGATGTTTTGGGTGAAAAAATCATATTTTTTAAAAAATGCACTCGGGAAATGGGATTTTAGTGACCCTGGGATTGGCTGACTGGGAGGAACAAATGGTTTCTAGAGTACGACCAACAGTGATGGGTGTCGGGGGAGGCTCCCCACCGTGTGGGGGAGGGGTGTGCTCTCAGTGTAGGGAGCTGAAGAGGAGGGGTCCGGATGGAGGGACAGAGACGAGTGCTGACCTCAAGACAAAAGTTGTAAATTGGTACCTTTGGGAGATACAGTGGGATCCTCTGGGAAGGGTTTATCATTTTTAGTTGTTCTTTTCCCATAGACCATCTGAGTCCCTTTTGGTGTACTATTCAACATTTTCTTCTCCTTTATTGAGATAACTTTTGAACATCCCAGCAGGGAGCTTTGAATGTGAAGTGTTGGGAGCTAGAGATTTGAGCAGGAAAGGGAAACACGGTCTTTATGATGAGATCCATCCACTGGGGCCAGTGTGGCCTGGCGGCAGCCCAAAAGACAAAAGGACACCCAGAGCTCCAGCAGAGGCGGGAGAGGCAGGAGGTGGGCACCAGGCCCCAACAGCTGCCATATCGATGCCAAGAACAAACTCTTCCCTTTGCCCCAAATCTGTTAGAGGAAGGCTGCCCTTGAAGAGGATAAGTTGACGCGTGGGTTGTCTTTGTATCACTGGAAAAAAGAAACAATTGGAAAACCAGAAAGAAACCTTAAAAAAAAAAAAAAAACAGACTTACTTTCATTTTCCATATATTTTATGCAGGGAGACAGAAAGAACTAGATTAAAATGAGCAAGAATAGTCTACAAGATTCTTAATTGATAAGGGATGAAGAACTCATTTAATTGGAGGCTGTCCTGAATAATATGCATTGGAAAGTATATAATCTAAAGTAGCACACAGAATAAGAAAAATAACCATGGAAATAAGGAAGTAGTCAAGAAAAGTTCCATAAATTAAATCAGAGTTTGAAAGGATAAAGTCATGTTAACACTCATTACCATATTTTAATTTCATGGTGATTAAAATTATAATGTAGCATGTATTACCACTTAATTGATCTGCCAACATCAAGTATTTGCAAGTTTCTTTTTGTTCTCCGAAGTCATAAACTATCTATTCTTTGCTGCATAATTTTGGAGGTAATTTCAAACCATAAATATTTCTCTTTATTAAAATTCTCAGGAAATTAGAACCTCGATAGCTACTTATTTATATCTGCTTTGGCAAGAGGCCAGGAAATTCATTTTCTTATATTTTGAATTCTACAAAATTAAAGTGCTAAAGAATATTATCTATTAATCTTCATGCTTCCCTTTATGACAGCTTTACAGTTTAATAGCAATGTTCACAGATCTGACGGCGGCTACCTCAGCTACGTCCCTTTAAAAATGGGCATTTTTCTTTTTATAGAAAACTGTCTCTTGTTGAGGATATGGACCCATCTCACTGCCAAGCCCTGAACCTTTTTAGCATCTGGTGCCCCAGACAGAACCGCACCCCCCCACCACCCCGGGTGGTGCAAATTGCCAGATACCTGGCAATTTTCTGGGCCTCCACCTTGCTCGGGTGCCCCTACCTCTCACCCCCCACCCCAGGATGAGATGATGTCTTAGTGCCAACCCTTTGCTGTAATCAGGTCTGACCCCTGAGAAGGCAGCTGCCTCCAGCCCAATTTAGCTCATCCCTCATTGATGCACGTGTGCTAGACCACCCTGGTTCTGATGGAGTAAATAGGACACATATGCTGTGGTGGAGCCTCATGAGTCTCTTTGGATAAAAATAAATTCAGAAAATTGCAAAACCTTTCAGAGACAATGCTTTCCTAATGATTCCTGACCCCTCTGACACCCCATCGCACTGATTAATGGTTATTCAAATTGACCACCTGGCATAGCTCACTGTCAAAATCAAGATGGACAGATTTTCAAGAGTCAGGTACTACCTTTTGTGCAGTCAAATCCTGCTATGCACCTGGGCGGGGGTTGTTGGGGGGAAGTGCACCTGTATAGGCAGGCTTATGATTATAAACAGGTGCAGTATCTGAATTTTAATTTAGATTTTAAATTTAATTTAGATTTAAATTTAAATCTGAAATTTACTTGTGGCCCCTACTCCACAGGTATGTTCTCCAGTACCATTCTCCTTAGCACTTATAAAATTAGCCATTACAACAACAACAAAATTAGCCATTACAATGGGTTCTCATACGTAGCAATATGGTTAGGCTGAGGCTAGTCAAATATTTGAAGGCTACGAGAAATGGAGAAAGATTCTGTAGAGATCTTTGTTATGGACTATCTAGAGGTTTAAAAACAAAAACAAAAACAAAACAAACCAGGGAGCAATGGAAAGAGCCTATTTTCCATCATTACAAGCTATGAACAAAGAAATATACTTACAGGGCTGAGTCTCAGTATGGATTGGATCACGCCCCTGAACATTTTTTTTTTTAAATCTGGTTCTGATGGGGTTTACAATGGTGCACACGTAAATTCATACCTGAGAACACGGTCCATGGTTGTAGAGCAGAGTCAGGGAATATTTGATGGTAAGAAATAAAAACCCATTCAAAATGACACAAACCCCAGGAGAGAGCATACTGGATACAGACAGGGGATATCTCTTGGGTCCCAAGGGCAGAGAGTATAGCCAGAGGGCCAGTATAAAGGAAAGGCAGGATCTAAGGGTAGGAACTGCACTGTCCCTCAGCTGTTCCCTGTGTGGTCCAGCTCCTTTCAGTTCAAGTAAGAGAGAGAAAGAGGATTGAGTTGGTCACCGGCCAGCCACTTGACTGGACCCTCCTGGGCCACATGGCTCAGAAGTCGGGGTGGGGCAGTTTTGGACAGAGTGGCCTCTTAGCAACAGGGACCTGATGTCCCTGTAACAAGCAAGATCTCTAGTCAAGAGGAGCTTTGTGGCTTCTGACTTTTGGTACTTACTTGGTGGGGACAGAGTAGCAGGGGCTGTATGAAGAGGTTCAGGTATTTCACAAAGGGCCAACAAGAGTTGTATTTCATGAAAAGGGCCGGGAGAGTGCACGTTTAGTCTGGGATTAGAAAATCTAAAGACCGTAGGGAGCAATGGTAGCCTTGGGGTGAGAGTAAGGACAGAACTCAAGGGCCGATGCGAGCCTCTGAAAAATCGGAAGTGGTCAGAGTAGGGTCACAGACCAGGAGGACAGATACTGGGAGAGGAGTAAGGAATCAATCAGAGGGTTAACTCGTGTCTCAGTCAGGGACATTTAATTTAATTCTCTCATTTCATTCTGACAACAAACCTCCCACACAGTTAGAGGTGGCTTTGTATGGTAATTACACACCCAACCTCTAGAGTCCGAGGCCCTGGCTCCAAATTCCAGTGCTGCCACTTCCCAGGGGGAGAATCTTGGGCTAGTGATCTTTCCGGTCATGCCTGAACTCCTTGCCTGTACGACTCCAGCCAAGGATCAACTCCACCTCATCTGCCCACTCTGGGGTTAAACAGGATTGGGAGGGGAAGGGAGAAGAGGTCAAAGAAAGTGGACTAACCTTTGCTGAGTGACCTATTAGGAACCAAAGTCTACACAGGTGTTTTCACATCTCGGTAAATTCCCAAATCTTCGGATAAACTAGGAGATCTTAGCTGTTTCTCTCCAGGTCTGCCCCCCTCCCCCAGCTCCTCTAATGATTCCCACTGATTACTCTGCAGCTCGTGTGACTATTCTCCGCGTGGAGGTACGACCATGCCTCTCCTTTAGTGGGTTCTGTGGGTCCTCATCACACATCCCACTTTATTTTTTTTTTTTTTTAAGATTTTATTTATTTGACAGAGAAACACAGCGAGAGAGGGAACACAAGCAGAGGGAATGGTAGCGGGAGAAGCAGGCTTCCTGCCGAGCAAGGAGCCCGACGTGGGGCTTGATCCCAGGACTCTGGGATCATGACCTGAGCCAAAGGCAGACGCTTAACGACTGAGCCACCCAGATGCCCCGACACACATCCCACTTCAGTAAGGCGCAGAGGGTCCTTCCCAGACAACCCCCACTGCTTTCCCAATCTCACTACCTGCTCCCCATCTTCTCCACTCTGCTTCTCTTCCTGCCATCCCAAACTGCCTTTCTTGGTGACATCGCTCTCCTACTCTCTGTGTGCTTTTCACATGCATTTCCCTTTGCCTGAACTGTTCTCTCACTGTTCCGTTGAAGTTCATCAGTTACTCGGGATGTAGGTAAAATATCTGTCAATTCTTCGGGCTGTTAGTGGTTCCCTCTTTCCTAATGCTCCAGCTGTGCCGCTATCACGGCTTGTGGGACATTGTGTGTGCGTTCTATCCACCCCTGTGCCTGGCCATCTAGTCACCAGTCTCTGACGATCCAGAGGGCAGGCCCTGGGGCTTCTCCGACCCCACATCTCCAGGACCTCGCACGCTTCCTAGGGTAGGTCGGTGACCACTGCTTGTTGAATGAATATGACCACTGGAGATTTCACACTCCCAGTCAGTCTCCACTGGTTATTTTGTGAGGATCTGATTCCACTCCCTGGGCTGAAGCTTAACAGTGTTTAGAGACAGAGGAAGACAATATGGAATATTGTTGCTGTGGAAACAAACTGGGAAAATGGCTTTCTTTTCTACTGTGTATAAATGCAGGAGCCGTATCGCACGGCCAAGCTGAACGTGAATACTTACTCAACGACACGGAAAGGCTGGGGTTTCCTCCCGAGGTGCTCTGCGGCGGCCGGCTGTGCGGACCGTGGAACGCGCTCTGGGTACCTTTCCAGCATCTAATCGTTCTCACTTTGATGAGCAGTCACTGGGTTAGATATTATTTTCAGGCATCCTACAGTGAAATTATTGCATTTTAGTGGATTTCCGTTTGGGGATTTAAGATGTTTTCAAATCACACCGTGTAACAATTTTTTGAGAGGGAGAGGAAAAAAACCCCACACTTACTCATTATTTTTAAAGGTTCTTTTCAAAAGCCTTTATTCTGTCTTGTGTATTTGGGATCAGCCCACTTGGAAAGTCTTTCTTGAGAGTCTATAGAAATATTTTCCCTTTCTCGCCATGAACTCCCACAAGAAGGGAACTTAAAAATAAAAACAAAATATCTTGCATTTGGTGATATTTCCCCTTGTGGGATGATTCTTTGTCTAACCACCATGTCTCCTGACTGATTACCACTGTTCTGAAGGAACATGAGGACATTTTCTTACTGTTTTCACCTTCATTGATCAAAAGCCCTTTTTCACGTATCAAAACCTCCAAGTCCTATCTGATCTCTGGGGTTCTCTAACTTGACTTTTACCATAGCAATAAATTTCCTGGCTCTCAATCTAAGCTGTAGTATCAGCCCCAATATCCTTGCCTCAAAAATTGTAAAAAAAAAAAGGAGGAGTTTCTCATTTTCACCTATATAGGATATTACATAATTCTAGCATTAAACAAAGACTGTACGACAGTATTCAAACTTTCTCTACAGGCTTTCATGCGGTAGGTGCCTCTCATGTCATAGATGTGTAATTCACATGTAAGTGGATTTGACAAAGAAAAGATAAAACTGAACTCACTGGGTTGTTCAGAGGATACAGTTAGAGAGGGCCTATGGATAATGCAGGGTTCGATGGGGTTCTGTCCTCTTCTCTCCGCATGCTCTATACTACTCCCGGGTAACCTCCATCCATTCTGGGGTGTGTCCCCCCCCAAATATGTGTACTTCAGACTTTGTTCATGAGTTTCCAATCTACACACTCAGTTGTTTACCTGGAGTTTCCAGTCACCTCTAACACAATATATGTAACACTAAATTTACGATCCGTCACCAAGCCCTGTCATTCCGTGGCCCAGCCTGAGTGCACCCCTCGCTTGTCTCCATCCTGTGCCTCCACCTTGCCGAAGGCTGCTGACCTCTCTCACCTGGGCTCTTGCAGCAGGTTCTGGGGGACCCCTGCCTCCAGTCTCACCCTTCACTGCAGCCAGAGTCCTCACCTTCCCTCCTCTCTCCCTTGCACGGCCCTCTTCTCCTCAGAGCGAAGCCAAGTTCTTCATGGTCCTCTGAATCCTTTCACTGGTCATCTCTCCACCTCTTCATTTCTGATTTTCCTAACGTCCCGCTCTCCAGCGGTACTAAGTGCTTTTAGTTCCTCCAATGCCCAGTGTTTGTCTTACCTCCAAGCCTTTGCACTCACTCAGACTTGACTGACTGAGAGTTATTAAACTCCAAATAGAAAAACATCCTGGGATTTCTCCTCTGACTCTCTTTCACAGGGAAGTGTCTTCATTCATCTCTCCCTTGAACTCCAGACCATATTTCCAAGTGTCCTCCCACTCACCCTCCCCTTGGATGTTTAATAGACATCTCAGAATCAGCCGTGTCCCAACCCGTCTTCTCTGTCCGCTGATGACACCCCTCTCCATAGTACACATCACCCTCACACATGAGGCACTTTCTTACTCATTCTATTCACCATGTGTCTTCCTCATGGAAGGTAAACTCCAACAGAGAGGGTGACTTTTCTATTTTGCTCAATAATGAATTCCTAGGGCCTAGTATGGTTCCCGACTATTGTGGACTGAAGGTCTGTGTCCTCTCCCAAGTTCACAGGTCGAAGCTCTACCACCCACCTCCTACTGCTATGATGTTATTAGGAGGTGAGGCCTTTGGGAGCATTAGATGAGGTCATGACAGTAGAGCCCCCACGATGGGATCAGTGCCTTTATAAGAGTCACAAGGGAGCTGGCTTCCTCTGCTCTGTTCTTTGCCAGGCGAGGATACCTTGAGAGCTTAGCAGTCTGCAGCCTGGAAGAGTGGCCTTGCCAGAACCCAACTGTGCCCACACCATGATCTCGTACTTCTAGCCTCCAGAACTGTGAGAAATAAATTTCGATTGTATATAAGCCATTAAGTGTGTGGTATTTTGTCACAACAGCCAGAATGGACGAAGACATTGACATATAGGGGACACCTGATAAATGTTTGTTGAATGAATAAATGGCCCTATAGCAATAGAATGAAGGCAGATTGAAACTTACCCAGAATTCCTCACATCTGGATAGCCACGGTGCAGCAGAAAGATCATAGATTCTATCGGGCAGATCTGTCTGGTTGTGTGATCTAGGTAAAACCCTGAGACATTTTTCTCAGTTGGCAAAACGAATGCAAGAGGGCTCACAAGATGGTTGTGGGCTAATTGACATAATTGGCTTTCGCCATACTGTGCTTGGTCCTAAATAAATATATTCTAAGCCCCAATCCTGTTCTCACAAAGACTACTGGAAGCCTTAAAAACTTGGCAAGGTTAGCAAGCCTTTTCCAAAGAGACCTCAGATGAGGCAACTCGAGAATTAATCAAACTGTGTTCTATAAGGAGCTCATTTTATTTTATTTTAAGATTTTATTTATTTGATAGAGAGAAACATAGTGAGAGAGGGAACACAGGCAGAGGGAATGGTAGCGGGAGAAGCAGGCTTCCCATCAAGCAGGGAGCCCGATGCAGGGCTCGATTCCAGGACCCTGGGACCATGACCCGAGCTGAAGGCAGCCGCTTAACGACTGAGCCACCCAGGTGCCCCAGGAGCTCATTTTATTGAAAGCGTGATAGGTCTTCGTGGGTGGAACGGGGTTTAGTGTGAGGGTCAACTGAAAAGCCTATTCTTGCAGATGGTTGTTCAAGGCATGGTCTCCTTGAGAGGAATTGGGGGCGTGAACTCCCCTCTCCAACTATTTCTCCCAACTCACCGGGAAGTGGTTATTTGAGACATTGTTTATTGAGCTTGACAGACTGTGCTTTGCCCTCCTGCTTTAAGCCTAATGGCTGTGCGATTATTTATAAAGTTCCATTTGCTGTAGTGTGACCACCAGTCTTCCAAGGGCTAAGATGGCAAAGGAGTTGGCACTGAAGAACTGTGCCGTGCTGGGGGAGAGGTCCCAAGTTTGGGGAGAAATGAAGTGAAAATGCAGTTTTGCCTGGTGCTTACGATGGTCAGAGCAGAATAGAACACAGTTCCCTTCTGGGGTGAACTCGTTAAGGTGAAATTGTGGGGTGATGTTTGTAGACACACTGATGTTTGTTGACATTGCAGTGACCCACAGGAATCAAGCAAATTGGACACGGTGGGAACTGACACATCCCATCAGAATCACAGGCTAACACACCTAAAATGAAACCGTAGGAGCTCTTTGTTTCGAAGGCCAGAAAAATGAAGCACAGAGAGATGAAATGAGTGGATGAGGGTCACACTGCTGATAAGGAGCAGAAAGACAACTCGAACTCTGGTCTGTGGCATCTCAGGCCCATCTCAGGCCCTTCCTACCGCATGATGCTCAGAGCAAGGGAAGAGAGGTCTAAAGAGGCTAAGTAACTAGAGTTTTCAATGAAATTTTTAAGGTTTTCTTCGAGTGGTATTACGATGACCTAAATAAGCTTAGCACCCAATAAATGAAATAATGCATACAGAAGTACACTGTCCATTATAAAATATTGCCTAACTACTGGGTTGAGTTGCTGATTAAATCTGTGGGATTAATAAAGAAAATGGTCTGACCAGATGGATATACTCGTACAAGATTACACGTCATAGTCTAATGGCGAACCAAACACAGCAAAGTGATTTTACCTGCTTTGTCAGCTGTTCCACTGACTCTTCATTGCTGACTCCAGAGGAGGGAACATTCTGATCACAAATAAATCTGTACAAGGAAAATGTGCAGGAAAGTTAATTTGTACCTGGTGCTTTTTACTAAGATTTTTTTCAATTATAAAAAGAATGCAGAGATGTTGTAGTTAGTACACCGGGGAAATACAGCAAAATAGAAAAGAAACTGAAAATTACCTGCATTTGGAAATAGATACTATTAAAATTTTAATAAAAAGATATTTACGAAAGACTACTACCCTCTAAGTATATTGTGTGGGGAGGTCAAAAACCCCATTTTCAAACAATAGTGTGGGGTGAATATTTTTTTCCATTACTCTTTAAGAATACTGCAATTGATTGCATATTATTTCTTTATATAGAACTATCATAACTTCTTTATTCACTCTCCTACTGTTGACCATTTATCATGCTCCAAAGTTTCCATATTATAAATATTTCTGAAATGAAAACAATCCTTCCTGGGCCACATTTCAGATATTTATCCTTCCCAGAATGGACTCCAAGAAGTTGGATTATAAGCTCAAAGACTATGACTTTTTTTTAAATCAGAGAGTGAGTGAGCACAAGCAGGGGGAAAAGCAGGGAGCCCAACGTGGGACTCAATCCCAGGACCCTGAGATCATGACCTGAGCCAAAGACAGCCGCTTAGCTGACTGAGCCAACCAGCTGTCCCAAAGACATTTTTTGATGTTCCTTCTAAGGATACTCAAGTGCTCTTCAGAGAGTATGACCTCTTTCTCCTCGCACCTGCACTGTATACACATATACATCTCACCGCAGCCTTGTGAGCATTGTCATGGAAAATAGTTGACAATGAGTGAAAGTTTAATGAGAAAAAGGATATTTATGTGGTCTCAAAATCAATTCCCACAAGGTGCTGAGTAACTACAAAGGGAAAATAATCACAGAAGAGAAACCTTGCAGACATTGTGTTAACAGAGATCAAAGTTAGGATCATTAATAACGGGACAAGCTGACATCATGTTCCTCATAACAGGAAGCACAAGGAAGGACGCAACATCACTTCTGAGATCTTCCTGCCAAAAATGCATAACCTGAATCTAATTATAGGGAAACATCAGACGAGCCCAAATTAAGAGACATTCAACAAAATCAATGACCTGTGTTTTTCAAAAATGCCAATGTCATGGGGCATTTCATGTTTTCTAGTTTCTATTAGGATTGAATTCTGGTCCTCATTATATTATCCGAGGGGTCTTGCTGGCATGGAAGAAACCTACTGGATTTTGCACATTTTTCTTGTATGCCACCATTTGACTTACTCTGAATTAATGTTAAGATCTTCCTGCTGATCCTCTTGCAGTTTTTTTTTTAAGATATATCATATTGTCTGCAAGTAACAGTAATTTTGACTCCTCCTTTCCAATAATTTTACATTTTATTTCTGCCTGACGTCTCACTGCATCAGATAGAATTTCTAGAACAGTGTTCTATAACAATAGAGACGTGCAGCTTCTCTGCCCCTTCCTGGTGTTAATGGAAATGTTTCTGGTCAACATTAGGAATGGGACAGGCTGTTAATATCTAATGTCGTATGTTAAAGGGAATTTCTTTCTTTCTTTTTAAGATATTCATTCATTCATTCATTCATTCATTCATTCATTCATTCGTTTGAGAAAGAGAGCAAACCCATGAGTGGGGAGGGTCAGAGGGAGAAGCGGGACTTGATCCTGGGACTCCAGGATCATGACCTGAGCCAAAGGCAGTTGCTTAACCAACTGAGCCACCCAGATGCCCGGGGAATTTCTTCTTTTTCCTAGATTTCTATGGGTATTTTTAAAAATCGGGCACAGATGTTGAACTTTATCTGAGCTTCTTTTTGTCACCTCTTGAGATTGTATGATTTTTTTTTTTCATTGAGATGGTTGAACTGCTGTTAGTATATCAATAGATTTTTCTAACGTGAAACTATCCTTGCTTCCCCAGACACACCTGATTTAGCTGGGGTAGACAGCTCTCTTCATTTTGCTGTTGTTACATTTTTGCCCTTTTGCAACTTTGCAGTGGATTTGTATTGTATCAACTTAGTGTAACTGGTGCTGTTTCCAGAATTCCCTTCCCTGCATAGTTCCGGGTTAGACGGGCACCAGGAGACAATCGCGTGAGACCAGGAAGGCAGAAGTGAAGTCCAAGCCACGTTCTCATTACACTCCCAGGTCAGCGCTGGGCAGGAGGCACTGAGGCCACTCAGAGTTTGTCACTGTTGCTCTAGCTCACTTGATTGGGAAGGGACAGCAGCATGGCGCACAGCAACTCCAGCTCCTGGCGGACCAACTGACCCCTGGCCTGGATACAATTCGGCTTCACTTGGAAGGGGACCAATTTCTCCTGCAGATCCCCCAGTCACTAAAATTGGAGACCCGGGGGCAGTGAGAGACTGATGTAGATTCCAGTCCATCTTTACGGGCTTCAGTTCTTGCTGCTCCCACTTAACATCTATCTTTCTTTCCTCCCTGCCTATTTTGCTGACTTCAGTCTCCTATTTTGAGACACGAATGAAACAGCCATAGAGAAATTGTTTAACCAGCTCCCACGACAGCATAAGGTCCCGTCCATAGGATCCATCCCTTGTGTCATGTATTCCCTAATGGTTGTCCATCTCTGACCTGACCGGAATACTCTTCATAAATAACCTCGGTCCAAACGGGTTCTGATCACACCATAAGATTCCTCCTCTGACCCGCTCAGCCCTGCTCTGTGCCCTGTGGCTAATCTTTACAGGCAGGGGCTCACTTGCTCTCTGTCTTCCGTTGGGCTTGGTCAGCGTCTGCACTGGCAGAAGTTTGAAGGGCAGGAGGAGAGTGAACAGAGGGCTTTCTTCTACCTCTCCCTGAGCCTGGGCCCAGTGGCTGTGAAAATGGCCATATCCTCTATGGCTATAGTTACTACTCAGGAATCCCTCTACCGCCATTCAAATCTTCTCTAGGGACGTTTTCCTTCATGCATAGTTCTCCACTGCAGTACAACAAACTGCCCCCAAATTTCACAACAAACCCTATCACGTCACATAGTGTGGGATGGTCAGGAGTCTAGGAGTAGCTCAGTGGGCAGTTCTGGCTCAGAGCCTCACTTGACGTTGTGGCCAAGATGCTGGCTGGGTTGCACTCATCCAAAGGCTTAACTGGGGCTGGGGGATCTGATTCCAAGTTCTCACATACAGTTGTTGGCCAGAGGCCTTGGGTCCTTACCCTGTGGGCCTCTCCAAAGGGCTGCTTGAATATCTTACAAAATGGCAGCTGGCGTCCCCCAAAATGGGCGATCCAGAGAGAGAACGAGGAGGAAGCCACATTCTTTTTAGTCTTGGAAGACATATACTCTCACTTCTGTCACATTCTGTTCATTTGAAGAGGGTCTGTAAGTCTAGCTCACACTCAAGTGGAGGGGAACTGAGCGCTATTTCTTCAAGGAAGAAGCAGCAAAAAATTTGTGGATGTCCTTAAAAACCTCCACACTCCCTTCATCCCTTTCAGGACTGGGATGGTAATGGCTTCTCATCGTTGCTAGTCTGGAATACCTCTACATATGTGAACTTCCTAAATGCTCGCTCACACTTCCATAAACAATCTCTTCACTAAAGTATCTGTAGATAAACCTGTTTGAACTTAATTCTGCTTCTAGAATTTTAATACAATCTATTTAGGGGGGAGGGATGCACAGTTATATGGCATGGGAATTTCACAAGCATATACATGGATGTATTTATGTATTATATATAATTATCCCATATATTATATAATTATTCTATATAAGTATATAAAATATATAATTACTATACATACACATATATAAGTATTTAAGATATATAATTACTATACACAGAGATAGAGACAGGGAATGAATATGAGCTTTTCGTGTTTTCCTAAATAAGATTTTTTTTTTTTTTAAAGATTTTATTTATTTGACAGAGAGAAACACGGCGAGAGAGGGAACACAAGCAGAGGGAATGGTAGCGGGAGAAGCAGGCTTCCTGCTGAGCAGGGAGCCCGATGCGGGGCTCGATCCCAGGACCCTGGGATCATGACCTGAGCCGAAGGCAGACGCTTAACGACTGAGCCACCCAGGCGCCCCCTAAATAAGATATTTAATAATAAAATAAATAAATGTGCCAGGACAGCTGCTGGCACTCAGTACCATTCTCCTCCTCCCCTTTCTATGTACTTTGCATTATAGCGGGTTAGAAACCTGAGAACTACATTCCCCCAATCTCTTGCAGGCAGGGTTCTGACTCACAGTCCATTAATGAGAGGCACTCACGATGAGATTTAAAAGGCAGAAGGAAACATATGCTGTTATTTCTCCCCCTGCAGTGGCCTCAGGGCCTTTCCCACCAGTGATACCCACTTGATGGGGAAGGCAACTGTGACCAGTGGCAGGGGTTGGTTTCCTGCAGTTGCAGAATGGGGAGACAGTGGCAACTTACTGATTCTCTGAAAGCCAGCAAGAACCTGAGCACTATCAGCCATCTTCCCTGGCCTTTGTTTCTCTGCCTCTTCCAGTGGTTTTGTGTGTTTCTGTTTTTCCAATAGTTTTTTAAGCATATGGTTTCCTGTCCTAAATCATGTTCTCCTCAAAATACTCAGAGTGCTTCATTTTCCTGACCAGCTCTTGACTAATATAATAATTAGAAGGGAATAAAAAACCTGAATATACAATGATTATTTTTCATTTCTCCTTTCTACAGCAAAAGATCCATTTTGAGATTGCCAATTTCACTAGCCTAATGTCCTCTTAAAATTGTAAAATTCTCTCTCTCATTATTATACACTGGTATAAATCTTAATTTTATTTCTTTTTTTTATCACTTTTTTTTAAATTTAGATTTGCCAGAAGTTTTATTTTTATTTTCACAACCAGCTCTTCGGGGGTGACTGGGTGGATCAGTCATTAAGCATCAGCCTTTGGCTCAGGTCATGATCCCAGGGTCCCAGAATCGAGCCCTAAGTCGAGCTGCCTGCTCGGAGGGAAGCCTGCTTCTCCCTCTCCCACTCCCCCTGCTTATGTTTCCTCTCTTGCTGTGTCTCTGTCAATTAATTAATTAGTTAAAAGGATCAGCTCTTTGATTTGTATACCATATAAGTTAGAAGTGTATTTGGCTGCATGAATCACAAAATGAAACTAACAGTGCTTCAAATAAGCATTTATTTTTCTAACGTATTCATGAGCTCAGAAATGGGTGGTTGCTGGCATTGTTCAGCTACTCACCAGTGTCATCTGGGATCTCGTCTCATTCTGTTCTTCAGAGTCACTATTTCCAACACTCTGGCTTTTCTGCTCATGTCGGTGGCTTCGTGATCACAAGATGGTTATGACCTCAGATATCAGAATACTGTCAAGATAGAAAATGTGGTCAGGGAAGGGGGAAAGCATTAAATCATCTCTGTCTGTATCCCTTTGACCATTAAAGCAAGAGTGGGTCCCAGAAGCCCCATCAATCATGATATTGATATCATGATACTGATATCTCAGGGATAAGACTTTTTTCACATGGCCACTTCTAACTACAAGGGACCCCAAGAAGTTAGTTATTTTACTTTCCAGCTTCTATGGAAGAAGACAGAAAATGAGGCTAGGACTGGAACACGAAGAAAACCATTTTATAGTCTCTACATCTATCACTTGCACAGTGTTTGTTCTGCCTTGTGTTTATTTACCTTGCTGTTTATTTTCTAAGTTATTACTGAGTTCAAGAAGAAAGTTTGTTTTATTTTGTTGTTAAATAAAAGTCACTTTATGCTATGAATTTTCCTATGAGGATAGCTTTGACAACATCCCATGAGTTTTGATGTACTGTACTCTTACCTCGATTTTCTAAATAATCTTCAATTGTGCCACTGATTTCCTCTCTTAATGATATCTTAGGAGAGCATTTTTTATTTCCATGAGATTGAACTTTCTTGATTTCTAGATTTACTTTATTTTAGCCAGAGGCTGTACTCTCCTTTTTTGAGATTTATTGAACTTTTCTTCATGGTGTAGTATAAAGTCTGGGTTTTTTCTTTTTTATTTAAATTCAGTTAATTAAGATATAATGTCTTATTTGCTTTAGGGGTACAAGTTTGTGATTCATCATTCTTATATAATACCGTGCTCATTACAACACATACCCTCCCCAGTGTCGACCACCCAATTATCTCATCAACCCACTGCCTCTGCTCTAGCAACCCTCAGGTTGTCACCTATGATTAAGAATGTCTTATGGTGGGGCGCCTGGGTGGCTCAGTCGTTAAGCGTCTGCCTTCGGTCCAGGTCATGATCCTGGGGTTCTGGGATCGAGCCCCACATCGGGCTCTCTGCTCGGCGGGAAGACTGCTTCTCCTGGTACCATTCCCTCTGCTTGTGTTCCCTCTCTCGCTGTGTTTCTCTCTGTCAAATAAATAAAATCTTTTAAAAAAAAATGTCTTATGGTGGGGCACCTGGGTGGCTCAGTCATTAAGCATCTGCCTTCAGCTCAGGTCATGATCCAGGGTCTGGGGATCGAGACCCACACCTGGCTCCCTGCTTGGTGGGAAGCCTGCTTCTCCCTCTCCCACTCCCCCTGCTTGTGTTCCCTCTCTCACTGTCAAGTAAATAAATAAAATCTTAAAAAAAAAAAAAGTGTCTTATGGTTTGTTTCCCTCTCTGGTTTCATCTTGTTTCATTTTTTCCCTCTCTTCCCCTCTGATCCTCTGTTTTGTTTCTTAAATTCCACGTATCAGTGAGATCATATAATTGTTCTCTGATTGTAAGGTCTGTTTTTGTAAATATTTCTCAAGAATTTTAATAAAAGGGATAATTTGGCTTATAATATTATATAATATGTAGGTAGTGTTCAAATTCTCTATAAACCCAGTTTCGTGGGTTTTTATTTTTTGCTCCTAATTTGTCTATAGAAATCACCCAAATAATTGTAAAACTATCAGTTTCTTCTTATGTTTGTAATCTTTTTTTTTTTTTCTTTATCTGGCTTGATGCTTTGCAATTTGGTACTGATGTCTCATGACAATACACTTTGTTATCATTGGACATTGGAGAGTTAGGCCACCTGGACTTCTGATAGAAAGACCTTGTCTTTCTGACAATGAAAGAGGGACTAGCTAAAGCATGTGAATTTTAAGCTTGGCTCAATTACTTACTAGCTTTGTGGCCCAGAACAAGACACAACCTCATTGTGCCTTAGTTTCCTCATCTGTGAAATGGGAAAGATAATAGTCCTTACTTGACAGCGTTGTTGAGAGGATTGGATGACGTAATTCATGCAAAATGCTCAGAGCACTACTTCACACACAGTCAGCACTCAGTAAGTGTTGTTGAAGGACTCAAACAAGGAGGCCATCGGACTGAGGTGGCTCTGGGGCCATGGGTAGCCCAGTGAGCAATCCAAAACCTAAGCCAGAGCTAATTCCTGTAAATTCCTCAAGGGAAGAAGAACAACCAACCACAATCAGCCAACTAGACTCTCCCAAATAATGCAACTGCTTAAGCTACAGCCAATCAAGTAATTTCCTTGTTTTCTTTCTGCATCGTCTCTGAGAAGTCCTGCCCCTAGCTCCTGACCACAGAATGCTCCAAACCTGCTCCAGTTTGGCCCTTCCTGATTCAAACTGTCTTTAGCTAAAATAAGCTTTTAAAAATTTTAACATGCCTGTTCACCTTTTAACAGTGCAAATACTATTATTACTCTTACCATTTTCATTCTAGCTGTTTTTAATATCAGAGCAAGGGTAGGACAGAAGCTGCATTTTCAAACTGATCCCCTTGGCGTTCAAGTTGGTGTTAATTGGTACCAGATTCTAGCAGTCTGTCAGCGCGAGTCTGCAGGTTTTTAATGCATTTTTGTCATTTTCTCTTTCTTCATAGACTTTTATTGGGAGGTTGGAAGAGGTTGGGTCAAGGGTTACTAGCCAGCCACCTTTTAAACCAGAACACTTGTATCTAATTTTTAAAATAACCTCTTTCAGTGTGATTCAAGCTAGGTGGAGATTGAAGCTATAATTCAATTGCCATAAAGAAATAACCATTAATGGACTTTTCAGTCCTGGCTAGGCACTTTCTTAATAGCCTCAAAAGACTGTGAAATATTTCAGAGAATCTTTTTGTTCTTATCAGGAGTTCATTTGAGAATTTAGGCCCCCTTTTTTCACATGTCATGAATTTCAACACTATCTTTCTGAATCATATCTGATCTACTCTCCAAAACCAATCACAGAGTCATCTCTAAAACAGCATCTCTGCTCCAATGAGAGCTCTCTTTTAAAAATAATAAGTCTGACAGGCATCACGCATTTTAAATTGAACATAGACTGCAAAGCAGCCTTCATCCATTAGTTCAACTGACCTTTGAATGACCCAGACCGGAAAAGAATAGGCCATAAATTGAAGAAGACTCTAATCCTAGCTGGGGCTTGGTGATCCTATCAGCCCAGGAATGGAAACAGCCATCATGCATGACATGCGAATTGTTCTCACAGAAAAGTCAGCCTCCTGTAATGGAAAGAGCGCTTGAGGAGGCGTCAGAAAACAAAGGTTGTGGTGCTAAGCTAATTTCAAAACATACAGATTATGTTAATTGACTTAGGGTCTCAATTCTTGTATTTATAAAATGAGGATAATGTCTGTGGCCATGCATCCTCTCAGTGCTATCTTTTCCTGTCCTCAAGGGACTCATGGTTAGTGGAGGGAACGTGGGGCAAAGCAGTAGAGTGGGTGAGCTCTGGATATTTGGGATCCGAATACCAGCTCCACCCACTTTTTAACTGTATGACTTGGAGCAAATCATTTGCATTCTTGGTGCCTTGGTTTCCTCATCTTTAAAATGGGGGCATAATAGTACCTACATCATAGGATGTTTTGAGGAAGAGGTGAAATAATGTACATCAAGCTCTTGGCCCACTTCCTGGCACAACGCAGGTGAACAGTAAATGGCATAGCCCCTAGCGTGACGGGTTCTGTTTGGGCACCTCTGACTTTTCCCCAAAGCCCATCCTGAGGCCAGACTTAGTAGTTTGCCCCATTCTCCTGAAATCCTCCCTTCCCCTAAAATGTCCAGCTCCAGAGGACTGACAAACGATCTTGATGGGAAAGAAGATTTCACAGAGGTTCAAAGGAAGGGGTAGAGTAACAATACCAATAATAACAATGACAACTAAATTTTATCAATTCTTAGTATGTTTTAGGAACGGCACTGAATACTTTCCATGGATGATCTAATTTAATCCCACACATACGACAACTTTAAGCCAACTGTCTCTTGGATAGTTTAATTTTCTGTATAGCCCCTTCCCTTTAGAGAAAGAACTACTTCCTGATGATTTTCTCTCTTCTGCCCTCTTTTGTGTCAAGGCACCAAATATTCCCTCTATTGTCCCAAGCAATTCAGTTTTCCCATCAAATCTCATCCCCTATTCAGTAAAACCAAGGTGAGATGGCTGGACTGACCCCTACCCTGTCCTTCCCCAGTCACACTGCCCAGGAACACCTCGGTTCATCCCACAATACCTGCTGTTAGGGTCCAGAAGTGGTGATCCTTGTCATGCCATTCTATTGGGAAGAGTGTCTAGATTTCAATCTTGCTTCCCATTTTATCTCCTGTGCCTGATGCAAAGCCTGAGACACAGAAGGTCAATCATAAATATTTATGGAATGAACAAACATGTGATCAAACTAACATAACAGAGGTCAGAATGAACTAGTGTCTAACAAAGACGGTGGCAGTGTGCTGTGGGGAACTGAGAGAATGTGGGAAATTCTCATGGAGAAGATTGGATTTGATCTTGAAAGCGACCTAGGGTTTTAATAGGCAGAGACTAGAGACAAGAGCATTTCTAATAAAGGGAGCTGTGTAATAGCACAAATACCAAAGAGCATATGGTTTGTTGGGTGTGGAGAGATCGTCTGAATAGTCTGCATCGTGGAGGTCTAGTGCCTGAACTCCAGAGGTGTCTGAACCTTCAAGGAGGCCAGGACGGGCATAGTCAGGAAGAGACTTAAATGCCTTGTTTAGGAGTCTGATTTATAGGCAGTGGGGGAAATCCTCCCAGTGACTGACTTGCTCAGGTGTGTCATTTAAAAAGATGACTCCGCCAAGGATGATTACAAGGTGGGCAGAGTGAAGATGAGGAAGGCAGACAGAAGACGGCAACCCACACAGACGAGCACCCCCTTCCCCAAGTCTTTGAGGCAGCCTCCCCAAGGAAAACTTGTCTGGAGTGGCACTTCTGAAACCAACAGATTTGGGAATACTTGTATGAAATAGCGTTGTGTCTTCCCTGTTCTTCTCAAGTACTTTAAACACAAGGTCATGGAGAGGAAGTTAATTAACACAGAAAATATATCATAGATATTAAATCTTCTAATCAAGGCTAACAAGACTACTCTAATTGGGGCAGAGTGGGGGCGAGCACATTAAGAAATCCAGTGTCTGATCAAAGGAAAGGCAAGAGGGAAGCACTTTTCAGATGCTGGGAGCCTCTCTGTTGCTCTTGGCAGAGTTGCCACTTGTTTCTAGCAGATGCTGGTATCATTAATTCATTGACAGTCTCTAATACATCCCTAGAACACACAGGATTCCAAGCAATAAAGCACCTCTGTCACTTAATAGTGCCAAGCTCTCCTTCTGAAGAGAGGTTGTGTCTGCTCATAGATACCCCTTTGTTTTCCCCCATAATTATTTTGTCATTGCTCTGCCCAGATGTAAATCTCTGGTTAATTCTAGTGCCTTATAATCACCATGGAATTCCTCCCCCCGCCTTCTCCACTGCAATTTTAGAAATCATTCCGTGCCCATCTGAATGCATGTTACAAATGGGCATCAAGAGTGGAAGATGGGAGGGGATCAACATTCAGACACAAGATAGCAATAGTGACTACAGCAATTCGACATTGGTGAGGTATGGTGATAACAGATCAGGAAATAGCCCAAGGTGATTTACATTTCCAACTTGGCTACTGGAAGGATGGTGATGGTATTTAGTAGAAATAGTCCTGGGAGGGGTGCCTGGGTGGCTCAGTTGGTAAAGCATCCGACTCTTGATTTTACCTCCGGTCATGATCTTGGGGTTGTGGGATCAAGCCCCAAGTTGGGCTCTGCACTCAGTGAAGGAAGAATCTGCTCCTCTCTCTCTCTCTCTCTCTCAAACCCCCTCCCTCTGACCTCCCCCTGCTGTCTCTTTCAAAAATAAACAAATATTTAAAAAAAAAAAAAGTACTGCATTTTATTTAGTATTAAGTCAGAAAACTATGGTCTGGCATAATTCCTTCCCAAACCATAGCCACGCACTGTGTGACATAAAGCTCTGTGGGGTACCAGAGAGCTTGGATAGTCCCTGAGAAGGGCCCTGCCCTCTCTGATGCACATCACTATGTCGGCCAGCTCAGTCATGTGTGTTCAGTGGCAAAAGCAGCCCAGGGACAGTCAGGCTTAAGAAAAAAACTGAGCCTGCCAAAACCCATCTTTACATCATGCTCTTTTTGTTGGGAACCTATCATTCCATTCATAACTTTGGAAAGATAATTACCCCATGCTAGTGAGAGACAATTTGATGAATAACTATTTCTTTTCAGAGGAGGCATATTTGGTACACTGGCTGCATAAAGGGGTCAGGGACACAGCAAGCTGTCAGCGTGTTCTCTGTGTCATTTAACTGCCTGGCAGGGTTCTACAGGGTAAATGGAAAATCTCCTTATGAGAGATAATATCATACCCTTGGCCTTGCTCAGAAGCCTACTCTGGAAGCAAGGTTTGTAAGTGTGTTCCTATCACTTGCCAAACAGAATCCTTGCCTCGTTTCTGCCCCACCCCGGGTCCCAGCACAGCCTGGTTGTGACGCAGGTGGTAACTAATCAACCCTCCATCTGATGAGGCTCAAAAGAGGTAGTTAGTCGGGTTATAACTGTTGGGTACCTGGGCCGAGCCCCATGTCGTTTTCACTGCAGACCAGATCATGGACCTACAATCAACCCTTTCAGGGCTCAGAGGTTTAGAAGAAACAGAGAACATTTTATACAATGAAAGCATATAAGTAATGAATTTAAAGTTTGGGCCAAAAAATATAGGAACTAGCATAATGTTAAGAGCTAACATTTGGGGCGCCTGGGTGGCTCAGTGGGTTAAGTTAAAGCCTCTGCCTTCAGCTCGGGTCATGAGCTCAGGGTCCTGGGATCGAGCCCCGCGTCGGGCTCTCTGCTCAGCAGGGAGCTTGCTTCCCCCTCTCTCTCTGCCTGCTTGTGATCTCTCTTTCTCTGTATCAAATAAATAAATAAAATCTTTAAAAAAAAAAAAAAAGAGCTAACATTTACCGAGTGCGTACTGTGTGTCTGCTCCTAACCTAAACACTTGATACGGAATATTCAATGAATCCTTGCAAAAAAAAAAAAAAAAAACTTATGACATAAATCGTATTATCTATTTTGTAGATGAGAAATTATGGAACTCGTCAAAAAAATCATTCAGGCAAGAGATGGCTGGGGCAGAATTCAAACTCGGCAGAGTCTGAATCCGGGGTTTAAGCGCTTTACCGGGAGGTCTATTCCTCCCTGGGGCAGATGCCGGGACGGACACACCCCTTTCCCCAGCCGAGGGGAGTGTCAGGCCCCCCGGAGTTACAGCACCCATCCAGTGACCAAAGGCCGAGCATCTTGCCCCAGTTCAAGACAACTTGGAAGGACCACCCAGGATTCTGAGCTCTCCAAGAATCGGCTGATATTTTTCATTGTGGTTGCACTGCAGTTCAACTTCTGGCTCTGCCCAGAGCTGCGTCTTTCCTCTCCCATAGGTCTTACTGCCAAGAGTGTGCCCCGGCGTCCTTCCTGCACACAAATCTCCCCCTCAGAGTCCACTTCCCCATACAACCTCCTCCCTTTGGGGGGTTCAGGGAAAACCACACTCCAGGACACAGAGAGGGCATCCACGGCAGTACCACATGCATACAGACATAGACACGCACAGACTCACACAAACACTAGGGACTTGGAAGTGAGTGAGTCTTTGGGGGTTAAAATACAGATTCCCATGCAACTGATCAGAACCATCATCAGCTTAAAGAGCCAGTATGACCCCCAGTCCCAGACGAGAATTGAAAGTGTACCTGGGCCAAGGGACTGGTCAGATGCAGAAGCACAGAGGGAAGTGCTGTGCAAAGTGTGCTCAGGGGAGGGAGTGTCCAGCCAGGTCAGGGAAGCGCCAAGCCACCAGCCAGCCACCATTTCGTCCTTACTGGGGAAATGGGAGCCTCAGCTTTTCAGGGTGGGAGGCCATTCAATCTTGAGATTCTGGAAGTCCCTTGTTCTGCTTCTACACTAACCAGGCACCTGCTAATCCATCTCCTACAGAGTCGGCTGGTCAGGCTCACACAGTGATGGATTCGCTTGTCAAGTGTATTGCTCATTATAAATTAATGAGCTGGTGTTCTGATTTTACTTCCACTTCTTAGAGATTTTGTTGGCACAGTGAGCATTCTGTAGTGTGATCCCTTCTGGAAAGCTGATAAGTATAGGCTCTTCACCCTGCAAGTTGGAAGGGCTGATCTCATGCGGGACACCACATAACAGAGGAACCCCACAAATCCAGCCATGAGAAGTTTTTTTTTCTTTTGTGAAACTGAAATAATAACATTTTCAGAAGGTGTCACTTTATCAAGGGAGGAGGGAGGCATACTGAGTTGTGTGCAAACAGAAATGATTTTGATTTCTCACTTTTCCTTAGACTTTTCTAGACCAACATTGTCTTTCAACCAGAATACAGAGCGGTAGTGCAATTCGCGATGATTAGTTTCTGACCACATATCAGGGGAGGCTGTGACAACAGTTACCCAAGGATGCGGCACGGGGTGAACTGAGGGGGACATTACCCAAGGCCCTTGGTGGTCATGCAGTGCACAGGGAGAACAAAGGCATTATGGCTAGACGTTTCAAGGTCAGAGAGTATATCAGATCCGAGGGGCAAGGAGAAAAAACAGGAGGAATTTAAAAAATCAGAGGCCAGGGAAGTTGGGAATGAGACACAGGGAGGTCCAAGGGGTGACTTTTGGGCAGCTCACATGGCTAGCTCAGTAATACGGTTTCCAATTGTAGATCCATTTTTATAAAAATAGGAAGGCCAATGCAGAGCGGTGTCCTGGCTTTGATCCTAGAACAGTAAAAGGACATTTGTGAAAAACCTGCTGAAATCCGCATAAAGTCTTGCAGTTTAGTCAATGGTCATTGTAGCAATGCTAATTTCTGAGTTTTGACAGATGTACATCTTTACAGAAGGTGTTGACATTAGAGGAAGCTGGGTAAAGGACACACGGGAATGCTGTGTTTACAACTTTTCTATAAAGCTAAAATTATTCAAAATAAAAAGGTTATTTAAAAAATAGAAGGGTCAATTTGTTTTGGATTGGGCCTTAGAACATAGGGAAGGAGGTCTAATTAGGTGTGGTAATGGCCTCATGGGTTCCATTTTAAAAATTCCTGAAAACAAAACAAAACCCCCTACCTGTGAGAGATACTTACAAAAACATGTGAGTGTAGAAGAAACATCAATTAAAAAATATAAAGGCCTATCTGTTCTTTATCTCTGGAAAGTTTTCTCCAATGTGCCTTTGATTATTGTTTCCATTCTAATTGCTTTTTAATAAGTGTCTATGAATCTTAGATTGGATCTTGTTTTTCCCTCTATTTTTTGTTTTAATCTCTGCTCCTCCTCTCCAAATTCTGAGAGACTGTCTGCTCTTCATCCTCCACCTCTCGGACCTGACTTTCCACAGTGCTGTTCCTGCTTGCACGTCCTCCGGTGAAGACATCTGGCTGCTGCTCTTTTAGTTTCTTTGGAATTCATTTTTACGGCAGTCATCATTTTTACATGGGCCCCGGCTATATATTTTTTAAAGATTTTTAAAATTTATTTATTTCAGATTGAGAGTGCAAGTGATGGGGGAGGGACAGTGGAAGAGGGAGAAGCAGACTTCCCACTGAGCAAGGAGCCCGACATGGGGCTTGATCCCAGGACCCAGAGATCATGACCTGAGCCAAAGGCAGATGCTTAACTGACTGAGCCACCCGGCACCCTGCCTTTGCTATACTTTAATCACAGACTACCTTCCACTGTCAGTTGGTGCGGTTGTTTCACAAAAGCCAGGGCTACTTTTGTTCCCGCAGACATCCACTTAAGGGGACTTTGCGAGGCATAAGCAGGTGCACTTTCCCATTCCCCTTAATGACTGGTCCTTTGTCTGAGCTCCCGGAGCCCAAGAAAACAGAATGTGTGTGAATACAGAACTCATACCATCTCTGGAGTTGCTTGTAGAGACCGTATTCCTAAGGGTTAGGGATTCTTGATCAAAATCCCAGAAAACGTGTCTATCTTCTGAGTAAGGCATCAGTCACTAATAAAGGACCACCCCCCCAGCTGCCTAGCTAAACGTTACCACTCTGATGATGTAACAAGGCCCAGCAGTGGGTTTATATTAATATCTTACTATCAGAAGGTACTTCATAGGAAATTACCTACCACCAAGTATTGAGTCAAGAAAAATCTTTGCTATTCTCACGATGCTTCTACTTAGAAAATGGTATTTCTGTGACTCCATGTCTAATGAAAAGATTACTGTTTGGTATTTGAGATATTATTCCATAGCAACCTAAATGGACAAAGCTTACCTTTGTAGGTAGAAAACAGGATTATGACATGAGTAAGTTTCGTGTGTGTGTGTGTGTGTGCACATGCGTGTGTGTATTGACCACCAGAGGCCTACTCATCAGATGGGGAGAGGGCAAGGCCATGCCTGTCAGACAAGAGACTCTGCTAAAGGGAGCACTACATGGGAGGAGGTCATTTCCCCCGAAGGGTCAAGGACATCCAGGAGACAGGTTTGGGTATGGTGGAGAGAGTCCAGGGTGTGCGAAGGACAGGAGACATGCAGGACGTGTGAAATGAAACAACCCTTTGAAACCAGAAGCCAATTGTGATAGAATAAAAGAAATGAATGTAAAACATCGTTTTGACAGTCTAACTTTATGCTACTTGTTCTTTATATCATTTTTCCTTTTTATGTTCTCATTATTTAGTAGAGTTTCTTTAGGAAGTTAAATCATCTTAAAAGATATTTCCATTTCTGCAAGAGCAGTTTTCAAAGATGGTGAGTGGCTTCCCCAAGAGACTAGACAGTGGTGACGGCTGAAACCAAGAGGGAACCACTCGAAAGGAGAGAGAATTTAGGAGTGATGAGAGAGGCACTCACTCACCGGAGACCCTCCCTGCCCTACTGCGGAGGAAGCCGTGCCTTACTTTTAACATGGGATCCGTCCTGAATTGGTTCTTAGGTAGAGCTGTCATTCCCTATCATACTGCAGGCTTGTTCCCAACTATGGTTTCTGCCTTTTCTAGGACCCCAGACAGGAAGTGGTCCTCTTGCTCCCAGAGCCACCGACAGTGGAAATCACTGAGATCACCTGAAACTCATGGACCTTCCTGTCTCTTGCGGGATAAGGGATTTGCTCAATTAAGGAAATAGTTCAATAAGTTCTAGAACCTGCTTTGCATTCTTAAAGCATTTAACTTACCACATGCACTCCGTTTTTGCAAACTTGAGTCTTAATCTTTTATGTTATACAAATGGATATGACGGAACATTACGTTCTCAGAGTAAGATTTCAGCCATAGGTTGAGAAGTTTTCTTCACTCAGCCACAACATCTAGGCTCCTATATTTTTCTCCAACAAAGCTGAATTACTGAAATTCAGGCTCAGGATTTGGCGTCCACGGCCATGCTCACAATAAAATCCCAGGGGGAGTTGCTAAGTGTCTATAAAGTACTTGCCATTTGCCAGACCCCATTTTGGATGCAACGATAAAGAGCGCATTATAATGAAGAGAAAGAGAAGGGCTAAACTTTGGAGTTAAATAAAACTGGCTCGGATCCCCGCACTCCTCTCCCGACCCCGGCCCCATGTCCCTTACACTATCTATGTGATTTTGGTTAGCTTTCTGACCCATTTTATGTCTCAGTTTCCTTATCTGTAAAAAGGAACTAATAGTAATACATACTCTCCAGAGTGTTTTGTGAAGATTAAGAGACACAGCACATGGAAAGAATGCTGGCATGTAACCAGGACCCTCCTCCTTTATTCCTTCCTGATAGAAAAATAGCAGAATGTGTGCCACTGGACCCCCAACACGACAAAATACAATGCTTAGTTTTCTCCTTCCAATAAATGGTCTCATTAATTTTCTGGCAAGGAGAGGAGAGAAGGGCTGGCAGCTTACCAGGGCTAATGGAGTCTTTTTTGTAGGACTCTGTGGCTTATTGTTGATGAATGAAACTCCTACCCGCCATTACTCTGCAGGGCAATGCAATCCAAATTGGATGCGATTACGAGATTTCAACACCCAAGGGTGTGGGGCAAGTGTTGATCCCAGAGCAGTGGTCTTCAAACTAGACTGTGTATTATAATCCCCCGGGGATTTCTGAAATGATCGGATGCTCAGGCTAGAGTGAGGTCCCGGCATATGTATTTTTTTTTTTTTTTTTACAGTGGTGCTAGCAATCAGATATGAGCCCTCTGTGGTCAGAGGTCTGGCTCTACAAATTCTGCCTCCAATGTGAAAGTGGGCTGCTGTTAGAGCAGCCTTCACACTCCGTCACTGCTCTTTCTGCCACCGCTGACAATGTCCCCTTGCTGCTCCATCCTGCCTGCCCCTGCGTGGCCAGAGATGGGTCACGTTCACCACCGCTATTTCTCCAGACCTCCCCCCGTGTCTGGGGCTCAGCAGCACCCGGCTGGTACACTGGCAGGAGGGAAAGCAGATGTCCCTCCCTCCACCAGTCCAAAGACCTGCCTCATGAACATTTTCAAGATAATCGCTTATTGGGATAGGTACCGTCCCCAGAGAAAACTCCCAACCCACCCACCAGGTTATGGGCTGCTTCTATGACCCTCTCCACCCCATCCCCCCCTTGGGTGTCACTTTGATCCCACACTCTAAAATGAGAATCATACGCAGTTTACTCTGTATCCACTCGTCTCCAAGGATCCACATTCTCCAGTGTGACTAAGGAAATAATTCTGGTCTAACCGGGGTCATTGTCTGTGGGTTCGCTGCTCCTGTGCCTGCCAGGACGTTAGGCTCCCTTTATTTATTTATTTATTTAAAAAAATATTTTATTTATTTCTTTGACAGACAGAAAGAGATCACAAGCAGGCAGAGAGGCAGGCAGAGAGAGAGCGGGAAGCAGGCTCCCTGCCGAGCAGAGAGCCCGATGCAGGGCTTGATCCCAGACCTAGGATCATGACCTGAGCCAAAGGCAGAGGCTTTAACCCACTGAGCCATCCCAGGCGCCCCTTAGGCTCCCTTTAAACTGTAGGCTCTATTTATGCATTTGTTTAAAACTAAGTCTTCAGTACTGCTTTGGCTTATCTTTCCTTAGGGTATTGCCATTTTATCATTTCATGCATCATGCAGTCTATTTTAGAAAATGATTTTCAAATGTTTTCACTATAAGATAACATAAGTTCTATAAAATATTCAAGCAAGACAAAGAAAATACATTGCTTCCCCTTCCCTTACAAATACCACTCCCTAGTATTAACTAACTCAAATTTGGTATATGTATGCATTTCTAGATAAATCCTGAGGGCTGCATTTCAATACTCATAATTAAGGAGTACACACACACTTTATTGCATAAAATATTCCATAAGAATTTTCCAGTCCCCCTGATCACTATTTTAGACATCTGGACAATATTCTAATAAATGGAAGTACTATAATTAGCCATTGCCAGTGTCAGTGAAGTGGTCATTTATAATTTTTCATGATTATAAATAATGCTGTGATAAACATCTTGCATATTTTTTTCATTTAAGATAATTTACTTTGGTTTAATTCCCATAATTGAAATTACTTAGTGCAAGAGTATGAATAAGCTAAAGGAGCAATTTACAATTTAATAATAGGAAAATAAGAAAGACATATAGCCAAGCAATGTCTTTGGTTAAATAAATGATAGTTTATCTTAAAATTGAATACTATGAAGCCATTAAAAATTATGTTGTAGAAGAACATTTAATATCATGGAAAGATTTCCACTAGATATTAAGTAACTTATAAAACAAGTTACAAAACTTTCTATGTAATTTGTATTATAACACGAGTTTATAGTCACAATATATCTGAACAGAATTTATGTGGAAATACCAAGGCCCAAGAATAGTCAAGACAGTCTTGGAGAAGAACAGAATTGGATGGTTTACTTTACCAAAAGTCTGAAAAGGGCAAGAGAGTAAATACTACAGACTTTGTAAGTCACATGGTCACTATGACTTAATTTTGAAAGCAGCCGTAGATAGGATACAAATAAATGAGCATAGCTGGGCCAAGACAATTTCACTGGTAAAAGCAGGCACCTGCCTTAGTTTGCCTATCCCAGGGACAGAGAATTCAGAAAGAGAGCTGTGTGTGTGTGTGTGTGTGTGTGTGTGTGTGTGTGTGTGTGAGAGAGAGAGAGAGAGACAGACAGACAGACAGAGAGAGAGGCTGGGAGAACTATGCCAAGGTGGTGCTTAAACCGAATGAGAAAGGATTTTTTTAAAATAAAGAACACAATCCAATTGGCTCCAATATATTAAAAAAAAAGAGAGAGAGATTTGATTCCTATCTCACATCCTACATAAAAATAAAATTCCAGCTCAATTATAGCCATAAACACGAAAAATCAAATGATAGAGCTTCTAGATGATAATATAGGCAATATATATATTCATGACATTATGGTAAAGAAAGATTTCTTTGGTAAGACACAAAATGTACTAACTGTGAAGGAAAAGATTGGTACATTGGGCTATATTAAAAATTTGAACTTGTTCTTTACCAAATGATATTGGCAAGTTATGGTCTGAGAGAAGAGACCAGCAACATGCTAGTGAAAGAGGGTGCATATCCAAAAATATTTAAAATAACTACAAATTGTTTTTTAGAAAAGAGACAGAAAATCCAATAGTCGAATAGGGACGAGACCCAGCCACTTCACAAAAAGGAAACATCCAAATAGTCAACAGATACCGGAAAGACGTTAAACATCACTAGTTATCAGGGAGATGCAAATCTAAAACCTAGTGATATAATGGTTAGGCTATCAAGAGCTAATGAAGATACGGAGTTCTACTGATACTCCCAAACACTCCTGGGCATATTACACGTACGCTGGCACAATCCCTTTTCAGAGATGGACCAATGCTGAGCACATCTGTACCTGTGACCAGCGATTCCACACCCAAGTTCACACCCAGCAGAAATGCACACATGCATATCCAAAGACACGAGCAAAAGTGCTCACCGCTACCATTATTCAAAACAGCCTCACCATGGAACCAGTTCAAATGTCTCCAAATAGTAGAATGGATCAATAAACTGCAGTATAATCCTGTGATGCCAACCATCCAGCAATTCTGTTATGAATGGCTCCTCCTTCACATGATTTGGATGAACCCCACCCTTCCTAATTTGCACGAAAGAAGCCAGACCCTAAAGATTGCCAACAGGCAAAACCCACTCATTCCTCCTGACAGAGGAATTGGTAATTGGGGCAAGCAAGAGCGGTAACTTGAGTTCCTCAGAATATTCTGCTTATCACTCCATGGGGCAGTCACATGAATTATTCACTTCATGGTAAATCTTTGATATTTATAACAGATATGCTTTTCTATATGTATGTATAGTTCACTCTTTCCAGAAGCTTATAAAAATGGATCTGAATAGAAACAAAATGAAGGCAACTGACACCATCTAAAATCGATAACTCAAGAGATCAGGGTAAAAGCGTCTTTTTGTCTAGAGCAGCACTGGCTAATGCCAGCTCTGTAATGATGGCAATGTTCTCTATCTGCTGTATCCAGAGCAGGAACTTCTAGACGTGTGTGGCTATGGAGCACCTGAATAGAGGCAGCGAGACTGAGAAAATGAATTTTCATTTGTGCTTCATTTTAATTAATTTTAACTTCAAGAGCTCCACGTGACCAGGGGTGAGTCTACTAAACGGCACAGATCCTGAGCTTTGAGGGGAACCACCGTGGGAAGTGGAATCCACTAAAAGGTGTTCTCTCTGGGAAGGGGGACAATAGGAGGTGGCGGAGATGGAGCCCAGCTGCTTTTTATCATAAACTTCTCCGTACTGTTTAATGTGTAACTTTCTGTGTGTGTGGTAATAGATACTAACATGTAATTTTAAAAAAGAAAGTTTGAAGGCTATCCTCAAAACTGTTTACAGTGATTCATCTTTGGGTGTTGGGATTTATGGTGATTCTGTTTTTCTTCCTTTTTAAAAAAAAATCACCTCTTTTTAAAAAAATGTTTACCATAAGCACACTTGGAAAAAGAACAAATTAATAAATCAAAAGCAAAAACTAAATATTGATGACAAATCAGAAAATTCTTTAGGGGCCTATCTTTACTTGCACTATTAAGGCAATAATGTGTTTAATGAGAATTTATGGCAGGTCATATTTTTCTTCTCAGCATTTAATATCTAAACATGCTGGCTAAGCAGAGATCTCACATAAAGCATGCCATATTTCCGCTGCTCTCTACTTTCTCATAAGACACCCAGATGGTTGGATTTGGGCTGAATCAACGATGTAGAATTTGGGGAAACCCACCTTCAGGATAGTTTGAGCAGGTGTCTTTGGAGGAACAGTTTCATTTTCTTGCTGCACTCTTAAAGCTCAGTATCAAGATCTTCCAAGGGCTAGATCTTCAGTGAACCTTCTAGTAAATTTGTGGTAAAGACTGCTGGAGGTTTCAAGTTGTGTATCCAATCATCATTGTACTTCCAATATGTATCCACCTAAGTAGCCAAGAGAACAACCTGGAAATCTATGTTCATCTATACCCCCTGCCTTCCCATCTAGGACCTGGTACTCTGGGCTCTCTAAATCTCGCACAATTCCCTGCTCATTCCTGTATTCTCATCTTGGCATTTGCACATGCTAGTCCTTGCCTAGAATGTCTTTTTTTTTCTCTCTCTTTTTCTGTCTTCCTGGTGAATACTAATCTGTCCTGTTAAATGGCATCTCCTCTTAGGTCCTTTTTCTGTTAGACATGTTAATCACAGTGCTGGAAGTCCATAATCCTAAGTGAAATATCTCAGCCCTCAGTACCTGCTCAAAGATCCTGTCCTCTGGTCATAGTTATCGGGTGAGGGATGGATAGGTGACATCGGGGGAAGAACACCCCACCAAGGGCGATTCATTCATAACCTACCCTGTAATCTGTTGCAAAATTTTAATTAGAAAATGGGAGAATTTTATGGCATGTAAATTATATCTCAATAAAACTGGTTTTAAAAATCAAACCAAACACCTGAAACTAATGACACATTATGTGTCAACTACTTTAATTTCAAAAACAATTAAACAAGAATTTTGAGATATTGAGGCTTCTGCTAATGAGAATTGGCGTTAAAAGCCTGTTAGATGTGGACCCTGAGAAGCTATGCTGAGCACGCACAGGCCACAGTTGTGATGAGCAGAATCCACGACGGAGCTGAGGGAGGCAGCCAAAACTGCCTTAGACACAGAGAGAGAAAGGGAGATGCCAAGAGAGACTTGATCTCAGTCCTTGGCTTTTCCTTACAGTTACCACCTCCTCCTTTTACAAGGAATTGGATTTGTAACTACAAGAAGTTGATAACAACTTCCCCGATTACCCAAAGCAGAGTCATCTTTCTTCTGTGCTCTAATGGCCTATTGAAATTGCAATTGGTATATGCATTCATGAAAAATGTGTTTTCATTGGAAACTGCTGACTGTGGAGTCAGACAGACCTGGGTTTTAACCTTGACTCATCACTTATGACCTCTGAAACCTTGGGCCTGTGGCTTCTTTCTGGGCCTTCATTCTCTCATCTGCAAAATGGGCATAACCCTGATCATGAGGCTTTATTGAGATGTCACATGAAACATCAGAGAATGAGTCCAGATCCCAAGAGGTGCTCCGTTAAATGTCAGCTTTATTCCTTTGTTCGCCCTGTGTTGTGACTGGCTCTCAGAGCCTTCAAACATGACCTCCCTTAACTCCTCCCTCCGTGGCCTGTGAATTCGTGGCAGAGACTGTGTCTTGCTCACTTGGACCCCACTCTGACATCCAGCACTTCGCCTGGCAGGCAGAATGTTTTCACCAGATAGTCTTGTCTTTAATTTAATAATACAAACATAGGATCACATGTTCCACCTTGGTAGGAACACCAGATGTAGCAAATAAAAATACAGGATGCCCAGCTACATGTGAATTTCAGAAACAACCAACAATCTGTAGAATAAGTATGTCCACTGCATATGTCCACTAAAAATTATTTGTTGCTCATCTAAAATTCACCTTTCACTGAACTTCGCGCATTTCCTCCGGCAACTGGACACCCTGACCACTGCCTTCTCATCGATCCACATCTTCTATCTGTAAATATCAGTCATTTGGATCCAAAAACCTTTTCAGAAGAAAAAAGAATTTGGCAAGTGCCTTTTGTAATTATGTGATTCCCATTAATGAGTCCTAGGGGTAGTGTTGACATATATATTTGAGAAATTACTACATATGGGGACCACACAAAGCAGTCTGACCCGGAGAGCCCCACTTTGGCCTGCTGTCCTGGTAGAATTCGATAGTATGTAAGAACTCCCTTTTCCGCTCTTAAAAGTGACCCCTCAGGGGCGCCTGGGTGGCTCAGCTGGTTAACTGTCTGCCTTTGGCTCAGGTCATGATCCAAGGGTACCGGATCGAGCCCCGCTTTGGGCTCCTTGCTTGGCTGGGAGTCTGTTTCTCCCTCTCCTGCCTGCTGCTCCCCCTGCTTGTGCTCTCTCCCTCCCTCTCTTTCTCTGTCAAATAAAGGCAACACACTAGGGCTTCTCCCTGTGCTTTCATCTTCACGCTTGCTCTTAGGCTCACCCCTTCCACATCTCTATTAGCTCTCCTCACCCTGTGCTCCCCCTTCGATGTCCTTCCTGCTGGCCCAGCACCTGCCATTTATTGGGCATTCACCATCTGCTGAGATCCAAGAAAAAGACATTAGAGGACTCGCTTTGCTTAATCTTCACAAGAACTTGGAGGAGGCACCATTCTCTCTCCACTGCCCAGGGTCAAATTCAGACCCAAATCTGAGCTGTTACCCACATTTCTAATGGAACCTGTGCCCCTGGTGTGGTACCTCAGTTCTGTGCAAATATGAATTCCGTGAGCCTGACTCTGTGGGTCATGGGTACTTGGAAGGTGTGAGAGTTGGGGGAGGGAGGGATCAGAGCAAATGACGGGACTAATTGCCCACCCTGTGCTGTGACTAGCTCTCAGAGCCTACACACGGGACCTCACTTAACTCTTTCAGGCACCCCCGAGAGATACACAGCACCATGACAGTCATTTTATGAATGAGGAGACAAGGGCTCAGAGCTGAGACGGAGCCCAGGTGTTGTGCAACTAAAAGCCTATGTGTTTCCTAATGCACTGCATGGGATTCTCCAAATTGTGTTGTTTTTTGGAACACGCCCCTGGGCCAGGAGGAAATGTCAGGTGAAAATGGAAGGGATCCTGATAAGGACACTTAGAAGTGCCCCTTTAAGACACCTCTACTCCTGGGAGGGGTGCATATTCAGACTTGAGCTTACCTCTACCAGGAGGACTTCCCCCCAACCTAAGACCAGCACGGATTGTCCACTGGTTCATTGGCCCACCGGCCACTTGGTTTTTCCCCAGCTTGGTCAATACTCAGAACAGGTGGACCTAATAAGGACAAATGCTCTTTAATCTGACCCTGAACTCCCACCTCACAGACCAATGCTTCAGTCAGTCCATGGGGAAACACAGTGCTTACAGCCCAGCTCCTACAGGCTCAGGCTTCGGGACAGCAGCCACGGCACGGCAGTTTAGTGGCAACGAGATGGGAGGTTTGAAAAAAAAAATCAATTTTGTTAAAAATCAACAAACTATAATTCTACCTTCCTGATGAAAGGACATTGCCAAGGCAAATGAATGATGGCATCGCATTTTAGTTCCCAGAAACAATTCCAGAATCATCTTTACAACACATTACCGAAAAACAAATGTGTCTTGGCGTGGCATTCAAGGCCCCACGTGGTCTGCTCCTGCCAACCTTTCCTCCATTACTACCGGCCTCTTTCCAGGCATGAACCTTGGCGCTAAACACTGTTGAACCATTTCCAGTTCTCTGAACACACAGGCTTTCTGGATCATTCTTCAAGACTCGGTACAGCCCCCAACCTATCCGTGTGCTCTTCCAGACACTGCCGGAGGGGCCAGTGCCTCAGTCCCTCAACATGGCACGAGCCACAGCCATTAAATGATTTTACTTTTCTATGCTGCCTGAGCGTATTTCAGCTGCCAAAACAAAATACCATAGAGTGGATGACTTACAACAACAAACACCAATTTCTCACAGTTGTGGAGCCTGGGAAGTCCAAGCTTGTGGTGTTGGCAGTTTCCCTGTCTGACGAGGGGCTGCTTCTTCAGAGGTGGCTGTCTGGGCTCCAACCTCACACAGCAGAAAGAGCAATGGCCTTTTCTCCCACCGCTCTTATAAGGGCACTAATTCCATTCAAGATGGCTCCCCCCTCATGGCCTACTTACCTCCCAAGGCCCCGCCTCCCAATTCCACTGCCGTGGACCTTAGGCTTCCCACCCAGGAACTCTGAGGAGGCACAAGTTTGGACATAGTATCTACAGATATTTACGGAGCACTTACAGTGTTCCAAGAATGATTCTGAGAGCTTCCGCGTGTATAGTAACAGTCTCGACAATGCTCTCATGAAGTAGACATAATGTTTGTATTCCCTTTTTACGAATTAGGAAACCAAGGCACAAAGAAGGGAAGCAAGTTTTTCGAAGTCAACAGCTCCTAAGTAGGGAGCGAGGACTCAAACCCAGGCAGCCTAACTCCAGAGCTTCCACACCCAACACCACCCTGTATTTTTCCGTCTCTTTTAGAAAACAGTGGGACCCCTAGCTGGATGCATAGAACGCGCTTAAATGTAGACCTAGTGAACAAATGAATGAAACCGGGTTCTTGGCTCCGAGCAGCCCCGGGCGGCCCATGTGGAACAGCAGCTTTTCTAACGTGGCCATGACCCTCCCAAGTCCTGGGACCCGAAGGCAGGAACAGAGTCGACCGCCTCCAGGCCACACTGTGCCCACACACCCCGACACTGGGGCAGTTCCTGCTTGGGCACAGACGCCCCCTGATCTTTAAAAGAATGTCCGCTTCTTTTGGAACAGGTAAATCACTTAGGGGAATGACAGGTTACTCCTTTCTCTCTGAAGACAGAAACTGTTCCTTCAGCGCAGAGTAAGTTAGTTGGAAAAAACTGATTTCACGCTTTGCTGAGTCTGATTGCCCTTGAACACCGGAGCGCATTATCTGCCCGCCTGCGCCGGCTGGGCAGGAGGGCTGCGGGACTGCCGGGCCGGGGCGCCGCGGGGCCTCCAGGGGGGAGATCGTGGATCTCCAGGTAGGCAGCTCTTCGGGCGATAGCACTACTTTCTTGCCCTCCACTCCCCCTTGCTCCCACTTTTTCCCGTTTTTCTCCAGGGGCTGAAGACCTGCTTTTCCAGCTGCCTACCTTAAGGCCTTTTGCCCTTGGTTGTTCCACGGGTTTGCCAGCCTTACTGCACCTGAAAGGGACCTTTCGTCCTCAAATCTGCTTCACTTGTGTTTCCCTCAATGTCACCTTCAGGCAGCCACCCCATGGTGCGTCAAGTGGCCTAGACTCCACACCCATTACGGATTTCCTTGTCCTCCCCGTGTCCCCTTAATGCTGATACTAATAGTAGAAGACGGTCCCAGGTTCTCTGCCTCCAGCCCCGCTGCACAGGATGGCATGGGGCCCCTCACCAAAAAAACAGTCTCGTTGCCTAGAACCTTCCAAAGAACCATCACCGGCCCCTTCCAGAGAGCAAGTGTGTGACATGACACAGGGCCCAGGCACGAGTGTGGTTTCGAGCTGGAGCTGCGGCTTGTGTGGTTGAGGGCAGGCAGCCAAGAAAATGAAATCAAATCCAGACAGACTACTGGTCAACCCAAGGGTTGAATGGTGTGGAAAAATGCTCCAGAAAGTAAGATGGAGGAAGTTGGGGAAGCAGATGGAAGAGGAAAAACAAACAAAACCTAGCACCCCTGGGGTCCTCCTGACAGAGGAATGGATTTGGGGGGGGTTAAAGGGGAAAATGCTTTTGCAGAGTTTCCTTCGGTGCCTTTGGATGAAGTTGGTCAAAGATAGCAATGTTCGACAATCTGAGATACGCAAAGGGAGTCCAGGGTTTGTGGGAAGAAGGTGGAGAGCTCAAGTGTTCTGAGCATGAAATTAGTCAGAATTTGGTGGTTTGGGTGGAGAGCCGGGAGGGAAATGAGAAGGTTCCCAATGGGAGGGAATGAGAAGGTTCTCAAGACCAGGAGCAGAGATGATGGTGAGGCATGATGGACAGTAGCCAGCAAGAGGCTTTTCAGGGCATGAAACCTCCTTAGTCATCTAGATGTCAACAAGTAAGACATGATCATAGGTTGTGCTCTCCAATGTGGTGTCTTCAAATCTACCTGCTGCGCCAAAACCTCCAGGAACATCTACTCTGGAAGAGGCCTTAGTAGCCTCTTCATAGGTCTCATAGTAACCTGGGGAGCTAGGAAGGCTACCAGGTGATGTGTGAAATGGGGCAAGGACGGGACAGGGGAAGTAAGTCACCAAGTAGAGATCAAGATCCCAGGCAAGGTGAGAGACTGGAAATGGTAATGGATACAGTGCTCCTCCTCCCTATCTATGGGATGAGATGGGACTCATTTGTCTGTATCCATTGAAAGATCAAAATGGCCCAGCAGTTGGGAAGACTGGGGACGTCCAGGTGGCTGACACCTAACATGAGATTTTTTTTTTTTTAAAAGATTTTATTTATTTATTTGAGGGACAGAGAGCACAAGTAGGCAGAGAGGCAGGCAGAGAGAGGGGGAAGCAGGCTCCCCGCTGAGCAGAGAGCCCGATGTGGGGCTCGATCCCAGGACCCCGAGATCATGACCTGAGCCGAAGGCAGAGGCTTAACCACTGAGCCACCCAGGCACCCCCTAACATGAGATTATTGACCAGAAAAAGAAGGTTTGAAGCAGAGAGAACTAACTAGTGGGAACTTAAGCTGGTGGAGATTTTTTTTTTAATTGGGTATTGGTGGCTAGAGGAGGGAACAGGTCAGGAGCTGTTACTGGCACTGGCCCACAAGATAGAGAAGAAAACAGGTTCCCAGAAACCCAGCCAGAGAACTGAGCCAACCCTGTGAGGTTATAGATATGCGCTGGAGATAAATGAAAGAAGACAGCTCTGTGGCTGGGCTAAGAAAGTGGGACAAACAGGGTTCATCCAGGAGGAATGAGCCCGAGTGTAGAAGGTGGGAGGGGTGGGGAGTGACGTGGTGGGAACGTACAACCAGCTCTCTGCATCTGGTCCTGGGGCCAAGCCAGCTCCCATTTCGTTTTGCTCCCATCCAGCTGATGGAGCAAACGCCTGGCTGTGTTCTATAGCCCTGGAATCCCCCGGCCCTTCAGCAAAGTCGGGTTCCAGGCAGAACCACTGCTTGTGGAAACCCAGGTAACAATGGCCCTCACTCCCCACCTTCAATTAGCTCCTAAATTCTGTAGATTCTTCTTCCCAAATAGCTCATCACCTCTTTTTCCTCCTAAAGCTCCTTCCTTTGCTTCCTCCTCTGGGCCTGATGTCACAGGGCCTGATGTGCCATCCTCTCCCTGGATTTGGTCTCAGCCTTTCCTTCAAGGCTTGGGCACAGCCAACAGGTGCGCCATTAATGCTTATTAAGTGAATAGTTTTCCGGCAAGAGTGAAACCCTTGTACTCCCCACCCCCCACTGCACATACACACATACTAATTCCTAGGGTAGTTCTTTTTCTTTTCAGAAGCATGTGCTCTCCAATTGCACACTCATATTTAAGTGTACAAGTGAAATAAGCCAACATAGGAGAACCGAGAGATCTCACAACGTGTTGGGGAGGCCTCACAAGTGCTATTAGCTTACTCCAAAGCGTTGCATGGATTTAGGGAGCAGAAAGCCATACTACTCTACCACAGTGGGTGACATAGCTATCTTTAAATCTATAAGCTGTCCCTTCTAGAGGCTGCTGAGGATCTGTGCCTGCATTTGCCTTCTCTTCTCCATCATCTTCCTTTCTTCTTGCCCTTCTTCCCCCCTCCACCACGTCATCATTTATTCATATTTGCTATAATTCCAGGCACTGTAGTAGGTTCTGTGAATAACTTAGCTTGGTTAATCCTCACCACCACTCTCTGAGGTGGGTACCAGTACCCCCATTTTATTTAAGACTTCTTCAAGTCCCCAAGACAAGAGAACAGCAGTTCTCTTTGGTTGCAAAGCCCCCGCTCTTATTATTAAAATTTAAAATAATTTAAGTGTATGATGGCCCTTAACGAATTGTACTTTGATCCTATATCAGCCTCCACTGGCCCACGATTAGCTGCAAGAACAGGGACCAAGTCTGATTCATCTGTGTGAACTTCACAATGTTTTATCCAGAGCCGGGGGCACTAGGGACATTGAGTTGGTGTTTCTGAGTAAATGGTGACAGCAAAGTACAGAATATGGGATCCATAGTCAAACTGTCCGAGTCTGATTCTACTCCATCATGTCCAGCTCTATGACCTTGACCAAGAAACTCACCCGTCTAAACTTCAGCTGTCAAAATGGTAAGAATAATAGTACACACTCAGTATTATATGAGAAAGGCACATAAAGGGATTGGCATCCTGCCATTGCAGAGTAAAGGCTAACTAGATGTTGGCCATTATTGTTCGTGGTGGTGGTGGTGGTGAGTGATCCTTCCCATCTGACCCTTTAAGACTATCTGGCATAGCTACCCAAACCTCGCCAGCTGTCAGGGCAATTCTTTGGGCCTTTCTGATCGTTCCCACCCTGTTTTCACCCTGACCCCTTTCCCCAATCATAATCTCTGGTCTCTGCCGCCAGCCTTGTGGTTCCAATCTTGCCTCACCCCCGGCACATGGATTTTGTGTTTGGTTTCTAGTGTTTGACGTGTGGATGCCCCTGCATGGCCTTGGGCTTGGATGGGTCCTTTTGGTTCTTCGCAGAGCCTGGGGTCCGACCCTGTCCTGGCTCCAACCAGAGGCCGCCGAATTTGCCCTGACTCTTCCCCTTTCCTATTCACACTCCTCCTACCAAGCAAGAGAAAGAAGGAAGATGAGGGCACATGGGATGCAAGGAGGAAGAAGGGAGGCAAACGGGGAAGAAGAAAGCCTGCAAGTCAGCCGCTCCTAACCCCTCCCTGAACTGGTATTGCTGCTTCTAACCTTATTTTCATTCAATTCATCATCCATATGGTGATAAAATAACAACCACCATCACCACCAAAATGTGTATTACATACGTGACAAATACAATTCAAAGCACTTCACATGCACTAATTTATTTAACCCTCCCTGGCAACCTATTACAGAGCCACAAATAGCAGCCTCATTTTAAAGATGAGAAGATGACGTGTCTCCTCGTCCGCCTGCTTGAGCACCTTGACCAAGGCTGCACGGCCAGTAAAGTAGCAGACCAAGAATCCCATCAGAACAGTCACTCAACGGGTGCCAGGGTGGCTCAGTCAGCTAAGTGTCCGACTCTTGATTTCGGCTCAGGTCATGATCTCAAGGTCGTGAGATCGAGCCCCCTGTCGGGCTCCACGCTGAGCCTGAAGTGAAACCTGCTAAAGATTCTCTCTCCCTTTCCCTCTGCCCCTCTCACTTCGCACCCCCTGCTCGTGTACACTTTCCCTCTCTTTCAAAAAAAAGTCATTCAAGATGAACTAAGTTGCTGTCTTTGCACGAGATTGTGAGCACATACTTCAAGAGAGGGGTAGGCAGATTCTGAGGCAACACAGCCGGGTTTGGTTACTCCCTGGGACTGGGTTGGGGATATGACCAATATTTGTGCAAAGGTGTCCCCTATTCCTGGGCACAAATTTTCCCCTAAAGGGCAGCCGAAATTTGAGAGACCCTAAGGACCCCACTCTCTTCCCCAACCCAATACACACACATCACAGTGGGTTCTTGCAGGTCAGGGACTCTCGTCCGTCTCTATAGCTCCCTCACACCCTTATCTGGCACAATGTCTCACCCAGTACAGGTTTTGTACCCATGGTATTGCTCATACTGATCCCTCCAGGTTGTACTGAGAATTTAAAGAAATAATATTTGCAGAAGTATCTTATCAGATGTTAAGTGTTTTTCAAATAAAAGTTATTATTGTTGTTGTGGTGGTTATTGTTATTATTACTGTCTCTAAAAGAATTCCAGCTATCTGGGAGGCTACTGAAAATTTTTCATGCCATTGGAAAAGTGAAGGGGGCACAGCCATGCAGAATGTCTTTTTCAATCAAGGGATTGAATCATGGTCTGAAGATCTCTGCATAGTCTAAATTCTGCTTGTCTTGCAGATTTATGGAGAAAGAGAAGCCTGGGCAACTCACCTTTGTCCCCCCCATCCCACCTGTTGGTGGCAGAGCCACCAAGAGCCCACCCCCCTCGGGAGCGGGTGCTTGTTCCGTGACTTCGGTTGATAAACAAACCTGGGAGACTGAGTAGCCAGTATGGGTGTTTGTACAGAGCAGTTGAGGAAACATTCCTGGCGCAGAGGACACAGCTGGGAAGGCCGTCAGAACAATCAGGGCCTCTGGGAAAAGGCAAGGTTTAGTCCAGCAAACATGGCCCCGGCCTGGGCTCGACCTTTGGATGCCACGTGTCACCTTCGGTGGGGAAAATAAATAGTCCCCTTGTCTGGAATGTGCTCCCCTTCTCTTGTGAAACATGGGAAACAGGCAGCAATTGTGTGAGAGGAGCAGCCTGTCTGCGCGCTCCCCTCGGAGCATGTGGACGGGCCGGCCTCCCGCCAGCAGGTCAATACCGCTATTGTCTCCCTCCCTGGGCAGTGCTTGTCACTCAGCCTCCCAAGATTCAGCCTCGAGGTTTCAGGGGGCAGGGCTGCTTGTCCACACAGTTTTGTAAGCGTGGGAAGGGAAGGGCAAAGAGACACATTCCACTTTGGTCAGGGGAAGCTTGGTGCTGCGTGGCTCGTGTGAAGGCCATGGGCAGGGGGGAAGCCCACGTCAGCAGGTGCAAGGCTCCATCCTTTAGATGGGGGGGGGGGCGGTGCTGAGCCCGGTGGGCCTGGAGCCCTCAGAGGTGCAGAGAAAAGACGGAGTGTCAAGGTGGGAGGGAGGCAGCTGGCCTAGGTGACAGTGAGTTTGCTAGTGGGCACTGAGCGGGGACCACTGCTTTCTTACCCATCCACGGCGCCCCTCAACCTCTAGGTCTGTAAGAGGAAGCACACAGCTTTCATCTTCAGAACTAAATTTAACTAATTGCTAATGACTTCCAGGAGCCATTATATGGCAAAGCAGGCTGAGGCTGGGTTCATGTGCAGTGGGAGAGAGCGTCATGTGGCTTAATAACATGGGCCAGAAGTTCCGACTGTGAAGGCCGCGGCTGTCAGGAGGTGCACCCCGCTCTGCCATCCCTGCCCCAATCCCACACATGGCTGTCAGGGCCTCTCCCTTCCCCAGAATTCCTCCAGGGCTGACCACTGTCCACCTTTGTCCACCTCTCTCTCCACCAGTGAAAATAGGTTCTGTTCCGGTCAGAAACCTGGGTTTCACTACGAACTTCTCCTCTTCCATTTCCCTCCAAATATGGGCCGTGTACAAGTCCTTCCAGTTGGACTTTCTCAGGATCTTTTCAATCCACCCTCTGCCCTTCCTCCACCATGTGGCACGTGTCTGGTTCGTCCCTCACCTCAGTGAGTGCAGAGCCCTTCCCACAGCTCTGTCTCCCTTGGACCGCTTCCCACCCAGCTCATCGCCCAGCCATCACATCCAGCACCAGTGACCCTAGGAAAACTCGCATCAAGAAATACAGGCCACGAGACTTCAAACAGAGAGGGGGAGCTCTTCAAATGGGGGAAGAGCTCTCTGACACTGTGGCAGGCCAGTTATAACTCCTTGCACTCCCAGTGCCTCAAATTCAAGATAGTTCCTAGTTTTCTTGCTCCCTGCGCTGTTTTTTCATTCTCTCTCTCCCAGTCACCTTGTTAACTGATCTCCCGAGTGCCTTCCAAAGCATCCTTACTCAAGTACGTGCATTAACCAGTTCAAAGATCTTCATTCGTCAACCTCTGAAGTCTAGGAAAGCTAAGAATTTTCTCCTAGTCTTCCAATGGCCTTCTTCTTTGTTCTGGTCATTTTGCTCTTGTCTCCAGTGGAGTTACATGCCTAGAGGAAAGTTTGAGGCAAAATATGGATGGCTACTGGCCAGTGAGTGGCAAGCAAGACATGGCATCTCACAGGGCTCAGGAAATTCTTAAAGAGTCCGCTCTCAGCAGTGGGTCTGCCCTGACCAGGAGGGAGTAGTTGTAATTTGTTTCAGCCCACTACAAGGAGATGACTTATTTCCCTGGAGCAGTATGACGGGCTTCATAACCATGGAAGAGGAACACAGAATTATGTAATAAACCCAGCAGATGCCCTTGCCCCGGAGGAAGGAAAGCTTAGTGACTCAGATATTAAACCATCGCTGTATGACTGGACAGGTCAAAGTAAGATGACTCTTGCACAGGGCCGGGTTCCCGGATTCTGGGGAAGGCCTGAGCCCCCTACTGGTGAAGGGTAAGTATGACAGCTTCCGGAGAGCTTGGAGGGAGAGAGCCAGGAAGCCAATGTACTGCTTTTAATGCAAAATCTAAGATGTTGGTTTTTATTTTAATTAGTAAATATGAGACATTATGCCCGTGTGTGGCAAATGGCAGGCAAGGTAACAACTATTCCGGGTTTCCAACGGACATCTCTGTTCTCATCATTTTGCTGGCATCTCTCAAAGCATCCTAAGGCAGGAGCAGAGAGAGAAAATATAGACAATAGGAAAGAGCTTAGGAAGGGTGACATGCCTGGAATGGTGTAGGGAAAGACCGGAAGTACTGGGATTTATTGGAAGGCAACTGTCAGTGCTTTTTCTAGGTAAAAGTTAAGTGGATTTTTTAAAATTAAAAATTAACATTTAAACTGCAGAAATAACTTTCTGCTCTTTCAAAAGAGGGAATTCTTTTAGCATTTCCAAGAGAGGCTCTCCCTGTCTCCAGAGATTAGATTGGATGGTCCTATTATGCAAACTCATTGCCTCCTGTACTTTCCCTTCCAAGCACTCCTCATAATTTTTAATCACACATCTGTATGTTTCCTCATGTATTTAATATCTATTCCTCCACTAGATTATAAATTCTAGGAGTGCAGAACTGGATTGTGTTTTTCTTCTGCTCTGTCCCCAGCACCTAGCACTTGCCTGGGACATAATCTAAACTCACAGGGACTGTTGATGATGGACTCTACGGGAGATAAGGAGGAATATGAGGACATGAAGGAGTAATAAAGAGTGAAAAATGGATTGAAAGTCTAAGTGAGAATGGAGAATTTTATAGTGTGAGTTCTAGAAGGTTGGCCAGAAGTTATGGGAGGAATGGAATTGAGATTTTTTTTTTAAAGATTTTATTTATTTGTTTGACAGAGAGAGAGAGATCACAAGTAGGCAGAGAGGCAGGCAGAGAGAGGGGGGAAGCAGGCTTCCCGCTGAGCAGAGAGCCCAATGCGGGGCTCGATCCCAGGACCCTGAGATCATGACCTGAGCCAAAGGCTGCGGCTTTAACCCAGTGAGCCACCCAGGCGTCCCATGGAATTGAGATTTTAAGAGGAGGTGTAGCTATTGGTGAAGACAAGACCTAGACTAGGGTATCACATAGGAGTTGGGAACTACCATGGGATGGAGAAGTTCACTACAGGTGAGGAGCTGTCCTCACCTCCTCAATGTCTGAGGCCAGCTGTGACTATGTCTTCACCATAGATGTTGCCGGTAACAAAATGATGGCTAATGTCAGGAATGATATGAAGAGTTGAAGCCTACAGTGCATGCTGGGGAGACAGAGAAGTTGGAGGATGACAACAGGAGGGAGAGAGAAGTGGCATAGTCTGATGGCATGTTTTCTCCATCCGCTTTTTTTTTTTTTTAATATTTTCTTTATTTATTTGAGACAGAGAGAGCACAAGCAGGGAGGAGGGTCAGAGGGAGAGAGAGAAGCAGACTCCTCACTGAGCAGAGAGCCCGATGTGGGGGTCGATCCCAGGACCCCGAGATTGTGAGCTGACCTAAGGGCAGCTGCTTACCTGACTGATCCAGCCAGGCACTCCTGCATCTGTTGTTATTTTTTTAAAACAAATATTTACTAAGTGCCTAATGAAGCCCAATCCATGCTATGAGTGATACAAATAAGAGTGAAATATTGGTCCTCCTTCAAGGAGCTTATAATTTACTGCCTATAAATAAGTAAATAACATTGAAAGGCAGTTATTGGTTCAAGTGTTATTGATGATCTTAATGTGTGTCAAGTATAATACCAGGCCCTCAAGGATATAAAGACTCATGGATCTTGCCTTCAAGGAGTTTATTGTATGGGGGAGATACAAAGAGCAACATAGAAAATTATAACCCAAATGGGAAAATGCTAATACTGAGGTTTACCCATAATGTCAGAGGGCATGAGGCAGTTTCTTAATCTAAACAAAGGAAAGGGAATCAGTGAAAATTTCTAGCAGGAGAATATGTCTAACTTCAATGTTGAAGAAAAAAGGGGAAGTGGAGAGGCAGATTGGAGAGTGTTCTAGAGAGAGGAAATCATGAGTGCAATTCCCGATGGTGAATGAAAGTTTGGCCATCCTGAGACCTGCGAGAAGCTCCATGTGATGGGAACCGAAGAGAAAGGTGGGCAGTAGCAGAAGATGAGCTGGAAAGGTAAGCAGGTGCTAGATCATAAAGATTTTCAGGACAGGATAGGAGCTTTGAACATCATCCTGAAGACTACTAGCAAACCATGAAGTACAGTTAATTACTGAGTCTCTCTCAGTCTCTACTGAGTCTCTACAGTTAATGACATGAGTCTCTCTGGATTATTAGTAGTAAATGATTAAGGGAAAAGAAAAAAAAACCCTAACTCAAACAAGCTTAAGCAAAAACATGAATTTATTAGTCACATAACTAAAAAGCGCAAGGAAAAATGTGGCTTCCATCAGATCCCGACATGGGCTTCCTTCCCCATCTTTTGGTTCTACTCTTGTAAATGTCCATTTCATTCTCTAGATCTCTGAGGTGGCAGTTCCAAGTGTGTTTATCCACAGGTAAATCTAGTAGAACCAGAGCTTTTCTTCTCTGCGGTTCTCACTCAAGCAAGACCCAGGACTCCTTCCTCTTAGACCAATTCGGTCACAAGCCCTCTCTGAACCAATCTCTGTGGCAGGGGCTCAGTGCGCTGACTGGCCAGGCCGCTCTCATGCTCCACCCCCCTGAACCCGAATCGGGGCCCTAGAGGGGATGAGGGGAGGGGTTCCTCCATGTAAGTATATCGTCACCACAGTGAGGCTGAATGGACATTGAGCAGGTAAGAACAACAAATGTGTGCTCCAGCTTTAAGAAAGATCACTCATGGTGACTTTGTAAGAAATTTGAAAGCCTAGAGGCGGGGATGCTTGTGAGTCAGAACCACCAGAGAACAGGTGCTGAGGACCCGAACAAGGCAATGGAAATATGAGAAGTTTTTAGGTAACAGGGATAGAATTTGGAGACTGACTGCAAGTCGAGGGAAAGTGAAGAGTCAAGATGACTCCCAGGTTTCTCATCTAGACAACTAGGTAACATCATTCAACAGAGATAGAAACTGTTGGAAGAGGAGCAGTTTGGATGGTAGGAGAGGTTAGCAAGTTCAGTCTTGACACCGTGAGTTTAAAGTGCCTGTGGTGCACTCAAGTGGACGGCTCCAGGAGGCAGTTCAATTCAAGAGTCTAGAACGCAAGGAAGAACTGAACCAGAAACATGGATTAGAGGAGTCAGGTAGAGATGAGGACTGACTCCAGGGAGGGAAGATTAGACAATCCAAGAAGAGTGTGTAAAGGAAAGAGTCCCAAGCACCCCAAAACCTAAGGGGCAGGCAGAGGAAACTGAACGTAACAAAGATGACTCGGAAGAAATCACCAGAGAGATACGTTGTAAACCAGAATACAGCCTCGTCAAGGAAGACGAGAGGGAGGCAGCAGTGGGTGGAAGCAGTAATGTGGGGGAAAGAGGGTGGTGCCACTTTCCACTTCGTGCCTCGGGAGAACAAGCTAGTAACGCTCGGGAAGAATGCAGCAGGCAGCACCTTCGAGGACTGTCTTGTCTTACAGTTAAGACAAAAAGGCGACTGGGATAAATAATGAGGATGGGATGTTTATTCTGGCACCGGTGGTTCTAGGAGACAGGGTCGAAACCTTTTAAGGGAACAGGGTGGGATATCGGGAGATAAAGCCCCAGAACAGGATTAGTGACCACAGGGGTTTGAACTCAGGGGCTCAACCAAGGTTGGTAGGGATGTGGGTGTAGTCAGGAGAGGTGATCTCAAGGTTCTAAAGAAAAGGCTGCAAAAAGTTGCTTCAGGGCTGGTGTAGACTGGGGGTATACAAATCAGATAATATCACCGCCCTCGGGCAGCCAGCCAATGGCTTCGCAGTGTCGCTGGAGTAAAATGCAGTACCTCCCCTAGCCTCCAAGACCCTACCTGCTTTGGTCCCTGACCACCTCTGTAACCTCCTACCCAGGCACTCCCCACTTTGTTCCATCCGCAAGCACACGCACATCCTTTCTGTACCCGGGAAGTCCACACAGGCTCCCACCTCAGGCTCTTGCACCTGCTGTTCCTTCCATCTATAATCTTCTCCCCTGACTCAAATCTAGTCTGTTGACTTCATCCAAGTTTCCGTTCAAGCATCCCCTCCTCAGAGAGGCCTCTCTTCTCCTGCCTCCACAAGTCACCTTTCTGTTAACTTACTTGATTTCCTTCAGAGAATTTACGACTCTCTGAGATGCTTTCATTTATTTAACTTCTCTTCTTCGCCACCAAAGTGTAAGATCCAAGAGGTCAGAGACCTTTTCTGTCTTTGTTCTCCCGTTATCCCCAGATTCATGGACAGAGTCTGGCACAAAGCAGGTCCTCCATAAATATTTGCTGACTAACTAACTGGCTGAATAAATGAATATTTAAAGTTGCAGCCTCGTCTGGAGGCTCTGGATAGAGCTGTGGCCAGATTCCTTTGAGCTTTTAGGAATAGACAGGCAGACATATTTTGAAATGAGAAGCCACTCAAGGTTCTTCAAACAAGACATTTTTCTCGGATGTAAATTATTCTGAATATCACATAGCATTTCTAAAAGGGCAAAGTCTGCTGGTGAGAGAAAGAAAGAAAAATCTACTTCAATAAAATATGACAAAAAGTCCATGTTTTGTCCATGGCAAAACGGTCCAAGTATAAATAGTTTTTTGTAAGGAGCTATTGCACCAAACAAAAAGCCACCTACTCTTACCTGAAATATTTTTGGAGTTTTCATTTTAAATGGAGATTTTAGAGTGCCACACTCTTGCGCACTGTCGAGGCTTAATGAGATGACTGCACTTGGCAGAGACTGTCAGAGTCCGTATCCTGACTATATCCTTGTTGAAAAACTGTATTTCCCAAAAGAGAACCTGTTTAGGGGAGGATAGTGCAGTGAGATCTCCGGAGTAAGACTTCCCAGAAAATGGAGAATGTGAGAAGGGCTAGAGCCATGAACCAGAAGGGGACACGAACATTTTCTACATGTGTTCCAGAGAAGGCTAATTCCCTTAACTGGAACAAGAGCCCCAAAAGCTGGGTGGGTGTGGGGCGAGGTAATGTTGTGTTTTCAAAGTAAATCTGGTCACGTAGGTATCGAAACTAATTTAAAAGGGCTTCTTTAAGGCCCCCTTCCATGCATTTGGAGATGTCCTGAAGCTTCGAGGTGACCTAGCATATCTAACTGACACACCTACTAACATGGGTCATGGTATCAACGAGTGTTGTATGATTTTTTGATGATAAACTTGGCTTTGACACATTGGAGCATCAGGAGTGAATAGTGGCTTGTGGAAGTGATAAAAGATGGGTCAATATACACAGAAAAAGGATAGTAAACAGCAAAGGCATGGCTTTGATGTTCTGTCACCTTGAAGGGCACAGGCTGAAATGCTTGAGGTAGAAAATGTGGGAAGGGTTGGGATTTTAAGAGGATTTCCTGCTAGCTAAGCCAACCCACCTGACAGAGGCTTTCAAGCCTTCCTCTGCTCCCTTTAATTCATTTGGCCAGAAGCCATCTCTAACACAAGCATTTCCTTATCTAAGGTCCGGAGTCATTTTTTTGCTTTCTATTTTGGTTTGAGGCTTAATACTGCTTCTCTTTTGATTAGTTTAAGTTTAGCTAGAAAAGATCCTTTTCCTTTCCCATCGTGGAATCCTAGAACCAAGATGTTCAGAGAGGCAGAGTAAAGCTCAGCTTGGTGTCACAAAATATAAGTTACAAGTATAAGTTACACATATAAATTATAGTGTATCTATGGGCTATATCTTGTATTGTTTTTTATTACGCAGAAGGATCTCCTAAAAATTCTTGTGAATGGCCCATAGTTCTGGGTATTAACTGGGGTAGTGCTGGCTGGAAGTGCCAATTAACAAGCCACAGCAGCTCTGGAAGGAAATGTTATAAGCGGACTAGACATGCGGTCCCTCGTGTGACTTGAATGTTGTGTTTAGGAAGAAAGACCAGTCATGTCGCTGGTACTTCTGACCGTCTTTGAAGGGTCTACAAAGCCATGTGCGCCAGACTCATGGCCAAACTATGGGAAGAAAATAAGACAATTCTATAATGCAAGCTAGAATAAAAATGCCATAAGAGTAGATCAAAAATGTATTTGGCTATAAAGAAGGAAAAAACAAATGATTGGGAGAGGGAACAGTCAGGAAAGTCTTCAAGGACCTTCACGGATGGAAAATACACCCCCGAGGCCAAAGAAAAGTAGAGGGACAAGGCATTGGGCCAGTTGGTTCCTATGTCAGGGCTGGAGTGGGGCAGACCCATCAAGACACATTAGGGTAGAGAAGGCAGTAGAGAATGGTTGTCAATGGCATGGTACTGACTTGGAGAGTTCCCAGGACCCATTCTTCATTTGACTGCAGAGGGAAAAAATCACAACTGAAGACTTCTTTGACCTCATGGACTTCAGAATCAATCAAATCCATGATTAAACTCTTACTGTCTATGTGACTCCAAAGAAATGATATAACTGCTTGACCCTCCATTTCTCCAATGCAGAAAGAGAACAATGGTATCTTTCAGCAGTATTGTTAAGAATAAATGAGATTGGTGGTTAGAGCATATCAGCCCAATGCCTGGCACACAGTAGATGCAAAATAGTTTCCTTCTGCATTAGAAAGAAGAATGCAGGGGCACCTGGATGGCTCAGTGGGTTAAAGCCTCTGCCTTCGGCTCAGGTCATGGTCTCAGGATCCTGGGATGGAGCCCCACATCGAGCCCCGCATCAAGCCCCACATTGGGCTCTCTGCTTAGCAGGGAGCCTGCTTTCCTCTCTCCCTCTGGCTGCCTCTCTTCCTGCTTATGATCTCTCTCTCTGTCAAATAAATAAATAAAATCTTAAAAGAAAAAAGAAGAAGGAAGAATGCACTAGAGGGGCTGATAGAAATCAGATGCCAAGTTGTGTTTTGTCTTGAATAACAAATAATGTTAAGCACCTCTTAGTGGTATCCCACATGTATGTTCAGAAAAGGGGTTTTCAGTTACCGCTTAGTAATAAGGGAGCTTATTTATTTAAGCTGTACATCCTGGGTACAAGAAAAAGCCTTTTGGTGCACCTTAAGTCTCTCTATTCAACAATATCAGTTTGATTTTGGTAATTCAGTGGGGGGCGGGGGCGGGGGGGAGAAAAGACCGTGGTAGCCAAAAAAGAAATGCAGATGGAGTTGTCTTTTATTTTTAAATACAACTCAAAATTGTATTGTCAATCCTGAAAGTAATAAAGTTGCCAAAGAAGTCAAAGCACAATTTGTGAAAAATCAATATATCATGTGATGGTAAGTATAGCTGCTATTGGAAAAAAAAAAAAAATCAGAAAAAAAATCTGAACTCGATGTTTGAAGACAGCTTTGAGTCAAGATCTGATTATTTTACTAAAAATGGAAAGTAGTGCATAATTATACAGATAAAGATGAATAGAAATGTAAAAATGTGTATCCTTTAATGCAGTGTTTGTTTTCCCTGAGCTATTTGTAAATTGGTGGTATTTTATAATTGAAGATGTCTTAGAATCTGAGATGTTTTCTGGTGTAGGCCCAGAACCCCCTTTGTCACTCCTGCTTCTGTCTGTTCACGGACCCCACCTGATTCTACACACTTTCAAGGACACTAGCAACACCTTGGTACCACAGTAAGTCCACTGCTTGCTGGCTCACTCCCTGCAATTGCTCAAAGTTCTGTCTTCAAAGAATTACAGTTGCCAACAACTGCAGGTTAATTCTAGCTTTTGAGGTACCTCTTGGCTAGTTTACTAGTATATATATCATGTAAATAGCCAGCAGAAAAACTCCTACTATAAAGTGACTTTTTCCCCAGGAGTACTGTGGCTATTGGCTTCCGTATTGGATTGAGGAGGAAAAACAATAATTTGTGTGCTAATTATAACTAGCATGTGTTTTTCTCCAACACTTAGAAGCCCTTTTTTGTTTATATTTACTTTGTGCACCTTGCTTTCACATGTCTTTCTGTAGAATGTGGGGTAAAAAATTCTTCATATTTACCCCATGTTTACAAAAATATGGTTTAATTCAGATATTTTCTGGAAGTTCTGTGCATATATTATGAGTTTCCTGTTTGAATTCGAAAAAACGTAAAAGTTCGTTTTTAAGCTTTGTACATTCATCTATGCCCATGATTATCTTTGGGTTCATAATGCAACAATTTTGATCATATATATACATATATATACTATGTATATAGAAGTATACATTATATGTGAATCTGTAACTACCTGATTTATAAACTAAACACTAACTTAAAAAGAGCTACATCTTATTCATTCTGTATAACTACCACCTAGTAGAATGCTTGCCTATATAATGAGGCACTCTGTAAATATTTGCTTATTATGGGTGATAAAAAATGAATCCATTTCCAAATCTGTATTTAAGGTTTTGGGTTAAAAGGCTGCACTCAGCATTAAGTCTGGATTTGTAACAGGAGGCTTTTTTAAAGATGCCAATTTAGGAGCTCAAGTTGTTCCTGAGAAGTACTATTCTTACATTGGTTCAAGTCACATTTAGAACATTTGAAATCCCTTTTGCAAGGGAACATGCCTCACTCTGCTTCAGGAGTCAAGGGGATAATCATTGCCATTTATACAGGGAGTTTGAGAGATTAGAAGTCAGAGGGATCCTCCCACTTCCAGAAGCATCCCCACTCCACATGATAGTTTAATTTTTCATTCCTGCCATTTAAGAAAAACAACCCAGAAAAGTGTAGAAAGGCGAACTCACACATTCCACTGAAAAGGACTGAGAGCACTTGCTGAGTAGTTAAGTCAATTTCAAGAGAAAAAAAGGTAGCAAACAAACATTGTATCAAAACTTCAGGGTTTTGATACAATGAGGTCAGAATCCTTGATAACTGTAGTAAAAGAACATACTTAGTATGTGTATAAGGGTTCGTTTTTTTTTAAGAGCGGTCACAGTACAAGTAACATAGAAATAATGTTTTGTTCACATCACTTTGCTTCCCCATGTCAATAAAACTTCTGTTTCTATAAAATAAGTAGAAAATTATGTTGGTGATCAAAGTGTGAGATTAAGCACAGGCCTTGCAGTTCAAGTCCAAGGATCCTACCACTAGCCAGGGGTCAATGGTCTAACTTGCAGACAAAAGTTCTCAAGGCAGAGGAGCAGGAGGAAGAGCAAAGAAGAGCCTTTGAAATATTTAATTTGCTAATTGTAATTGCAAAGTCATAGAAGCATCAAAGTATCAGTGAACGTATTTCCACAGGGACATCAGCCAATGTCCTAGAAGTTACTTCATTTTAAATACCCCACAAAAGTAAGTTCATAGGATCCTTCCATCCTTCCTACTGACTTGCTCTTACCCCTTGCCTAGCCCCACCTCCGTTGATGCTGATCATATCTCTTCTCCACTCTTCTTCCACTAAACCCTGAACATCTTTGAAGGCCAGGGCAAGTGGCCCTCCTCCATGTCTTCACAGCACCTTGGACATACCCTGTAATGGTACTTACCATGGGGGCCCCTGGTTGGTGAGGTGAGTTAAGTGTCTGCCTTCGGCTCAGGTCATGGTCCTGGGGTTGGGCTCCCTGCTCAGCGGGGAGTCTGCTTTTCTCTCTCCCTCTGCCCTTCCCCCTTCCCTCCTCCAGCTCCTGCTCTATCTCATGCTCGCTCTCTATCTCTCTGCTGCTTGCACTCTCAAATAAATAAATAAAATCTTAAAAAAAAACTTACCATGCACCTCCTCTTTGATGATAAGCTCCTCGAGGGTAAACACTGTTTCTCCTTGTCCCTGTGCTCTCAGAGCTTGGTTGGAGGCCTGGCGCAGCACGGTGGCTCGAAAAACATTTGCTGACTTGAGTTCTGGGAAAGACAGAGGAGGAATGAAATATGGAAGGTAAGAGCAGCTCCTCGAAATCACATCTCCAGAGCTACATGACAGTAGGATCAAACAGTAGGAAGAAATATGGACCACACTTGCTTTCTGTAAATATTTATTGGGTGCCTCCTCATGGGAACAACTATGGCCCAGCAATACATCAATGAAAAAAACAAAAATCTTCACCTCAGAGGAGCTTACATTCTAAGCTGTGTGAGACATAATAAGTAATAAGTAAATCGTGCGGTATTTGGAAGGTGGTAATTGATTTGGACAAAAGAAAATCAGTGCTGAGAAGCTAGCCAGGTGCACTTGTAGGTTGAACTTTTGCATAAAGAGGTCATTGAGCCAAGGCTGGAAGGAGGTGGGGAATCTGTTGTGTGGAGGTTGGAGGGAAGAGTGCTCAAAGCAGAAGGAACAGCCATGAGGACGCCTTACAGGAGGGGTGTCCCTCGTGCCTCAAAGGAACACAGAGGCCCTGGTGGCTGGAATAGGAGAAAGGAGGAGAGCAGGAGGAAATGGTGCCAGAGTCTAGGGGGACAGATCCCACAGGGGATTTCAGGCTGATGTGAGGGCCGTGCCAGGGCTGCTGCTGTGTCCTTCGGAAGCAGAGAGGGGCTGGCGGTCTGAAGCCCCCAGCAGTACAGAGAGCCTGTGGCCATGCTCTGTGTGCCTCCCATAAAGCTGGCCCTTTTCCCTCTGGCCTCACCCCCTTCCTGGAGCCCTCGCTATGCCCATCTGTGCCCACTTTGTGTCTGCTTCTCTCATCTCTCCATCTAAATTTTGCCTTGACATGTGATCTTATATGGCCACAGACACTGTCACATAACCCCGACCCACCCATATTTTGTTGGCTTGTTTAATGTTTTAAACTGGGATGTTTCAAGTAAAAATCAAGATTGTGGGCTCTTCCTTAAAAACAGGAAGATCTGGTAATACTGGGCCTGCATCCCTTCATGGCCACAAGTCACTGGATCTGAGGAGCCTTCAGGCAGAGGCACTTAGCTTCTAGTTTGACACAGTCCCCACCACTCCCTATTACCATCCTACTCTTTCATTTCAATTATCGTCTGGACCCTTACAGGCATTTCACTGCATGATCTTATTCTATAATCTACTACTGCTCCCTCTTCCCTGGTTTCTGACTGCTCCTTATCTTCCATTCTTTCCTTGGATAGTTTATTTCTGCCATTGGTCTTGCATGCCTGCCTTTCTCAACTTGGGCCCGCTCCTGGCTTCCAACCATCCTAGGCTTTGCCCTCAGACTCAATCTTTCTGGCTCACTCCTGTTGAGAATTTCTGTATTCACATACCTGGGCTGGAGGGCCTCCAGGAAATCTGCCCACTGAGGGAACCCCAGATCTCCTGTTTGAACACAAAATACAAATGTGGAGAAAACAAGTGTTCAGCTTTCCTCTAATAAATGCACTTTTCCCCCTTTGTCTTTTAAATCTACATAAGGATGAAAGGCTGCTATGCTGTTCTCATTTAACTCCCAGACTTCTACCTGGGGCTTCACTGATTCAGAAGGAAACATTGCAGAAAAGACAGTTTTTCTATTTTCTTTCTTTATAATTAGTGTGTCCTTTTGCCAATAGTAAATCTATGGGAACTGAATGACTAATCAAAGCAAGATTGTTGCTGAAGTGGGGTGGGAAGCCATCACTTGCTTCCCTGTTTCAATAAAACTTCTGCTTATTCCATTTAAAAGAAACGGAAAATTATGTTGGCAATCAAAGTATGAGATAAAGCACCTGTCTTGTGGTTCAAGTCCAAGGATCCGATCACCAGCCAGGGGTCAGAGGTCCAATTTGCAGGAAAAGTTCTCAAGGCAGGAAGGAAGGAAGAGGAGGAGGAAGAGCCAAGAACAGTCTTGGAAATATTTAATTTGCAAAGTCATGGAAAGCATCAAAAGTCATTTCTTTTACTCTCACCTAATTAGACTTTTAAAAGTAAGTACAAAGAAGGAAAGGAAAAAGGAAGAGAGTATAAAAAGGAGGGAGAGAACAGAAGGTCAGCACTGTTTCTCCCTCTGCCCGCCTCCCCCCTTGCCCTACTCAGTCTCTGTGACCTGGCCCCCCTACCCCGCCAAGGGGTGTCACTGACAAACCTCAAGTGTGGGAGTGAGATGGTAATGGTCTCCCCAACCTACCCCATTCCTCCTCCTTTTTGGTGCATTCCCAATGGGAGACTGGAGTCTGACGATGCCCGGGGCACAGAAGGTCCCTTTGGCTCCAGAGAGCTGACGGAGGTCCAGCAAGGCCCAAGGAATAGGGGCAGGAACTGGTTTCTTGGATTTAAAGCTGCCTGAGACCTGATTGGGGATGTAAGGGAGGCCAGGCAATGCCCTTAAGAGTGAAGAAAGGCAGGGCAATAATGCAAGGGCGCATTTAAGGCTGATGCCAAGTCAAGAGTATAAAGTAAGAATTTGTTTCTGTGCCCAACATTGGGCTCCCAGGAGGCCTGAGGGCGTGAAAAGGTGACTCAAGGGAGGACATCCTAACATTAGGATATCCTACTGATTTCCAGTTCTAGGCTGAGTGTTGAGTGAAGAATGGACTCATTCTCCAGTGGCCCATTCAAGACCTAAAAGACACCCCAGGAAGCTTTATCTGTGATATTCTTTTAAAAATTGTTTTAATCACGAGCCATTAGAAAGCCCATAATGTTCACTAGGTATCCCTGACTGGAGAGAATTGGCCTTCTTTAAAGAACCAGAGACAAAGGAAAAAAAAAAAAAAAAAAACCTTTTCTCTTTTGATTTGTGAGCCCCTGGGTTGCTCGAATGCTTGTCTTCAAAGATTATTTTTCCCATTTCATGCTTGTCGCTTTATTTTCTGATACCTGCTTAGAAATAACCTTGTCTTTCTGGTACTTAGTTATACCACATAAATCCTTCTGCCATTGCTGAGAAAAGCCCAGAACTCTGCTCTGCCGGCCTTCCTGGGGAGCCGGGCTGCGGCCGCACAGCCCCGCACTGCCACCTAGGCTGGCTTCGTGTGACAACATTTAATGGGCTTCCTCCTGCTGAGGCCTCGGATGGAATTTGTAAAATGGGATTTAATTGGGACTGAATAAACTCCGATTTGAAATTCCTCACCCATCGCCCTCGGCTCAGAGGTGACAACAGTCTGCATTTGCTCTGATCTGGAACAGAGTCCGGGTCCCGCAGTGCCGCGCCCCAGGAAAGATGAGGTAGCGATGGGAAGCCCGCACCGCCTTTCCGGGCTGTCAGTCATCCGGCTGCTCAGCTCCTGGCCGCCCTGGGAGAGGCTCCTAGCCCCATATCCTCTCTCTCCCTCTTTCTTTCTCTCTCTCTCTCTCCTAACAAAGGGAACCAGAACTGCTGGGGAGCCCTCACGGAACTTTGGGGCAGAGTGATATGCTTTCATTTAAGGGAGAGCCATGCTCATTGGTGGCTGTGTAGTGCCCACTGACTTCATGCTGTGCCTGTGCACAACTTTAGGAAACAGGCATTCCCAGTTGATATCGGAGGAAGCAAAATCAGACCCCTGATTAGTGGAAGTCTGAGAGAGCTTAGCAGGAAAGGCTGCGTCCAACCCAGAGTTTGCCACTGCCTGGGGCCGCTGAGAAAGCCACAGATGCTGTTGTTCTTGGAGGGGGTGCGGGTCTGTCCTTTGGGGTAAGACTGGGGGAATGGGAGCAGGGTGGGAAGCATGACTAACACAAGGGTTGTTTGGCTAGAGATCCCCGGAGCAGGGAACAGAGGGGAGTAGGGAGGATGGACTGGGGTTACCTGGATGACAGAATCTTTCTCCACTTACGGAAATGGTGGGCGAGCCTAGAATCAGGATAGCAAAGAGACTTCATCCAGGGCGTTAGTAACTGCCTAGAAGACTGCATTGAGAAGAATATCAGCTCTCTGTCTGGGCTCCTGGAAAGAAAAGGCATCATGATTGCTCGGTAGTCATATAGCATGATTCCATTTGGAGAAGAAGCTTTACCTCCATCCAAGAGACAGTGAGTTAGGAAATTTGAGGGCTGATATCCAGTGAGTTCGCTGCCTTCAGAGATGGTAGAAGAATTTAACATGATCCCTAAAATTCTTCACGCTACGGGCCTAGTAGCTTCTCCAGCATCGTGTCCACCCTGCCCTTCATCTCTCACTTCATAAACCCATCATGGTTCTCTGAACAATCTTTGGCAGCTGGAAAACCCATGCCAGGGACCACTGGAGCTCTAGCCCCTCAGAGACCAGAGAGAGCAGAGGTCCCAGTGCCACATGGTAGATGCTGCGGGTCCCACCGGGGGAAGCAGTGACAGCAGTGGTGACCCATGTTCAGCAGAGCCCCAGCAAAGCCTTCGGACCAGAAGAACCTCAGGAGAGAAGGGTTACCAGACAGTGAGGAGGCCCAGATTGTCATTTGAGAAAAGCCACCAGTTAGAGATGGGGCTCCGTTGAGTCTCCTTGGTGCAGGAAAGTAAGATAGCAGGTATTTCCCCGAGTACTGCCCCTGCTACAGGGACCCATAGACTTATGACATAGCACAGGGAGGGCATGGCTGTTTGGCCTCCATTCCCACCCATCATGGGATTTAACCAAAAGACAAAGGCAGGGAAAGGCTCTGCAGTCCCCATCTTAGCTGTGCAGCCCACAAGTACTTGGTTTAAACTCTGGGCTTCAGTCTCCCCATCTATAAAATGGGAACAGGAAGACCAATGCCACAGGGTCACTGTCCACTTGCTTATTCACTCGTTGCATGTTTCATAAGTGCCCAGAAGTGCCAAGCACTGAGGTAGTTGCTGGATGAACAAGACATAGTCCCTGAGCTTGAGCCAGGAATGTAGGCATGAACAGAGAGTCATAAAGCAAAGAGGAAATGCTTGGCTGCTTTCCCCCTTTCGTGTGTATATTCTGTAATACCCGGTTACACATAGATAATGACCATAGAGGGGACTAACACCCAGTCTGGACTATAGCAGGTATTGGAGAAATAGTGGTGTTGGGGGAGGTCATGGAGAAGACATGACCGCCGTTGACCCATGCGCTGGACCCCAGCCATCGGAGTCTCCTCACCCCCTCCCTGTCCTTGGGATGTGCAGCATTCTGCTTCCCTTCCCCACTCCCAGAGGTGGCCCCAGGGACCCAGCTCGGAGATAGTGATGTGCTGCTGAGACCATCTGGACGGTATATGGGACTGAATCCACGTAAGTCCTCCATATAAACTTCTAAGGTTTGGCAGCAGGTGTGGAATCCACACATTTTGCAGCCTCTCAAAACAGCCCAGGATACCAGTTCCCCTCCCTGTTTAACCTGCTGCCCAGCAATCTGGGGTGGCCCACCTCTTTCTTCCATCTCTTTGGGTCCTCTGGTTACAGAAGGTGGTGGTGTTGGGGCTTCAGATTATACTTGGGAAGCTCCCCAGGAGTTTAGAAACACCAAAGGGGGGATTCTGAATCTGACACAGGTAGCCTGAGGGAGGCAGGGAAGTTAGTGGGGAGGGGAAGTAAGGAAGGGAGACCTTGCCTGCGCCGCCTTAGGAGAAAGCCTGGGAGCCATCTCCCCCGCCCCTAGCTGTCTTCCCAGGCCCCCAGCTGTCTCTGGGGCCATCCCTCTGGCTCACCAGTAGGAACAGCTCAGGGCTGGCCCACAACCCCCAAATTCGCCTATCTGTATCCATTTTGCTCTTCCCTCTCCTTCGGCAATATTCTCCAGGTAGAGTCCCGCCACATGTATGCTCAGGTGTGATGGTTCTGAGGCTGAGCTGAAGCTACAAAGGGTAAATCCCTCTTTAGACCACGGCTCTGCTCTCTGCCATTATCCACCCAAGATGCAAAGCAACCGAACGACCTGGAAAGAGCAGGGAAAGCATTCAAATAAACACCCCAGACAAGACGGATAATGTCGCTTTTTCACTGGCAGAAAGAGCAATACTGAGGGTCTCTAACACCTCCTAAATGCATAGGAAACAACTCTGACAATGGGCGGATAATCAAATTGTTCCGAATAATTCAATCTAGTGTTTTCCTGCTTCCTCTTCATGCTAATTTATTCTGACATGGCTTTTCAATAATGAAAATCTGTTCTTGTAGAATCCATTTCATCGAGATTTTCCATATTAAAAGGGAGATGGAAATGTCGTGGAGAATTAGATTACTTGCCCTCCTTCTAGCGCCCGGCATTCCTGGGGAGGGGCTCTGTCTCGCAGTGGATAACCAGATGGCATTAATTGGAGAGGAGAGAGTACCTTCCATGGCAGGCCAGGCAATTATTTTTAAAGTGCTCTTTCCATCCAGTCGAAGCCTCTTGCCTGTACAGGCTACATGGGTTCTTTTCCTCATGAAATGTGTCGATTTTCAGCCCCGATCATTACCACCGGGGTGAGAAACTAGTTTAAATAAACACCTCAGTGACCAGAACATGTGTTGGTGTCTCATGCTGGAGAGGCACTCTCGGGGCAAACCAGACCCTCAACCTCAAAACCAAAAAGGCAGGTGTATAAATAGAGGTCTGGGGAGCACCTTCTGGGCACAGGACCTGTGTGGGGGCTGGGGGCTGGAGGTAAAGAGGGGAACAAGGTACGGTGCCCACCTGCTGGAAGCCGAAGTCCTCGTGTGGGTTTCTTCAGCTTCCGGACACGTGAGACTCACCGGGCAGTGTGTTAGAAATGTGGCTGTCTGGGAATCTGCTCTCACAGATTCTGAATCAGATGGCGCTCAATAGTTGTTTGCCGCCTGAGGCAGAATATATGGAGGACATTTTTCATAAATTTCCTCCGGTAGTTTATTGCATGCAAGAGTGTTGGGCTGTCATCAGCCCCCTTTCTCGAATGCTCCTTGGAGGATCTTTAATATGGGACAGGCACTCTTTCCAAAAGCTATGTCAACAATATTTAATTTGTGTCCAATACTATTGATTTGGATATTGCTGGAAAGACCAGGCCCCTCCCTGGCTCCAAAGTTCCGGTCTTACTCATTTTCTCTAGGTAGCATTAGTTTTCACTGGTCCTTCACCACTTTCTAAATTCTCCTGCAGGATTATGCTAATTGAGCTCTTCTCGAATATGTTTCTAAATAATAACGATGACAATAATAAATACTGACTGGTGACTTACTAGATAGCCATAGGCATTCTGCATGTTCCATCCTACTGACTTCTCACAGCCACCTAAGTGACATATGCTCTCGTTACCCCTCATCTTACAGAGGATCTGGGCATCACTACGGGGCCTCCCTAGCTGCCTGTGGGCATGGGGGCAGGGATTAGCTGCGCCATCTGGGTTTTCTGGAGATGTCTTACATGCGAGGACAAACCAGGATGGTCTGTCCAGGACTGCAGGGTTTTCTGAGAATTGAGACTTTCCATTTTAAAACTGGGAAAATTGGGGGTGCCTGGGTGGCTCAGTCATTAAGCGTCTGCTTTGGGCTCAAGTCGTGATCCCAGGATCCTGAGATCGAGCCCAGAGCCCCACATCGAGCTCCCTGCTCAGCAGGAAGCCTGCTTCTCCCTCTCCTACTCCCTCAGCTTGTGTTGCCTCTCTCACTGTGTCTCTCTGTCAAATAAATAAATAAAATCTTAAAAAAAAAATAAAGCAAAACAAAACAAAAAATAAATGTTGATGAAGATCTGGAGAAATTGGGAAAAAAATAAAACTGGGAAAATTGGGGTGAATTAGCCGCCCTCCTCCTATATGAGGGGTTTTTTTGGGGGGGGGGGACATCAAAACCCAAAGAAAGAATAGTTTCCGGTTCTAAGTGGAAAGGTGAGGCCTATGACCTGAAGAGGGAGCCCAAATGGTTCATTTAAGAGACAAGAAGCAACCAAAAGCTGTGGCACAGGAGTCAGGAAAATGAACGTGGGACTGTCAGGTTTGACTATTTTGTTGTGGGTCTGGGACTATGAGAAAAAGTGGGCTCGGCTTGCCCGCTACAGCTTGATAGTGGAGTGCCAGCCATACTGAAAGGGCCAGAAAGGGGGACATAGCTCTGCTCTTCTCTCTCCTCTTCGCTTAGGTAGGTGGTCCCAAGGCTTCTCCAGAAATGCCCATGGTGCATCGTGTTCTAGAACCATCCAGTACCAACCCTAGTCCCGCTGCTTAATCTCAACTCTCAGAACCTTTTAGGAAAAGCAATGGCCAGGGCGTTGCCTGGGATCATGTGGGAACCGTCTCATTCTCATCTTTCCAGTGGAATGGAGGAAGTTGTCAGGCTGCCCGTATGAGATTCAGAGTCATCACACAGAGTTTCTAAGCTCCTGGGGGGCTTCCCGAGTATAATCTGACCACCACCCCCACTCCCACCTTCAGAGCAGGGGACCCAAAGGGACCAGAGACCCCTCCAGACTGGTAGGCAGGAGGTTAAACACACGAGGAACTTACATACAGGGCTTCTCTTGAGTGGCCTCAAGACGTGTGGATTCCACACCTGCCACCAAATCTTAAGAGTTTAAAGGAGGCTTTAAGTGGGTTTGGTTATGTATATCGTCCAGATGGTCTCAACGCCACATCACTATCTCAAGGCTGTGTCCCTGGGACGCCCTTGTTGTTCTAGTACTTTTAAAGGCGTACTTACATCACATATACTAATGTCTCTTTGACCAAATCAAGTCATGTGGCCAAACTCAGGGGAGGAGAGGAGCTACAAAGAATTTGTGCCCACTTCTGCAATTTGCCACACCTACTATATACCAGGCACTGTTCTAGGCACTGAAGAGATCAGCATGTAGAAAACAGACACAAGTCTCTGCTTTTCCTTTACAAAACTAAAGAAATATACTACTGGAGATAGTCTTGTTAATAACATAGTAAGTACAGTTTGAGTAAATGTGGGGAAAAGTAATATATAGCGGGCTTTCGGTTTATTCTATTTTGTAATGTTACCTTTTCTGGATTTTTTTTCCCTCAAAATTTTTTTTAAAACCACTTTATTGAGACATAATTCACATACCATACAATTTGCCCCTTTAAAACATACAATTCACTGCTTTTTAGTAGATCCACAGACTTGTGCAATCATCACCACAATCTAATTTTAGAACATTTGCTTCTCCTCTAAAAAGTGCTGTAAATATTAGCAGTCCCTCCCCATCGGCCCATCCCTAGCTCTCCCCCAGCCCCATTCCTGCCAACTCTCGATTGGAGATTAAAGGAGGAAGAGATTTGTCAAAAATCGCTGGAGAACAAAGGCAAACAGTGCTAGAATGAAAAACTAAGTGGAAAGATACACGAAGAGAAACTTCCTCTCAGGTTTGCTCTTGCTGCCTCCCCTTAACCGCCACCAGTGAACTTAGCCAATCCAGACTTGAAGAGGACCAGTGGGTTGTAATCATTCATCTGTTCAGGGAGTGATCACTGGGCCCAGCCTGGGGAATACAGACAAAGGTATGCACTGTGCTCTGAAGCTACTCAGAGACCAGAGGTTGGGGGATGGGGTGCAGGGCAGTTAAGAGTCCAGTGGACAGCACAGCCTAGAGATGCAGAGGTGGCCGCCATGCGGAGACATGTGGAGACAGTTTGCCTTTACCATGGCTGACGATAAAGCCAACAGGGATGGGAGGGGAGGAAAACCTAGACAGAGAGGGGAGGAGGGCCACCTGCTAATGCTGTTGTTGGAGCTCCATATGCAAACGTCCCACAAATGTGCCTCAGATTTCCTAGGTACTTGACACACAATTTCCTTTCTCTGCTTGAAGTTGGGTATCTGTCACCTGCAATCAAAATCAAATATGTCCAAACTAATACACGGCTCAGCCCCCTCCTGTCTTCTTCGCCAAGTATCATCAGGCACTAGGAAAGTTTGGGGGATCTCTTCATCTCGCTGTCTGCAGAGACCAACCTGAATGTTGCCTCCCCCCAAGGAGCTTCCACAGACACCAATGGTTCGTAAGGTTCCCGAGCTCTTAGAGAATCTGAAGAGAGAAAGGCGGAAGGTGGAAAGGCAGGTGGGAAGTCAGAGAGAAAAAGCACAGAAATGCCCTTGAGCTGCAGAGTTAGGTGAACCTGGACCGCTTCCTTTTTTGTACCTAAAAAGTGGAAAGAATGGTATCTGCCTCCCAGACGTGAGTGACATTATATGAGATAATAGATGGGGCTGTGCTGATCATAGGGCTTAAACAAATCCGTCAGTGTCCAATTTAACTTTGTCTCCCTCCCTTCTCCTTGATTCGGATTCTCAGGAGAGAGGACTCAGTTTGCGGGGGCCCAAGTTAGACAGCTTTTTTAAAGACTTATTTATTTGAGGGAGAGAGAGAGAGAAAGAGCATGAGTGGGAGGAGCAGAGAAAGAGGGAGAGAGAATCCCAAGTAGACTCACTGCTGAGTGTGGAGCTGGACACGGGGTTCGATCTGATGACCCTGAGACCCTGACCTGAGCTGAAACCAAGAGTCGGCAGCTTAGCAGACGGTGCCAGATTCCCCAGGTTAAACATTATCCTGTTTGCTTATTTACATCATTTATTCTACATACTATTACTACACATGTAAACAAGTCTCAGCCCCTACCTTCCAGGAGCTCCGAATCGTTCATTCAGAAGCCTGTTGTAAGAGATGGAGTTAGGAGGCACCGGTGGCTCTGTCAGTGGGGCGTCTGCCTGCAGCTGGGGTCGATTCCCTGGGGTCCTGGGATCGAGTCCCGTTCCTGCTCTGCAGGGAGCCTGCATCTCCTTCTGCCTCTCTCTCTCTCTCATGAAAGAATAAAATCTTTAAAAAGAAAAAAAAAAAAAAAAAGAACTGGCGTTAGGGAGAGAGGATAGGAATGATCACCGACCCCAGGGCCAGTGGAAGAGCATCAGGCGAGTCCTGGGGGGGCGGGGGGGGGGGTGCAGGACTGTGATGGGGAATCACCCGGTGAGGACTGAGGCACCGTCTACGGCACCATTTGGCGTGACCGCAGGCTTCTCCCCCAGGAAGGCTGAGCCACTGAGGGGCAGAGCCAGGGAAGCTGATTGGCAAGGTGGGGACTGCAGACACGCCAGGGGCTGGAACTAGGAGATGTTAGGGAGTTTATGGAGTGGTCACTGAGGCCAAGAAGGGATGCTGGGCTGTGTCATTCAGGACAGGACACTTTCTACAAAAGCTGTCCCAGGGCATCACATGATGGGGACCTGCTGTTCTGTGAGGGCAGTGGGTGACCAGGCATCAGAGGCCCTCTGCAATGGGCCAGGAACACAGTTACTATTTAGGTGTTTACAGAGACCTCTTGACCGTGGAGAAGGTTCGAAACCGTTCTCTGCCGTGAAACACAGACACCAACTGAGGCTGCTGCGTGAACAGCCTTCATCTTGGGACAGCTGTGGAGAAGAACAGCCCTCTGGTTTCCTCATATGAGCACCAGTCAGTGCCTAGGGGCCAAGCAGACAGTGGCCAAGAGGTAGCCGTGCCCTTTGGACGGTCGCTGACCGGCGAAGACTGCAGGGTGACTTTCTGCAAAGGGTCAAGAGAGTGGGCTTCTGCTTGAACAACATTTATTCGGACTCTGAGAACTCTCTGGAAGTTGTGGTGGGGGTGGGGACCCCGATGGCCTGACACCGAGGGACTGGCGATGTCTTCAAGGCAGGAACGCGTTGCTTCAGAACGAGGTGAGATGAGAGCTTCCCGTACCTCCCGAGGGCTGTGTGGGGACACGTGGCCTGAGTCACTCGTGGCACTTCCCCCTCACAAGCCAGAGCCTGAGCAGTTTGCCTGGACTTCTGGGCCACCTGCGAGTGGAGTGGAGGAGCCTCTTTAGGAACTGGCTGTAGGCAGAGCTCTCCATTCTCCACCCGGGAGACACTCGAAAGACTCCAGTTGCTTGAGGCATCATTTTCTTGCTTCCTTTGATTGCTGTTTGAGAGGTGTCATGGAGGAATCCAAGAAGTATCTGGAGTCAGACTGAGCCAGATTCCGACAGGGCTCACGCTGACTAGCAGTGCCAGCTTGCCAGAGTTTCATGGGCTCTCCGAGCTTTATATTCCCCCCGCCAGAAAGTGAAGATCACCAAACCCTCTTGGAACGGTTAGGATCCTTGAGCCCAGTGGACCCCAGTAGGCTCAGGATAAGCGCTGATTCCCTCCCTCTCTTCTGGGCTTCGGGGGTGCCTGCCCCTTTAAGGGAGAAAGAGCGCTACTTCCCACACCCCAGGCACAGAGAGAACAGTGTTAATCAACACAGTAAACAGAAGGAGGGGATTGATTTGTTCCCCTTCTCACACAAAGCTGAGCACGCGACAGGTTATGGTTTTGAATATTAATGCATGTGAAGTGAGAAGAACCACTTATTAACAGAAACTGTCTTGCTTGCAAAGATTTATTCCCCATGTAGTTTTCCATGGCTCATAAAAGGTGATGGATGAACGTAATTTTTAGTTTAATTTCTTGCCGTGCAGTTCAGTAATTTTTGAGATAAACTCAAATTACTAAGGTTCTGGAACTGTTCAGAGCAATGAGGAGCCGTGCACATCTGGTTGTACATAGGACACGGCATGTTTAATTTTTCAAGCCAGCCAAAGAAGGGGTGATTAGGAATCCCAGCACACACGTAAACTGTGTTATCTTTAAAGTGCGCTTCTGCTGTCTCCAGAGGCAAACCAAACCTCCCTTTAAGAAAATTTCTTGGGGGAAGCAGGCAGGGACATGGATAGGCAGGTCAGGCATACAGCATTTTTTTCTTCCTTAGATATTTGCTTTTATCAAAATATATATGTGAATGTTTACAAAATGGAAAAATAGCACTTAGATGAATCTGTTTGGGTTTTTGAATTGATTTTATTTTTTTTCTATAGGTTTTAAATGTTCATCCGGCAAGATGAACATGAATCCTTTAAAAAATTAGCAGTGTGATATAGTAGGGGAAAATCTGAGTTTCTGAGTTCATCTGAGCTAAGCATGCAGGAGGACAAGTGACGGCAATGGAAACTGACAGGTGCAGTGACACCACCCCCCCCATTGTTAGAAGCTGCAGTGGGTCAAAGGGCAAATCTTTACAGACTGGTTTCCTCTGCAAGTAGTCAATAAATTAACAAACAATGAAATAAATGAAAGTGTAGCTAAGTAGTGACTGAAGGCAATTAACATTGGGACAAAGGTTAATTATTTTTTAGTAAGGATTTATGTTTACATTTAAAAAAAAATCTTGTTCTATGTTGTAACTTGCTTTAAATGTGTCCCTATTTATTAAACAGTGTTAGGTTAAATAAAATATGTTACTCTCCCAGTGAAGATCTTTTCATCCTTATGATCTTCCTGTGAACAAAGGAGAAAAAGATAAATGTTCACACAAGTGCATGTTTTGCCCAATGTCCCTGACAATAACCTAGTGCAAGTGCATGTTTTGCCCAATGTCCCTGACAATAACCTAGAAAGAATTTTTTTGTATCAGCGACTGAATGGTGGGGACACTGTCCACACTCAGAATTACATGTTCAGTCTGGATGGCGAGATGATATTTGCAGCATGCTAGGCACAGCCCAAGTATTGAAAATAGAAAGGCAAAAAAAAAAGAATCTCAATACTGTAATATTTCTGGTTCTGTGGCTGCAACAGTCTTCCGAGGTCAGAAAATTATGCCTGCAACTAAAATTAAAAAGATAGAAGGTAACGATTTAATGAAAACTGTTATGACAGCTTAAAGGATCTGTGGATCCCAAGCACTCTCATCACTGGGCACGCTGGATGCTCTCTAAAACTTCTATGGGTAGGAAAAAAGCCACAGACTAGAAACTTCCCACAGAGTAGGACCTAATCAAGAGGATAGGATCTAAAATAAAACAAAATGAGCTCCAGTCTTACCAATCTCCATTTATTTATTTATCACTTGCATCCCACTGGTTTAGGAAAAGAATTCGAGGTGGTTTTTAACGAAAAATTCAAAAGTATTGTCATCCTAAAATGAAATAACAAAACCCAAAAGTGGTGTAACAAAGGAAAAGATATTTGATTCCTCCTGGGTACCTCCATCTCTCAGATTTGCCCTCACACTGAGCAGCAGAATCACCTAAAAACAGGTCTTCAACACCTTCGGGTCTCTGCCGGGAGCCCCCTGCCCCTGACCAATCGCCTAGGCTTCCCACTTCACTATCAGTCCTGTTCTCGCTACCTTCTCGTCACCCCCACCTCAGGCCCTTCTGTTCAGCACCACTCCTTTGGTCTGACCTTCGGCTTCTCTCTCAGATTATCCCTCTGGTTTATTATGCAGGAAGAAATTGATCCAAGATCAAGGAGAGGGATTTAATACAAATTGCTGCTGACGTGGTATACCAATTTCAGCATTTATTGACTCTAACAAACTCTGTTTAGCCATGCCAGTGCACACTCACTTATACCTCTTGTCTGCATGCTTGGGAAACCCCGGTTCATTCAGTGGGACCACTGATGAGCTCTTTCCTCAATAATGTCCACTTTTTGCCCGTCTCCTGCTCTCACCCACTTTGGGTTTTCCAGTGTCGTGCTGGTCTGCCCCTGTCCTCAAAGAATAAATTTAGGATCCCTGTAGGCTCTAGACCAGAGGTTTCAAATTGTTTTGACCCAGAACCCACAGTAAGAAATACATTGTTGATCACAACGGGGAACACACACACACACACACACACACACACACACACACACACACATTCATTTATTCTGTTGCTCCCACAGAATTTCTGGCGGGTCTTTTCCAGTTATGGACTATGCCAAGTTGTCTTGGTCCCAGTAACAGAACCTTTACTGCATCCACCATCCTGAGTTGTCTAGGTCCTCCAGATCTTCCAACACCACCCCAAGCCTGATGCTAGCCCCTGAGAGCAGAGAGCGGTGCCAAACCATCAATGTATAGGATAACCTTTCAACCCCCTGGAAGTAAAGATAAGGAGAGAGCAGGAACAAGGGTTTTGTAGGGATGTCGATGTAATTCTCATCAGCTAATAAAATGCATTTCATCCAGAAAAACAAATTTTTTCTAGAAATAAACAGAGGAATTTATTGTGTGATATTCTTATATCTTCACTAAGCTTTGAGATGCAAAAAAGCTGCTGGAATCTTAATCTATATATAAAGAATTCTACAGTGTATGTCTTGGTTTTTGTCATTATTTACGCAGTTCATGTTTCTAGGTTTATTTTAGAAGTGTTCTAGAATTGTTCCTAGATTTCCCCCAAAGAGCATTTATTTAACTAACTAGCAGAACTGGGTTCTGATAGTCCCTAAGCGACCTTGAGAGGAATTCCACACTTGCTACTTATACCTCCTTACTTCATGTCCACTCCCCACTCTTTAACCCCTTGAGCTACAATTTGGTTACTCTTCACCCCCTTGAGATCAGACGTCAGTATTTCTCAAATGAACCTTTTTTCTAAGTATCAGTCAGGATAGGCTAAGTTATGTTGTAGTGACAAACAACCCTAAAACCTTAGTGGCTTAAAACAATCCAGTTTCTATCTCACCTAAGCCACATGCGTCCATCCCACATTGCTTGGGAGGTAAGGGGGCTCTGCTATATGTTGTCATCACTCAAAGACTCTGGTTTATAGAGTCTCCATATCCAGAATGGCCCCAGTCACCACGATAGGGAAAAAGAGACATGCGAAATCGAACAGCGACCCTTAAAGTCTTCTACCTCATAGTGTCATATGTCTCCTCTGCTCTCTTTTTACTCACCAGAACAAGTCACATGGCCATGACTAGCATCAAAAGAATGGAAGAAGTACCATCTTACCTTGTGACCAGGAAAGATACTATGAAGTTTCATGAACAGCCTTTCTCCATCAATACAAAGGATGTTTCTCCTCTGTGTCTCAACAGCATTTAACTCTGTTGACCACTTACCTTTCTTTAAATTCTCTTCTCCTTTGGCCCTGATCACTTCTTCTCTGACTCCTCCTATTACCATTCTTTTCTCTCTCAAAATGCATGTGGTCCCATCTTCTGAACTAAGATTCCATCCAGGATGGATCAGGATGGGGCCTAGAAGAAGCCAAATTCAAACTTTAATCATTAGTCCTACAAAGAATGATCATCTCAGAAAACTAGGGCAAAAGTAAATATGCGCAAATTTACCAAAAAACCCACATTTTTCTTCAAGTTCTTTCTTTTTAAATAGACAATAGAACCAACTGTCTAGAAATTCCACTCTGGAAAACCTACCTAACAGAAATAAAAGCCCCAATATATAAGGATACATCTACCAAGAGATTTATTTTATCATGGTTTATAGGAAGGCTTTTCTATAGAAAACCTGGGATTTTTTTTATAGAAAATCTGAGAACCTAAATGCCCAGGAGCAAGGACTGTCCCTGACTCCACTGTAACGTATTCATGGCATAAATTCCTATGTGGCTCTTTAAAAGATTGAAATCAATCTATCTCTAATTGCTCCTGGTGTACTGTTAAGTATGAAAAGCAGTTTGCAGAGTTACATTTAGGGTACAATTCCATTTTTATGAAAACAAACACCAGCACCAACCAAAAAAGTCCTAAATATGTGTTTCGGTTTGAGCCTAAAGGAAACTGCGGAAAAATACACAACAGCTTGTTAATGTTGATCATCTTAAGAGAATTAGAATGGAGGGCAGTGGGAAGAGATTTTTAACCTTCTTGTTTGTTTGTTTTTCGAGATTTCTAACCTTCTAAAAATGTCATCTTAGGATAGTCTCATAGACTACAACCACTGATACTATAATTTTTTTATTTAACATAAGAAAAGGTAATACAAAAGCAAACACTAAGAGTCTTCATTTACAAAGCAATGCAAATAAACCCTGTAACTCCAACACTGCCACCCGCCATGTGACCACCTGACCAGACGTATTTCATAGCTGCTATCCCAATGCTCTTATCAGCTTTTCACTTAACTTCACATCTCAAATGCTGGTTCTCATCACCTCTTGGTCACCACAAAGATCATTCCCTTTATCTCACCACCTTCTAAGGGACCGATCAACTGTAATTTATCAAACCGCTATTTCAAAGTAGATAGCATGACGACCATCACAATGCCAGGTCTGTCATTCTAGCCGATGCTTTCAAACATTATTTTTCCTTGAGATCCCTTTTATGTGATGAATTTTTGATGTACAGGCAATAGAAGTTTTTTTTATTCTGGTATGATTTAGAAGGTAAACACTGTTTTTGCATTACTCCTCATTAACTTCAGACTGTCCATAAATATTCCATGTACCATCACCATCAATTTACGTGTATTTATTCCAGCATAACTTTAGACTCTCTTTTATGGCAGATAGGGAATTACATCCTTTTTGAATTTTCTTACTTCTGTCATGCTCTCTCACTGATCATTACCTTAATCTGAGAGCTGGGGCGCCTGGGTGGCTCAGTGGGTTAAAGTCTCTGCCTTCCGCTCGGGTCATGATCTCAGGGTCCTGGGATCAAGCCCCGCATCGGGTTCTTTGTTCAGCAGGGAGCCTACTTCCCCATCTCTCTCTGCCTGCCTCTCTGCCTACTTGTGATCTCTCTCTGTCAAATAAATAAATAAATAAAATCTTTAAAAAAGAAATCTGAGAGCTAATATACTTCCTTTTGTGTCTTCGGTACCCTGCTTTCATTCCAAGCAAATTAAAATAATTATCTTCACTCCATCTCCTACCTCTGTTTATAAAAAGAGGAAATAAGAGTATATAATATATATTTGCTTGCCTGTTGGGGCATTAGAAACCTCTTCTGGTGTTATGTCTATTAGCCAGATATTTCTTTTTTTTAAGATTTTGTTTATTTATTTGACACACAGAGAGAGAGAGCACAAGTAGGCAGAGAGGCAGGCAGACAGAGCAGAGGAAGAAGGCTCCCAGCTGAGCAGAGAGCCTGATGCGGGGCTCGATCCCAGGACCCCGAGATCATGACCTGAGCTGAAGGCAGAGGCTTTAACCTACTGAGCCACCCAGGCACCCTATTAGCTAGATATTTTATTATTATTATTATTATTAGCTAGATATTTTAATAGTCACTTCTTACAGTGAGATGGGGATGAGAATCACGTAGATGGGACATAGGATTCGGGGGACATAGATATTTTATAATATTGATCTACCATCTCTCAGCTATGCCTTTATCTCTCCAAGAGGTACTTCCTATAGAAAAAAATCCCAATGGTCCCTAATTAGAATAATTTCATATTCCTCTATTATAACTTATAGTAGCATCAAAAGACAATGAATTCTATTTTCAGAAATTCTTAAGAAAAAGAGTGATACCAGATAGCTATGTCCATTCAACCTATTATTTTCTCATGGAAGATATTCTAAGACTTGGAAATGTTTAGGAACTATATAACTCAAATAGTTACTCTGTTAACTAGAATAATGAGTGCGAAAAGGAGACACTATAGATACACATAAATATTATTGCCTACGAACTGTAACTATTGCCTATAAACTGTAACTATTATCTCAACCACCTATTTTGAAGATAAATAGAAATTATGTAAGTGGCAAAGGGTAGTATCTAAGAGAACCAAGAATAAGTAATGGAAGAGTGGAAAGGAGTGACTGAATATTATCAGTGTTTATGTCTTGTTTATATACAGTCCATGAGGCGATGGTGGGAGAGGTAGGAAGCATTCCTGACATCTCTTTCAGCACTTTGTTTTTGGGTACTATGTATGTTTGGATTATATCCACCTTGTGGTTTCACCATTATAATCTTCTATAGTACCCATTTTACTTTTTTTTTTTTTTTACAGGTTTCTACGATTCTTATCATTGTAGAGCAAATTTTCAAAAGATCTTATTTATTTGAGCTAGAGGGAGCGAGACAGAGAGAGAGAGAGAGAGAAAACACAAGCAGGGAAGGGGAGGGGCAGAGGGAGAAGCAGACTACTCACTAAGCAGGGATCCTAATGAGGGACTCGATCCCGGGACTCCAGGATCATGACCTGAGCCAAAGGCAGATGCTTACTTAACCAACTGAGCCCCCCACGGACCCCTGTAGAGCAGAACTTTAAGCTCTTCTGTTTATATTCATAACTGCCAATTCCTTGAGATTGACCTGCGGATTTTGTTTTGTTTTAATTTCCATGCAGGTCATGGAATACAAAGAGAAACAGGCAAATGTTCTCAGAAAAGAAAATCATCTCTGTCATCACTGAAGGATTCACAATATAGAGAAAGAGACAGGCGTAGAAATAATTGCAGCTATATAAAAAGCAGCACTAGAAAGAGACGTGTCAAATTATATGGGAAGAAAATAAGGGGTAATTAGAGAGCTAACATTTGACCTTGGTTGAAGAGGACCTTATCCACATAAGTACATGGATGGGAAGCATTCCAAGCAGAAGGAACAGTACCTGCAAAGATATGGTGGCTTAACTAGTGAGGGCCTGAAAGGAACTGGGCGAGAATAATTTATATGAGGGAAAAGACCGTGGGTTTTCCCACACCTCAAATCGAAATGAGTCAACTCTAGTTGACTGTTCAGTCCCTCCAGGAATATGTCATTTTGTAAGTAAGTCAATTCAAAGTGTGCTTTATATTCTAAAAAGACTCTGAAAACCCTGAGTTCTCTGAGGGTAGCTTCAGGATGGTCCCAGAACACACTACCATAACATCAACATTCAGTACGAGAGGAGGCAGAAGATGGGTTTTCAACTCTCAGAATTGTGGTGCACCTGTCAAAGTCCACGAAATTAGCTACGTAAATATCATAGGCCTACCTATCCGGTGACAGCATAAACCTCAACCTTTTCATCAAGTTAAGAAATAAAAATAAAGGAGGGCTCTCTATGTGTCTTCTCATAGAAAGTCCAGCTACTTGCACATCTAGGTTTTCTATACTTCCTTTCCCCAGGCTTTTTTTTTTTTTTTCATGTCAACTGTATGTCTTCTTTTACAAAACAATTTCTCTCCTGTGGGTCTGCACTTAGTGCTAGAGTTTTGCTTTTCAGAAACACTAAGGAAGGGAAAAAACAAAGAATACATTTTGAGCTGGAGTTGCACTGAGAGGCTGGTGTTCCTGCCAGAGCTTCTGCGAGAGAGAATCCCAAGAACTTCGGTTGGGTGATTGGCGATGCACAGTGAAGCTCGCTCGGGCCAGGGCAGGCTGACGGGGAGAGAGAGCAGATCTTCTGAAATGTAAATGTGTCCAGCCTCCTTCTCGGCCTGCAGGACCAGGAAACCAGAGCGCTGAAGGCGACTTTGGCATGAATAATGCATGACAGCCTGGGACAGTGGTGGTTCTTAAGACTGATATTTGTTGGAGTAACAATGGGATCAAGTTGTTTCGGACATTTCAATGAAATTCAACAAATGTTTATTAAATACTTGGAGCATGGCTGCCAGTCACTGTGCCGGTTTCGTTGCACTTCTGCAGAAGCTTCCAAGAAAATGGGTTTCGGGCTTTGTCCTCAAGACAAAGGGAGATGGAACAAGGGCACAGGCCATCCTAATAAAGTGCACAAAATGCAAATGCCATGGAGAGGTCACAATCGTGTCCATGGGGGTTGAGGGGAAACAAGGTCAGGGTGGTGGAGAGGCGCCGGAAGGAGATGGAAAGAAGTGGTTTGGGGGAGTGGGGCAGCAACAATGCTGAGCATCCAATGATGTGCCAGGAACGAGCAGGAGATGTCACACTTAATTGTCCCAGCAGCCTTACCACACGGGCCTTGCCATCCCCATTCCACTGACGGGCAAAGTGAGGCTCTGGGGAGCCGAGCAGCATTGGCCCAAACTACAGCTATTAGAGGATCGAACCAAAGCTGAAGCCCAGATATGTCTTTTCATGCAGCACTGAGCTGACTTTTCTAGGAGTAAAACTGGGGACTGTCTTCAGGAGTAAGGAAACAGCCAAATCAAAGGCATAAATGCAGCAAAGGACAACATATATTATGGAAACAGAGTGATCTGATTAAACTAGGGAGAGAATGGAGACTGATGGGGCTTTGAAGGCCAGGGCGAGACGTTTCTATTTTTGCTGGCAACAGGGAGCCATGGGAAGTTTAGCAAAAACGCCGTGACTCTATCAGTGCTTTAGCAAGTGGACCTAGATAAATTGTACAGGTGGGATGAGAGTGGAAAGAAGTTAAAGTTGCTTTCCTAGTTCAGAGTTGAGGAGGTATCAAACTTCGGTGCAGGAAGAATCTACTTGGCCTTCTTCTTCACATCACACACCTGTTCCGTAGTTGAAACCACGTGGCGCCTACCGGCAACTTAGAGACCCATCTTGTTCTTACAAGAGTCAATGACTCAGGGGCCACTTCTTGTGACAAGGCTGCTATTCTATTTGAGTGGCCACCACCCTCTTTCCATCCGATTCTATTCTTTTTCCCTGTGTAGGTAAGTGTGAGCACACATATATTCATACGCCCACAGAGACACATATGCTCTAGTTTTGGCCCCAAGCTTCGAGTCCTCCAGACACTTGCCTCCCCTGCAATATCTCATTGGTCCCAACACCTGCCAGCATCCCCACCTCTTTCCTCCTGTCCGATTGTACAGCAGCGCATCGTCACTTTCCCTGCCTGGAGCACGAGTTTCGGGCACTAGACTCCTTCTTCTCACTTGGTGCCTCCTGCTTTGCTTTGCTTGAGGTGGGGCTTATCACCAGTTGCTGTTCACTCTCGTAGGCCTGTTTACTCACCATGGTCTGGCCCATTTCATTATCCTCCGCACCCCCTCTACACAGAAGCAGCAGGTACAGACAAGAGGACGTGAGTATCAGAAATGAACAAAGGAAGAACCTACTAGGACTTAGAGATAGGCTGAAAAATTAAATGAAGGAGAATAGGCCAAAGTTTGCTCATTCACTCATTCAACTAACACCATGTCCTCCTATCGTGTTCAAGGTTAGGTCTTGGCTATATAGTGATAAAAAACAGTATGCATGCCTTTGTTGACTTTACAGACTAGTTGAAGAGATGGGTGTAAAAGTAAACAAACAACTAAAAATTAGGACTGTCTCGGATCTTTAAGAAATTTAGAGAAGATAGTGTCCAGATTTTAATGAGGGGCAAGTGTGCTCAAGGGTTGGAGAGGAGGCAGCAGGCAGATGAAGTGAATCACTCACAGAAAGCAGACAGGGGTCTGGAGCAAATCATAACGGGAAGCAGTGTAGTGAATATCTAAATCACTTGCAACCAAATGTAGCTGCCCTCTTGTCCCCAACCCTTCAGGGTCCTTGGTTCTCTTGTCCTGGTATCCTGCCTTTGCCACGAATCACCCCTGGCGTAGAACTCAGCATCTTTTCTCATCTCCTTGCACCTCGTGCTCCCCATGGCATCGGTGAGGAAGGTGGACTTGAATGGAGATCCCAAAAAGAAGGAGGTGGCTCTCACATCCCACAATCCCACATGTCCATTGTCTATTCTGGCCAGCAGTTCGGTCTTTTGTTCCTTTTGTTTCATTTAGTTGCTTGTTTTCTTTCCTTCTCTCTCCCTTTTCCACCAGTACTCAATTCCTGTAACCCTTTTATCTTCGATTTCCCTTGGAGGATCTCTTTTCTATCTCTTCTACTATGTAGATGTGCTCCATTCCTACTCTCCAGCTGACGTGCTGACTCCATTACCCCACCCTGGAAGCAAAGGGTCCTCAGGTAAACAGGCTCCACCTCCTTAAAGCACACTATCGTGGGGCACCTGGGTGGCTCAGTCAGTTAAGCACCTGCCTTGCCTTCAGCTCTGGTCATGAAACTGGAGTCCCAGGATCAAGTCCCCCATCGGGCTTCCTGCTCAGTGGAGAATCTGCCCCTCCCTCTGCCCCTGTCCCCTCTCCAGCTCTCTCTTTCACTTTCTCTCAAATAAATAAATTAAATCTTAAAAAGGAAAAAACCAAAACCAAAACAAACAAACAAAAAAACAAAACAGAACAGAACACACTATAGTGACTCGCTTTTGTTACTTGAAATGTCTTATGAGTCTTGCTTCTCTACCCAACCCTGACTTGCCTTTCGTGTCCCCCACACTCTCAGGCGTCCTCACTCCTTCCTGCCTTATTTCTTCCAAACAAATATAACTCTCTCCCCATGAAGAATTCCAGCAACAAAAATGTCTCTACGTTATTGCAAGTTATTTATACATGTCCTCAGAACAAACCGCTATTTTAAAGTTTAAATATCAAAAGGTATTCCCTGTTTCTCAAGTAGTAAAGGAGAACTCATCCGTGACAGGCATGGTAATGCTCCACCATCCTCTAGCCCCAGCAAAGATGTCCACAGGCTAGTCCCCAGAGCTGGGGCATATGTGACCTTACATGGCAAAAGCAACTCTGCAGATGGGCTAAAAAAAAATCTTGAGAGAGGAGATCTTCCCAAGATAGTCTGGGTGGGCCCATGTAATTACAAGGGATTTTATAAAGAAAGAAGAGACATGTCAGAATAGGATGTCAGTGTCAGAGGTGGGGAAGACCCAACTGGCTTTTGTTGGCTTTGAGGATGGAAGGGGACATCAAGCCAAGGAATGAATGCTGTAGGCACTCTGTTTACATGGGGTGATCGCCACTGAGGCCTGGAACAGTGGGCAGCAAGAAGCCAAGGAGAAGGCTGACCTGTTTGGGAACCATGTCTTTTGGTGGCTTAGGGGCTGAGATGCCCAGAACACTGAGTTTTGTTTTCTGTATGTTGAAGTTGTTTCCTTCAAACAGTTAAGTTTTGTTGAAATGTATGGCTTAAGCTTAGCTGTGTCCTGGAGAAAGAGAAGGGAGAATCTTATCTAACCAACCACTTTGGTTATAAGGTGGCAAAGGGTGACCCAGAGGCCAGAGGTGACAAGAAATGGTCAAAACACAGTTCTCGCTCACATAAACTTTCTAGGAGAAAACTCAAAAATTCTGGGGAGTAGGGTGGGATCCTCTTGAGAAAAACCCCACGGAAGACCAGAATTCCTGCAATCACTAAGGACGGAATCTTGACCAATTTTGGTTTGATATTTAAAGGGTGATTCTGTGGGGCAGAGAGATAGGGGGGAACCTGGGAGTTATATATATCTACACAGTCTTGCATAGATTTTTAAAACAAGCATGGGTAAGAGGAATTTTCATTTGGACAGCTCCATATCCCAGTTAAAAGCACTAAGATAACTCCCAGGCCAGACATGCATTTATTTGTCATTCCCTCAACACAGTTACTTAATATTATAAAAGAATTAAAACAGACATGAGGGGGGGCTCCCAGGTTCCCTGGCTTCAGCCTTAGCTCCTTTCCCCATTCCTCCCTCCCCTCTTTTTTTTTCCTACTATCACCTCCCCACTTCTAGCAGATAAGGCGCAAAGTTTAAAAAACAGTGCTTGAAAGATCTGTCCCAGGGTTGCACTAAGGATCCCAAACCATAGGCAAGTTCCAAGCATAGGCTTCCTAGCGCTTAGTGACGAAAGGGACTACCTGCACCAAGCCACAAGGACACCACCCCTCTCTTCTCTTCACCTCGTAAAACCTGCTTTGACCGGAGAGTCATCTGGTTGTCGGCTGCTCCCTGATGCCCATCAGCTGAATAAAGCCTTTAGCCTCTACCAGGTCACTTAAACTGTTTTTCTCGACCGCATTTCATGTAAGTTAGGCACTTCCTTAGGTGTTTTATCTCTACTGTCTCATTTAGCCTTCACAAATAAGCCTGAAATAAAAATCTTATTCCCATTTCACAGATGTCAGTGCTGAGCCTGGGGTAGATGGTACAACCTGCCCGAAGTCAAACAGCCGGTACATGGTACAGTCATGGTTTAAACCTGTATCTCCCTGACTCCACCCACAGGTGCAGACAGAGATGTGGCAATCAGGAGACAGGGGACGGTGGCCGGGAGCTGAGGAGGGGAGGGAGGAGAGAACGTCCCCTAGGTACCAGGTTCTGTGCTACCTGCCTTCATACAATCTGTCTCATTTCATCCTTACAAGCCAGTGGAGTGGCCACTGTGATGTCCAGGTTACAAGTGGAAGCGTGGAGGCTCCAGAGAATAAGTGACTTGTCTGAGTTCACCCAGCCCGGTGGTGGCCTTGGCTCCCTCCCCACCCACTTCCTGTGAATGATGTGCCACCGGCTGTCCTTCCCACACACACTTCTTGTGTCTCCTTCTCAACTTGTGGAGAGCTTTCTCTCTACCCTCAAGGTCATGAATTCTCAAAGGAAACTCTCTCTAAACCTTTCCTTCCCTCCCTCCAAGGTACTTCCTTATAGCCATTCTAGAAAAAAATGCATTTATACTTACCACGGCCACTTCCTTCCTTCCCACCAACTCATTTCAGCCTGGCTTCTGCACCCAGCCCTCTTCTGAAACTGACCTAAGGCCACGCACCAGTCAAGGTTCTCGGGGGCAACAGAATCAGTAGGACATACAAAGAGAGGAAGAAAGAGAATTATTATAAGGAATTGGCTCATGTGATTATGGAGGCTGAAAAGTCCCATGACTCACCATCTGCACAATGGTGGCCCAAGAAAGCTGGAGGCGTAGTCCCAGTCCGAGCCCAAAGGCCTGACAACCAGAGAAGATAATGGTGAAAGGCCCAGCACAAGGGCGAGAGAAGACTGATGGCCTGGCCTAATAATCAGGCAGAGACCAAACTCTTCCTTCCTCCTGCTTTTTGTTCTAGTCAGCCCCTCGGTGGTGTCCACCCCTATTGAGAAGGGCAGCATGCTTTACTTAGTCTGTCAGTTCAAGTGCTCATCTCATCCTGAAACACCCTCCCGGCTACATCCAGAATAATATGTAACTGAATATCTGGGCCCCCTGTGACCCAGTAAAGCTGACACATCAACTAACCATTACACAGAGATGCCCTAATGGTCAAACCCTTCACTGCTTCTCAGCCTCCATCCTCGAAGAGCGTTTTATGGATTTGACAGTGTTTCTGTAGAGTCGGCATGTAAAACAGACGGGAGTGGAGCATATTGTGCCTGCTCTTGTGGCAGGGGAGGGTCTCGGCCCAGCCTCTCAGCCTCTCTTCTTTCTCCTCCTCCCTGCAGCACTCTCCAAAGAACCTCAGGGGCACCCTAGAATTGTGAGGGGCAGACACTGAGTGCCACTCTGCAGAGAAAAGAGCTCAGGATTTGACAGTGGCCTGACCCGGGTTGGATATCTGGTGCCCCCAAATCCACTCCTGCAGCCGTGAGGAGTTACGGGAGCCTGTGGTTGGTTTGCTCCCACCCTGGAAAGGAGGGGGGCTAGTTCAAGAGAGCTGACTGATGGAAAAGGAAAAAGAGCACTGAGGAGTCAACACCACCGTGAACTTGGTCCTAGGAACATGGTTAAAAAAAACCTTTAGGCAGAATAAACAAAGAGTATTGGGATTTACTCTCAACCTTGAACCCTTAAAAGAAAGCCAATGTATCAGAGTAACTTGCATCTCCTACAGACAGTGTGCTCTCTTTTTTTTTTTTTTAAAGATTTTATTTATTTGACAGCGAGAAACAGAGCGAGAGAGGGAACACAAGCAGAGGGAATGGCAGCGGGAGAAGCAGACTTCCTGCCAAGCAGGGAGCCCGATGCAGGGCTCGATCCCAGGACCCTGGGATCATGACCTGAGCGGAAGGCAGACGCTTAACGACTGAGCCACCCAGGCGCCCCGACAGTGAGCTCTTTGAGGGCATGACCAGGTCATAGACTTTGCTGCTTCTCCAAGCCCAGCCCTGACATGGAATCTCAGAGGAAGCTTCACTAACATGTGGTGGGTGGCATAAAATTGAAGTCCACCCCCACACCACACACATTTTTTTGTCCTTAGAAATCACCCTCATCTCCGAGCCCACGGCTCTCCATGGGTCCAGGGAGCAATTTTGCTGACATTTCTATATTTATGTTAACCATTTCCAGCCAATTGCACGGGTATCTAGAAGGTAAGCAAGGTACCAAAGTGGAGTGAAATTCGACTTTGGAAAAAAACCTTACACAACCACAGGAAAGTTTGCTTGTTTGTCAGTTCGTTGTTAAAAACATTATAGTTTTTCACGGCAGACCCTCTGTTTTGCTGTCAGAGGAAGGAATAAATGAAGGGAGCGTGTGCTCCGCCTGGGAATTCAGAAGAGATGGCTGCGTGGTTTTTGCTTTTTTCCCTCGTCCCGATCAGCACCTGTCAACTTAACTCACGCAAATTCAGAGTGAGGCATTTTACAAACTTTACGACAGTGTGATCTATTTCCTGTCAAATTAGCGCAATTCTCGCTTTTTACCAGCTTTTGTTACGTAGATCTATAGATGATTTTAATTCTATTGTCCTCGTCTTTATTAAACCGATACCCTCTACTGCATTAAATTGGGTCGTAAAAATTGTATCACGTTATTTTATGTAGCATAAATATAAGTCGTGTGTTCGGCGTACTGTCAAGTGTTGGTGGTAATGAATAACTGACTTTCACTGCCCGCTGAAAATGCTGACGCTCCCTCCCACTCCACAGCTGTGGCTCATACTTGACTATTTTCAAGCTACCCCATCTCCGCTTTCCCCTGAGAATCACCTGGTGAGACAATCACCTATTCTATTTCTACCTAATTGTATCATCTCTCCACTGAAAATAAAGAAAAAGGAAAATAAATCCACAGCAGTCCCCGTCTTTGCTCATGACGCAGATTCCCTTGTGAGATTTTTCTTAGGCAGGAAGAAACTGAAGGCTTTAAATTTTGAGAAAATGCATAGTCTCTTGGTGACCTGGCTGGATGAGACCCACTTCTTCAAACTTTGGTGTCCTGTGAAGCCTTCTGACACTAGTATCTATATTTACCACGGGCCACTGACCATTCACTTAATCAGGGTTCTCGTGGCCTCAAGGGACTGGGGCCAAGTCACCAAGACAGTGCCCGCAGAGGACACGCTGGGAATGGCAGAGCCAGGAAATTGAGTGATTGCCAGTTTAGAAGACTCCAGAGAGGCAAACTGCCCAGGAAATCTCCAGTGGCTAGCCAGGCTGCAGTCTTTTGGCGGAAGGGAAGCCTCCTAAGGGACAGAAACGTTTTCATCCCTAAGCTGGGGGACAGCGGTAAGAGTGGGGAGCTAGTGGGCTCCACTTTCTGAAATAAAAATGGATGTTTGACGATCACCAAGACTTCCTCATCTATCTCACAAAAGGGTCACATACTCTATACCTGAGGCAGGGAGCGCAAAGTGTCTGCAGAGCTCTTATTTCTGTCACCTGTCTCTGTGTCCTTGTAGAGACCCACAGGGAAATGCTTAAAGCACAAAATAAATAAGTACTTGCCTTGGAGAGCAGGGAGGAAGCACGGAATTGGATAAATTGCAGGCCACGGTGCATCTGAGATTGGGGGGCAGAAAACCAGGGGAGAGTGATGGAAGCTCTAGTGGAAATAAAAGCAAGACCATGTCACTGGGGTTTGTATCAGGAAAAGAAAAAGCAGAAAACAGGCTGCTGGGCAGGCCTGAGGGAGCACCCCGGGCAGAGCAGCAGGCAGACCCTGCCTGCCTAGATCTCATACTAGCTCATCCATGGCTGGTGGGCTGCTAATCAGGGAGTGGAGGCCACCCCGGGCCAAAGAATCCTGCATTCAAATCTTTGCCACTGTTGGCAGTGTAAACACGGACCAGCGTCTTCATCTCCCCACGCCTTCGTAAAACGTGCACAACAGTAATTTCTTAAGGTTATCATGATTTTTTTCCATTTTTTCTCCCAGCCTTGCTATCAAAATCTCTCAGAAATATTTGGTTCTCAGACACGTTTGGGGAAAAAACCAAAAACAAATAACATTTGGACCCTCTAGCTAAGGAAAGACAGCTTGGTCCTGTCAGTGACATCCAAGCCCAGCTTGGACCCTGACAGGGAGGAGTCCTTTGGGGCTCATAGTTCATGGTGTTCATTTCCAAGTTAACCCCTGTTTTATTAAGGACAACAAATCATGCTATCCATTTGTCTTTAGACGGTTTACAGTGGCATCTGGATTCTGAAGTCGCCATGTGTTCCCAGACACAGCCCAATCCAACCTAGGAGGGACTGTTTCAGATGGTGATGATGAAAGAAGGCAGCTCCCAGGCAAAGGATTACACCCAGGAAGAGCTGTCAGTGCCCTGAAGAAGTGCAGGGATCCAGAAGTAGGGGAAAACAAGCAATTGTGCAAACGAAGCAGAATCCTGAGCTGCTCTGCCCCTGGATCAGGGAGTCTAAGAGTATGCATGTGGGTGGAGGGTAGCCCTGGACAGAGATGCCTAGCCATTCCTCACCAGTGCACTGCCTTTGTTCAGATCCTCCAAATCCGCTTGGACTTTAGCAACAGTCTCCTGTAAAGAAATGAGAGCACGCAGAGCCTCCCAGTTTGGGAAGAAGAGAAGGTGACTCTGGCAAAGAGTGGTGGCTAGAGGTGGCTGGCCAGAGAGCCCTCACCAAACTCTCTCATCTCCCACTCAGGGCACCACTCCTGATTTGCTGCCACTCCCACCATACGGACCCTGAAAGTCAGGTGGAGAGGGGGACCACCACTTCTGCTTTATGGGTCTGACCCAGGTATGGGCTTAAATCTCTACTTTTAGGTCCATTTAGAACCGCCGAGAAAGATGGAAATTCCAAGAAAATTTCACTAAATCCAGAGAGAGAGTAACTTCCCAGAATGCACATCGCACAAATACAACACGATTTCTAGAGTTTTTGGAGCTCCAGAAATGAACTTCTGCTCCTATAGGAACAGAGACAGTTAGGCTTCCAGAGTCCATGTTTCCATGTTCCTGTCTAAGGGACATACCGCTTCTTCAAGTCATTGATAACTTGGTATTGACTGGGGTATGTTACAAGGCGTAAAAAGAAACGCCAGGAATGTGGAGAGACAAATCAGGGGTCAGGACCATCAAAAGAAGGTCCCAGTATGGACAAGAGACTATCACATCTCAAAGAGCTACTCTCCATATATTATTGTTATGGCAGACATGAACCATGCCTGGTTCTCTGAGCAATGGAATCAGGAGTTGGTAAAAGCAATAAAAGTGAGATAGAGCCAAGAAGTCCTTATTCACAGAAGCCAAAAGGATAAGGAGTATATGCTTAGACAATTTTTCCTTGGAAAATGTAATCGTTTTTTAGCATGCCTTCCCTGACCTTTTTTCCTTAGTAATTTCCCAAGATGGCTACCACAAATGTCTTCCTACCACGGACAGGCATGGCTTCCACTCTTCAAGAAGTGAAATCTACATCTCCTCCTCTCGCATCTGGTCTGGACTTGGGACCTGTTTTGACAATACAATACAGTGAAAGTGACCTTCTAGGACTTCCAGGCCTGAAGAGAACTAGCGGCTTCTAGGCCCCACTCTTAGAAGCAATCTGCCAAAAGAAGGCCAACTACGCTGCTATGAGGAAGTCCAAACAAGCCAGGTGGAGAGGCCACTTGGAAGGTGAGAGATGCCTGGCCAGCAGCCAGCTGCTCCAGTCCTCTGAGATGACTAACTAGACAGGCAAGCAAAGGGGCCATCATGGACTCTCTGCTCTAGCAGATGACACATAAAGCAGGACAGTTTCCCAGCCAAGCCAAGCCGAGATTATAGGATCATGAGGAATCATAAATTGTTGTTTTAGTTGTGGTGTGACTTGTTGCACAGTAATAAAAAATTGAAACACCACCCTGTGCCATAGTAAGTCATCACCACCCCGGTCCTACCTAGGGTTTTTGGTACACCCTTTTGTAATTGTTGGATTTCTAATTGGTTAGTCTTCTTTTAGAGTCCGTAAAGACAAGGACTGTGTCTCAAGCATCTCTGATTCCCTAAAATAGCAGGTGCTCAATAATTAGTTGTCGGGTGGATGACTGGATAGATGGCTGGGTGTCTAGGGGCTAATAACTACAGGGGCCCTTTTCCTTCAAGGAGCCGAAAGGAGTAATCTAGCTGAAGAGAAGAGTACTTTCCTGCAGCCCCTTCCTCTGACATTTGAAGGGAAGTGAGAGAATTTAACACAGAAATACAGAGAATTTAGAACCCGAGGATGAATGAGGGAACTCCTTCATCAGCTTCTATGAGGTAACAGAAAAACCGCCGAGAAAGATGGAAATTCCAAGAAAATTTCACTAAATCCAGAGAAAGAATAACCCCTTCTTCTGGATAAATAAAAAAATTTATCTTTATCTCTTTATCTTGGTCTGTGCCCCCCGTTCCATTCATAGAGCTCCTGAAATCCTTGTGGTTTTGTAAGTGATAAGAGCACCAGGGGCATCTTTTGTTCTATTAAAGCAGCTCTGGGTGAGCTTCTGGATAGCTTCTGGATAGGGGCTGGTCACCAGGAAGACCAAGCTGTGATTAGAAGCTTGGAATTTTCAGCTCCACCCCTCCCGTTCTCTGGAGAGGGGAGAGGGACTAAAATGCAGATAATAGGGACGCCTGGGTGGCTCAGTGGGTTAAGCAGCTGCCTTCAGCTCAGGTCATGATCTCAGGGCCCTGGGATCGAGTCCCACATCGGGCTCCTTGCTCAGCAGGGGAGCCTGCTTCCCCCTCTCTCTCTGCCTGCCTCTCTGCCTACTTGTGATCTCTCTCCTTTCTGTCAAATAAATAAAATCTTTAAAAAAAATAAAAAATAGGGGCGCCTGGGTGGCTCAGTCGTTAAGCGTCTGCCTTCGGCCCAAGTCAGATCCCAGGGGTCTGGGATTGAGCCCCGCATCGGGCTCCCTGCTCCGCGGGAAGCCTGCTTCTCCCGCTACCATTCCCTCTGCTTGTGCTCCCTCTCTCGCTGTGTTTCTCTCTGTCAAATAAATAAAATCTAAAAAATAAATAAATAAATAAATAAATAAATAAATAAATAAAAAATAAAATAAAATGCAGATAATAATTGATCATGCCTGTGTGAAGAAGCTTCCATAAAATTCCAGTAGAATGGGGTTCAGGGAGCTTCCAGGCTGGTAAACACATCCATACCAGGAAGGTGACACACCCCAACTCCACAGGGACAGAAGCTCCTGTGCTCAGAATCCTCCCAGACCTCACCCCATGTATTTCTTCTTCAGAATGTTCATCTGTAGACTTTATCATATCCTTTAATAAACCAGTAAATGTAAGAAAATGTTTGAGTTTTGTGATCCATCCTAGCAAATTAATTGAACCTGAAAAGGATGTCTGGGAACCTTCAATTAGTGGCCAATTCAGACAGAAGTTGTGAGTAACCTGGAGATCTCTCAGTTGTGACCGGCATCTGAAGTGGGGTGGAAACACCTTGTGGGGCTGAGTCCTTCACCTGTGGGAGCTGGCACTAACTCCAGGCAGATACTTTCAGAATTGAGTTAAATCGCAGACACCCCACTGGTGAGAATTACTTGGTATAGGGATAGACCTCCACACATTTTGTGATCAGAAGTGTCAAAAGTGGTGGCTGGGTTGTGGACAATGGGGAGGGTATGTGCTATTAAGTGCTGTGAAATGTGTAAGCCCGAAGATTCACAGACATGTACCCTGGGGCAAATAATACATTATATGTTAATAAAAATTAAAAAAAAAAAAAAAAAAAAAGAAGTGTCAAAAGTAAAGTGTTTCCTGTGAAAGTAAAGGAGGAAACACCTAATAGGGAAGAATGGGGTTTTCCCCTATACAAAGAAAGGGAAAAACTGAGTTTTTGCTTTACAACTTCCATCACGTCAGTGGTGAAGGACATACAGTCATATATTGAGGACAATGATGGGATAGATTTGAGATAGAGACTCAGAGAAAGGGCTGGGACAGATAATGCAAAAAAAAAAAAAAAAAAAGGCATTAGAATGACTACCAAGAAGAAAACATTACTGGGAATGTCAGTCTTAGGCAAAGGCTATTGACAGAAGCTTCTTAGAAGGAGAATCACCTTTCTATCCAGGAAGAAATAAAAAGATACAAATTTTAAAAATGGGGGCGCCTGGGTGGCTCAGTGGGTTAAAGCCTCTGCCTTTGGCTCAGGTATTGATCTCAGGGTCCTGGGATCGAGCCCCACATCGGGCTCTCTGCTCAGCAGGGAGCCTGCTTCCCCCCTCCCTCTGCCTGCCTCTCTGCCTACTTGTGATCTCTCTCCTATCTATCAGATAAATAAATAAATCAAAACCTTTAAAAAAATTTTAAAAAATGAAAGCTTTTCACCTACTAGAGATGGCTGAGATTTGAATTCTAGAGAAATTCCACGGGTTGCCGGAAAGGCCAAATTGAACTGACCATGAAGTAAATTCATAAAATCATAAATTCATGATTAAATTTATGAAAATAATTGTACATTTTTTTTCATATAATAAGACTCAACGTACTCAGCAACTTTTTAGACGAGGTGAGGCATGCACCATCTGTGTAATAAAAATTGTCACCAAATGCTTTCACACATCCCGATGTTTAAATGTGTCGTGAGGTCAAAGGGGGGAAATGGTAGCGGCTAGAAATTTTTAAAAATAAATCTTTATAAGTTACTTTGGAAATTAAAATCAACCTATGAAGAGTAATAACTGCTTCTGAGGATTATCACAGATTCTTCAAAAACCAAAAGTTAAATATAGCAGGTCTTCATTTACAATCACCATGTTTGGGTTAAGAAGCATTGTGTTATCTAGTTTCTTGGCATTTTTCTTAAAATTATATTGAATCTGATTCTCCCCAGCCTCTGACTGGCCAGTCCCTGTTCCCTATATTCCCCTAGAATCTTACACAGTCCAGAAAATTCAGGAAGGAACACTACTGGTCATAGCTATATCATATACCGTTTGTCGATACCCACGTGGCCTTTTGAAGATAGAAAGTTTTATGTATCGTGTGCCTCATTTAAAATATAGTGTGTTAGTACAAAAGTTGAGTTTTAGTAAGACCAACAGATCGAGAGATGATTACCATTGAATAGACAGTTTGTAACTCACTGTTCCCAAAAGGGGAGGTGAAGCCAGGCCATGTAGGGGCCACATGGAGAAGCACCAGGGTTGGTTAGGAGGCACAGGGATGGGGGCAGAGCTAGGTGCAAGAGTCTTCATTGGGTTTCCTTCAGAAAGGAATAGACAAGGCATGGTAGGCAGGTTTGAGGTTGGCTTATATGAATTATTTCAGTGGGGTCTCGTGCATAGGAGTTGTCCCTGGTTGTCCGGGACCTGGCCCTACGGTGATTAGTGCACGTGGATAGTGGTTCAGAGGATGAGAGTCAGATAAAGAAGGCAGTAGGGTGTGGGCTCTGGATTGGTCAGTTTGCATGTGAAAAATACTCTCAAAGGTAAGCTATTTACTACCTCCAGGAATTGGCTAGCCATGAGAGGAGCAGTCCCTCAGAATGAGCAGGGACCTAGATGTCAACGCGTCAGAACACAGAAAATAAAAGACAGGGATAATTCAGTGCCGAATGTTTGTGCAGGGCCAATGGACTTCTGTGCAGCCTGGGAGTCTCGGTGTGGAAGAGCCAGTCTCCCTGGGAGCTGCCATTTCCCTTACCTTTTGGAGAGCCTACCACCTCCCAAGAAACTACCTCCCCCCTCAGCTCTGGGAACTGCTATCCTCTCCCAGATCAGATACCTCCACTTATACCTTCCACATTCGTTACAATACTTCTGGCTACAAGTAATTAAAAAAAAGAAAAATCTCAACTCAACTTGGCTTTTAAAATAAAGGGAAGTCTTGGCCTACTTACTGGTAGGAAAGTCTTCAGGTATGGTTGTAAGACCTCTAGTGCCATGTGTGGTGGTCCTAAATTATGACTGCGAAGTTTTTGATGCTTCTCTTTTCAAAAGTGAAGCTTCATTCTCCTCCCCTGCAGTATGGGCTGGACTTAGTGGCTTGCTTCTAATGAGTAGAATGGGGCGGAAGTTATGGTGTGTGACTTTGGGGACTGTAACGAAAAAGGAGTTCAAGTTTCCTCATTCTGGAGGAAGTCAGCTACCATGTTGCAAGGATACTTAGGCAGCCCTACAGAGAGGGTTCTCCCAACAGCAATCACAGGGACCGCCTTAGAATCAGCTCCTCCTGCCCCAGACGAGCCTTCAGATGAGGGCAGCCCCACCTGACATCCTGACTGCAGCCTCCTAAAAGACCCTGGGAACCAGAACCACCAGGCCAACCCACTCCCCAAAAGTTGCCTGCTCCACACACCCCTCTGGGAGGCCCCTTCCAGAAACTCCAAGCTTTTGAAAATAAAAGCAAGGACAAGGGGTTGCCGTCATACAATGGATATTTCTATTGCCAAACTTCCCAGAGACAAAAGGAAACAAAAGCCTGGCTCCCTCTTTTGTCACGGGAGCGGGGGATGTGGAGGGGAAAATATAATGACAGCAAAATACAACTTACCATCTCAATGAATTAACTGGCCTCATAGTTTAGTGGGTCTCTGATGACTCCCTCTAAGAGAAAATCTATACATACTGGTCTCTGCCCCCAGTTCCTGGCATGAAATTCCTAAAACTCTTGTAATTGCCTAAGTGACTACAGGGCTAAGAATATCTTTTGTTCTAAAACTTGGTCTTTGACCCCAGTTCCTGACACAGGGTTCCTAAATCCTCTGGGATTTCCTGGGTGATAGCAGTGCTTTTTTGTTCTAATGAGGCAACTCTAGGTGGGCTCCTGGACGGGCCATGGTCCACGGTGGGCTCCTGGAAGGGCCGTGGTCACCAGAACCACCAAGCCATGATTAGAAGCTGGTAATGTTCAATCCCACAGCCCACTCTCCAGAGTAAGGAGAGGGGCTGGAGAAGGAGGTGATGACGGGTCACGCCTACATGATGAAGCCTCCGTACAAATCCTAGAAATATGGGGTTTGCAGAGCTCCCCAGCGGGCAGAGACACATGCAGGTGCAGGGAGAGAGGCATGCCTGCAGGGGGTGGGAAGCTCCTTGCCCCTTCCCACATACCCTGTCCTACCCTTCTCTTCCATCTCAATGTTTGTTTGTCTGTATCCTTTTTCATACCCTTTTATAATAAACAGGAAATTAACTGCTCTCCTGCTTTCTATGAGCCACTGTAGCAAATTAGTGGAACCTGAAGAGGGGGTCATGGGAACCTCCAATTTATAGCTGATCAATCAGAAGCACAGGTGACAACCTAGGCTTATGATTAGCATCTGATTGTGGGGGGAGGGTAGCCTTATAGGACTGAACACTTAACTTGTGGGATCTGATGCTGTGTCCAGGAACACGGTAACAGAACTGACTTCAGTTGGAGGACACCCAGCTGGAGTTGCATGGAACTGCTTGTTGTGAGAGAACCCACCCACCTCTAGTGTCAGAAGTGTTCTGAGGGTAGAAATGCTGGAGAGCAAGGGAGAAACACAGAAGGACTGAGTCTTCCTAAACACTCCCAAATCGATTTCTCTGTCCCAGAACCCCTTCTCAAACTCCAGAGTCATACCCAACTGCCTCTTGACATGTCTACGTTGATGCCTACTAGACATCTCAAACTAAACACATCCAAACTGAGATCCCGATTCGCCTCCACAAACACACTCATGGTCCCTACCCAGTCCATCAGAAATCATGCTGGCCCTGCTCCAGAATTTATCTTCAACCCCATCACTTCTCACCACTTCCCATTACTCCCGGGTCCCAGTCATCTCTCACCTCCATTACTGCCTCCTAGCCAGTTTCCCTTACTCCCTATTTATTTTCAAAGCTGTGACCAGGAAATCCTCGTAGCCTCCAAACAAATGTTCAAAATCTTATAGTGGTTCTCCATTTTGTTCGGAGTAAAATCCTAAACCCTTATAACAACCTACAAGGTGTTATGTGATCCTGTAACACCCCACACCTCCCACTTCTCCCGTTCCTTTTTTTTTTTTCCCCCAATTCTATTTTATATATACTGGCCTCCTTCATCCTCAAACATGTCAAGAAACTTCCTACTTTGGGGCCTTTGTCCTGGCTGTTTCTTCTGCCTGTGAGAGTCTTCTCCCGGCCGCCCACTTAGGTAATTCCTTTCCCCTCTCCAGATCTCAGCTTACACCTCGCCGTCTCAGCAAGAACCAACTGCACCACTCTAACCATGGGACCTGTGCAGCCCCATCCCGCCCTCCCAAGCTCGCCTTGCCCGATCATATTTTCATTTTCTCTAGAAATTACCATTTTCTAAATAATCCATTTGTGAATTATACTCACTGTCTACCATCATCCCCCATGTCACATATATTCCACAAGAGCAGGGCTCTTTGCACAACTTTTTCACAGCTGTTTCCCAGTCCTGAGGATTTGGAACCTCAGAGCAAGTGCTCGGTAAATCTGTCAAGTGAATGAATGGTTGGCTCACACCGATCCCATGACGTGGGGACTCTTTCCATGTACATTTGTGGAGTGGTTCAGGAAGTTGCTGGAGATCACAGGACAAGAGGGAGAGGATTGGGATTAAATCCCAATCCTGGGATTGAAGTCTGGCCCACATTCCTCTCCACCAGAAATCTCTGTATTAGACCCATAGACCCATCTCCTCCCCTCTGCCATAACTTGGAGCACAATAATGGAGATCTTATTTTTTAATCAGAGCAGATTTCATTAAGTTGAAGAAAATGTAAAAATTATGAAGATAGCCTGAGGCTAGGAATGCTACCATTGAAATGAGGCTCTTAACTTGTGTGATTTGACATCTGGGAAATATATTTAGTGATCACTTTTGTCTTCAAATATGTAACAGTGTCTGAACAAAATGTCTTCCTCCAAACTGTTTCCATCTTCACCTAGGCATATTGGATTTGTGAGTGTGCACATACATGTACCCACACAATTAGGAAACTCATGAATCCCTTTACATGTATAGATTTTTGAAATATTTTTGCTTAATGTTTCTGACCTTGCTCTACTGAATAATCAATGGGCAAAATGTGTTTCTGTCGTATCATCAGAGGCCCAGGAACTTGTGTCATTCTGAGAACCTTGCCCACTAGGGAAAAACCCATGGGTTTGGAATTTGAGAGCCATAAAAGGCACCCAAGGGCCAAGACCCACCTCCCTACTCTTCCCTCCTGCCAGCCCCTTATCCCATCCATGACTGCCTAACCCTGGGTTTGCCCTATCCGTAGGCTTCACCACTGAGGATGGTCTGCCTATGAATGCTTGATGAAACATGCGACATACACAGATTTATCCAAGGTGAGTGGAGTCTACATTCTGGGCTAGCATGTTCTTTAAAAAAACAGCCACTTAATTTCTGGCATTATAATTCAAATTAGATTAGGTGGCCCAGCGTGAACTCCAACATATTCTAATAACTCTCATAAGATAGCACTTAGCTCACTTTTGAATTAAAGTCTTTTCCCTTGGCTCTATATCCCCATAGCCAATAATGTCTTGGAGAGCAGAACCTTATCTGACTCACTTACCCATGTGGCCATAACCTCTGTGCCTGACACACAGTGGGCATTTTGTAATTAATTTAATGCTTGCTAGATTGCATAAAAGAAATTAATAATGTAATCAGAGAATGACATTAGAAGAACATTGATAAATAATGCATACAGAAAAGGAAATTGATTATTAAGACTGCACCAGGATTGAATTCTATGCTTCCATAACAGAGACTGAATTCTGGTCACCAGAAAGACATCCTATGGCATATAATCCTATGGCCACTGATCTTATTAAACTGATTACAAAATCTTGGCAGGAATACCGCTAAAGAAGCTACGGGGATTTCAGTTCAATGAGCCTGAACATTCTTTTATTGAAAAGGACCAAAATGGAATGGGCTGCCTCTGGGGTGGTAAATGCTGTGTCACTTTGAAGTTGAATGCCATTTTCTGAAGAGCCTCTGCAATCAGGTAAGGAATTAAGACTAAAAACACCTTAAGGTCCCTCTAATCTGTTATTTTCTGAGTGTGGCCTTGAGGGGTCTATAACTGGGAAGCAGAATGTGATTTCTTGTAGAAGCTGCTACAGAGAAGGCAACTGAATAAGCCTAGAACCAGAAGCCAAGAGATGCTCTGATGGCTTTCCCAGGGTCGTTACCCATGACCCAGGAAATGACTTCTGATGGCTAGGACAAGGAGAGACCCAAGAAATGCTGGGTGATCCTGCAGGGGGGCTAATGAAGAGAAGTGAAATAACTCATTTCCTTTTATTTTTAGTATTTGGATGCCAGTAACCCTGGCTTCACCCCAGGCTCCTATGACTTAGAGGAAATACCTATTATACTAGGACCCAGTGCTGGCTCCTACTTCAAATTGATGTTCAAAGCTCATCATATTCTTTCTTTGACCACCCTCAACACCACAATAAAGTCCCCCTCCTCTTTTCCTTTCCCTTATTCTGTAGTCAGCCATTCTTTGCCCAATGCAATTTGGATCTTTAAATAATTAGATCTAGAAAATCATAATATTAGAAGGAGTGAGCATTTTTTTCATTCTAGGGCTCAAATTTTCTCTTAGGGCAGGCAGACTCTTCTTTGTTCTGTTTTTCTTTTAATTGTATAGAAGTCTGGTAGGTATAACCCAAGAAGTGATTAAGGTAGATGCTTTAGGTGTGGATGTTAAATATTCCTGTTACTAAATTCACTCACTCACTCATTCATTCATTCATTCATTCATTCAGTCAGTCAGTCAGTCAGTCATTTATTCATTCAACAAATATTTCAGTGCCCGTGTATCCAGCTCATGTTGAGGGTTTGGCAGGACTTTTGAGGCAGCCGAGACAATCTTTACAATGTCATCTTTAAGCCAACATGGGAACCCTTCCCACTTGTAAGACTCCCTCTCACACCTTCCACACCTTCACCTTGGGGTCTAAACAGAGCTCCACATGCTCAGTGGACAACTGATCTTCCATTGGCCTCTAGACCCCCAGAAGGAGTCCAGAAGAAGCACTAGAGTTCAGAAGTCTCCTTGACAAGATCCCCAACCATCCCTTCCCTCTCAACACCCACAACTTCACCATCCATATGTATGTCCTTTGTCTCCATTTTTTTAGTCACTACAGGAAGTCCACAACCCCCAATCTATCCCTCATTTCCAAGATCTCCAAAATGTTCTGTATGTTCTGACCCCATCTCATAATCCTCTCCAATTTCTAAAATAGTCAACTATCTGGAATTCATGGTCGCAATAAGCAAGGTTCCCTAAATACTCAAGCTTTCTTGATAGGTCGCCTTCGTCTTCTAATTGAAACCTGGCTCTTCCCTGAGGGCACTGCTCCTGCTGCGGTAGCTCCAACATCCCTCCTGGCACTGATGGACAGAAGTCCTTCCAATTCCTCATTGTCGCTTCCCCGCCACTATCACCTCTTACCTCTGTAAGAGTCATAGCTCTGACTCCAATGTCGTCAGACTTTATCACCCACCATCCTTCATTATTGTCATCATCTGTGAACCCTGGGTGACTCCCACTCTTTCTTCAATATTTGGGTCTCTCTCATATGACCAATGCCCATCAGTCTGTCCCTCCAACCCTCTTCCTGTCATCATGCTAGATGACTTTAACCTCCACATACTTGATCCTTCTACTATCCTGACCTCCAGTTTGTTGACCTCTTCCCCTCCAACGGTCTTGTTCTTGTGGAAATGAACCAAAGCTTGAACTCACTATAGAGCAATGAGTCACAGGCAGGCAGGGGAGCAAGAAACCTTTACAGTGAAAAGAAAGGAAGGTTTCAGGTACGTCCTGACTGAAGTCATTGGTATGGGGAAGTTGGAGGCAGGCCAACTAGAAGCGGGCCATCATGCGTAATTGATCTGGAGAGGATATGCAAAACTGGCTATGTTAAAAGAAAATTTTCCATAATTTATTGTTCTAGCAGGCTTTTTCCCCCAGCCATTTATGAAACAGACAGCATCAATCCAGCAGCTAGAAAAGATCTCCAAAAATCTGAACAAGGCAAGAGATTTTTATAGACCAAAGTGAGCCAGAACAACAAAGTTATAGTTGCGTTTGTTGGTTACTTTCCTTATTCGGAGCCAGGTCAGGTAACTTGTGCTGAGCAGGCATCTGTTGATTGGTTGACCTGAGTCTCCCTTTTCCGGGAGAGCCAGCATAGGAATTTAGGAACATTTTGGGTTGCCAATAAGAGGTTTAACATGATGACTCTGTCTTGGGCCTAATCTGGTTACTTTAACAATTATGCAATACTTTTTGGGGCCCATAAAAATATTTTAATTTACTTTAAAATTAGAAGAAAAAGTAAATATGGTAATATATTCAGCCTAGACATTAGTCATCTTAATATATGCTACTACTGTATAGTTATATATATGACATATAATCATGAAACCTCTTAAAAACATAAAGTTGAACAAAAATAAAAGTAGCTGCACTAATGGTCCAGCAAAGTTTAATTTTAAAGTAACATTTTACCTGATCTTCTGCAAACCTCCCCTCCTCCCTTCTTAGATTTTTGTTTCAGGAACCTGGTACCACCCTAAAGACAAGACAAAGGAGGCTGGCAGCAAGAACTTGGATTTCCCTATAAAAACCCCAGCCAGAGGGAGGAGCAAGATGGCGGAGAAGTAGGAGCTTTAAATATCATTAGGTACCAGGAGTTCAGCTAGATAGTTATCAAACCATTCTGAACACCTACAAACTCAACAGGAGATAGAAGAAAAGAGGAGCAGCAATTCTAGGAACAGAAAAGTGACCACTTTCTGGAAGGTAGGACATGCAGAGAAGTGAATCCAAGGCAATATATGGGAAGAGAGACTGCAGGGGGAGGGGCCGGCTCCCAGCAAGCGGTGGAGCAGCGGAGCACAAAGTCGGAACTTTTAGAAGTCTGCTCCCCTGAGGGACGTGGCTCCAGAGGCTAAGCGCCAGGTGGAGCCCTCGCAGGGACAGTGTTGTCTCAGAACCCACAGGGTCACAGAAAGACTGGGAGGTGCCTGAGTGTGGCAGAGCTCCCAGGTATCAGAGTGGGGAAGCTGACTGCAGAGACGGAGCCAAGCAGTGGGCTCCCAGCTCAGGCTTACCTTAAGCTGTGATCCAAGGCATAGTGGGGCCACTGCTCTTCGGGCAGGGACCCGTCGAGCAGCAGATCCGGGGAGACTCACCTTCCTCTTCCAGGAGAGGTGGTGTGGGACTGCCTTGCAGGAATCTGCTCGGTTTGGAGACTCCAAACGGGGCCGTGCACCAGGGACAGAAATGCTCCATCGCAGGCCGGGTGAGCTCGGAGCACGACCGGAGACCAGGGAGACAGGAGGGACTGACTGCTTTTCCCTGAGGGCACACTGAGAAGCGGCCCCGAGTGCTCGGCTCCTCCAGGTTGGAGACGGGGAGGCCACCATCTTCATTCCCATTCTCCAGGGCAGTTCAGAAAGCATTCAGGGAACAAAAGCTCCCAAGAGCAAGCCCCGCAGATTATGTAGCCCGGCCCCCGGCAAGGGCAGTATAATTCCGCCTCAGGTAAAGACTTTCAAGAACCACTGCAACAGGCCCCTCCCCTAGAAGATCAGCAAGAACATTCAGTCAAGACCAAATTTACCAATTAATGAGAAGTGTGGAACTAGGGGCACCTGGGTGGCTCAGTGGGTTAAAGTCTCTACCTTCAGCTCAGGTCATGATCTCAGGGGCCTGGGATTGAGCCCCACTCAGCGGGGAGTCTCCTTCCTCGTCTCTCTCTGCCTGCCTCTCTGCCTACCTCTCTGCCTACTTGTGATCTCTCTCCTCTGTCAAATAAATAAAAATAAAATCTCTAAAAAAAAAAAAGAAGTGCAGAACTACAGAGTTAGGGGAAAGCAACATGTAGAATTCATGGCTTTTTCCCCATCATCCTTTAGTCTTTCAAACTTAATTTTTTCAATGTTTTTTTCTTATTATATTTTTTAATTTTTCCTCTTTCCTATTTTAATATTTTCTACTATTTTATCTTATCAATACCTTTTAAAAAAATCTTTTTGTTATAGTCACATTTTATCCCTTCATTGTATTTAACCTTATTTTTTGTATACATATAGGTTTTTTTTCTTTAAAATTTTGGGACGCAATTTCTTCTAAAAGATCAAAATA
>CM053613.1:35475322-35495130 GCA_028646535.1 Procyon lotor
CTGGAAAAGGAGGACCGCCTTCGCAGAGGCTCAGCCCCAGCAGGAGAAGCAGACCGTGGAGGAGGGGAAGAACGGGGCCGAGGACAGTGTGTCCAGCACCAGCGAGCACCCCGGACCAGGCTCTGTGAGTAGTGTCGGCTCCGAGACGTCCGTTATTAGTTCTTGTGGCGCTCGGGTTTCCGAGGACTTCCTGCCCACGTGCGGGCGAGGGCGGGGAGGCCCGGAGGGAGGAGGTAATAGTGGCCCCAGCGTGAGGACGCGTGCTCCTCACGTGGTGTTCTCGGCTTGGTCCGCTGCCTCTGCAGAAGGGAAGCTTTCTTGGTGATGACAAGGGGCTGTGACAGGGGAGATGGGAGGAAAGAAAGGAAGGAGCTAGGGGCGTGGGGTAAGGCTGTGCCACAGGTCCTGGGATTCTTCCCAGCGACCCACACTCTACAGCTCTAGAAATTTCTGCCCCACTCACGAAACGTTTGGAGTAAGTGGGTTCCCTATGGAAATGGTGGAACGGTGTGAACGTTGCCCTGCAAGAGACTTGCAGACGAACAAAGACAGCACAGGACAAAGCAGAAAGCTTACTGGCGGCAGAAATCTCAGGAAGTTTTGTGACTTCACTAGGCTCTGTGATCCGTCTGCATCTTAAGACCAGGGAGGCTCTAACGAACGTTTAAGTCGTCCCCGGTTTATAGTCAGAGAATTGGAGGCCGAGAAAGGTTAGGTAACATGACCAAGATCACTTAGCTATTAACTTGTAAAATCTGTATTTGAACTCAGTTCTGATTCCCAAGATACTTCTTTGAAATGGAACGGACAAAAAGAAGCACCGTGGTACTATTATCAGCCATTTTTTCAACATAGAGTACATACCTGAAAACATGCTAAGTGCTTATTTTGTTTAATTCTCGTACTTTCATAAGGTAGATATGTTAGTCCTATTTCACAGATAGAAAAACTGAGGCTGACAAGCTAAATAATATGCCCTATTCACAACCAGCAGTAAGTGGCACTGGAACCCCCAAATCCACTGGACTCCAAATTTTGGGTTTGCCACCAGTGTTCGTAAGACTCTAAAGGGCCTGAGAATCACCAAGGGGCGGGGGTGGGGGGGTGGGGGGGGTGTGATGTTAAATGCAAATACAGATTCCTAATCAATAGCTCCGAGGTGGGGGCTGAAATGCTGCATTTCTAATAAGCTTCCCAGTGATGTTGATGCTACTGGTTCATGAACTTCACCTTGATTAGCAAGGCTCCTAGCAATGACATCATACTGTGTCCCTATCCTGCCAAAACCGTCTCACCGTTTTCACTCTTGGCCTGCCACCAAGACCCCAGGAGGCATCTGGATCAAACTCAGTTGTGATATGACACACACAGCTCATCCTTCTTTCCTTTTCCTTCCTCTGAAATTTTTCATAGTAAAGTAAGTAACCAAACAAATCCATCATCTGGCAGGTCATTAAGGAAAACATGATTTTTGCCCCCATGTGATTCCATTCAATTAATGAAGCTGTCATTAAGGTCCATGAATGTGTCAAGAAAATTAGTTTCAGGTGTTAGATTGTTTTGGTTCTAGAATAATTTCTATAGTTTTAATGAGGAATGTTTGAAACATCATCACCCTTTTCCCCATCAGGGGCTTACAGCCCAGGAAACCTAAGAAGTCTGCCATATTGGGGGTCAGCGGGATCTTTACAGGAAGCAATTCACAACATCTCATTGTTGTCTCCTGCTATTACCCTGAGATCTGCTCTTTGAGAGTTGAGAATGTTTTCAGAGCCTTAGCATTTCTTTAGGGATAGAGAAGCAAATGTAGCTAATGAAAAGTGCTGACAACTTTGTAAAGGGACCCAAAGAAGGCTAGCCAGGGTTCTTCCACTGATATCTGCCCAGAAAATGGAAAGCCTTCAGGAAGATTCATTTCCCTTCTCTAACAGAGTATTTATATCATAAACCCTGGTTTTAAAAAAACAAACACTCTTATTCTAAGAGGTACGTGGGGTGGGTTAATATTTAAAAATAATGGACATGTTTTCCCCTTGCAGTCCCACATTTCCTAACATATTTGAAGTTAAACCTCAACATTTTCAGCAATTAGTGTTGGGTTGTAGCCAAAGGAATGATAAGGAAAAGTATATAAGTACATATATATGTTTTTTGGCTTTGGGGCTTTAAAGCTGAGTCTGGGCTCTAGCAAAAACATGTAAATGTGCTTCCCCTTCACACCAGGGAGCTAAGCTAGGACTATGTGAGCTGGAGCACTGAGGAAGTAATCAGGACAGAGACGGTTAATTGCTGGTGGAGGTGTCTGGGAAGGAGTCTTATTTTGTTCCCCATCCATGGGCTGGCATCCTAGGACAGGACAGAGAAACAATAGAAACTAAGATAATGGTCTTGCTTGGCATTCAGTGTATTCCTCCCTCTGAGAGGCTACTGTGGACTTCTATATATTTTCTTTTTTTTTTTTTCCTGCCTATATTTATTTTTAAAAAATATTTTAAATTTAAATTCAATTAATATATAATGTATGATTGGTTTCAGAGGTACAGGCCTGGGATTCATCAGTCTTACATAACACCCAGTGCTCATTACATCACGTGCCCTCCTTAATGTCCATCACCCAGTTACCCCATCCCTCCACTGCCCTCCCCTCCAGCAACCCTCAGTTCATTTCCTATGGTTAAGAGTCTCTTATGATTTGTCTTCCTCTCTGATTTTGTCTTGTTTTATTTTTTCTCTCTTCCCCTGTGATCCTCTGCCTTGTGTCTCAAATTCCACATATCAGGAAGATGATAGAATAATTGTCTTTCTCTGATTGACTCATTTAGCTTCTATATCTTTTCAAACATCACCTTCTATTTTTCATGTTTTGTGTCAGTAGTTCAGTTTTTTTTAAAGTCATTTCTACTGTTAAATAACATGCCATGGTACGAACATGCCATAATATGTTTTTCTGCTCACTTGTTGATGGACTTTTGGGTTATTTCCACTTTTGCTAATATGGATAAAACTGATAGGGATATTTGAATACAGCTCTTTTTAAAATACACTTTTCCTTTTAGAATAGTTTTAGATTTACAGAAAAGTTGCATGGCTAATACAGAGAGTTCCTATATATCAATATCCAGTTTCTCTTATTAACTACTTATATTAGTATCATGCACTCATCACATTTAATGAACCAATATTGACATATCATTTTTAACCGAAGTCCATCCTTCATTTAGATTTCCTTCATTTGTGCCCAGTGTCCTTTTACTGTTCAGCATCCCATCCAGGATACATGTCCACGAAGTCACCAGGCTCCTCCTGGCTGTGACAGTTTCTGAGACCTAACCTTGTTCTATAGGACTTGGGCGGTTTTGAGGGGTACTGGTCAGACATTTTGTGAAATGTTTCTCAGTTAGGATATGTCTGATATTTGTCTCATGATCAGACCAGGGTAGGGGTTTGGGAGAGGAAGGTTCCTAGAGATAAAGTGCTGTCTCATCACATCATATCAAATGTACATACTACCAACAGGTTCTCGATTTTTTTTTCATTATGTTTTCTGCATCTTTTGAGATCATCATAATTTCCCCCATATATTTTGTTAACGTGGTGGCTTACATTAATCAAGTTTCAAATGTTGAATCAACCTTGAATTCCTGGGACGAACTCCACTTAATCATAATGTATTCTCCTTTTTCTGTGTTCCTGAATAGAATTTGCTGATCTTTAGTTGAAGATTTTGTGTCTGTGCTTATGAGTTAAATTGTCTTATTTTTCTTACAGTATCTTTGTTGGTTCTGTATCAGAGCAATCCTGTCCACATAAAATAAGTTGGAAAGTATTCTCTTCTATTTTCTGGAAGAATTCGTGTGAGGTTGATATCACATCTTCCTGATCATTCGATAGGATTCACCAGTGAAGGCTCTGAGCTTAGAATTTTCCGTGTTGGAATCTTTTAATTACAGATTCTATTTCATTAATATATATATAATCATTCATTTCTCTTTCTTCTTGAGTCAGTTTTAGTCTGTCGTGTTTTATAAGTAATTTGTCCATTTCATCTAAGCTATCAGATTCATTGGCATAAATATGTGCATAATATTTCTTTATTATATTTTGGGTGTCAGTAAACCTTCTACTGATATTCCCACTTCCTATATTGGCAATTTGAAATCTTTCTCTTTCTTTCTTACCAGAGATTGATCAGTTTTGATAATATTTCAAAGAATCAGCTTTCGACTTTGTCAATTTTTCCTAATGTTTATTCTCTATTTCACTTATTTCTGCTTTTGTTTTTATTATTTCTTCCATTCTTCTTTCTTTGGGTTTATTTTTTTTTTCTCTAGCTTCTTTAAAAATTCTGATTTTTGAAAATGTTAAGCCATTTTTTTCTATGTTAGCCCTGAAAGCTATAAATTTCACCCTCAGCACTGTTTTTACCGCATCCTACACATTTTAATATGTTGTGTTTCCGTTGTGTTATTCATTTGAAACAATTTCCCAGTTTCTGTTGTGGTTTCTTCTTTGACCAATGGATTATTTACACATTTACAAGTTTGTTGTTTAAATTCTAAATATTTAGGGGGATTTTCTAGATATTTTACCGTTAATGATTTCTACTTGGTTTTATTGTCTACTGTGGCCAGAACCCATACACTGTAAGGTTCCAATCTCTTAAAGTTTATTGCAAGTTATCTTATGTTCTTGCCACGTGACCTTGCTGGTTCTCCTGCGAAAGGGTAGAAGATATTTTCCCACCCTCTGACTTTCAAGTTGATTCTGTGACTTGCTTTAGACAATGTAACAAAGTGGAAGTAATGGCATGTTGGTTCTAAGCCTAGGCACAAGTGGCCTGTGTATTTCCCACTGCCTTCAGGAAGTTCTGCCATCTCCATGGAAAGAACATGCCAGGGCTAGCCTGCTGGCTCAGGAGGAGGACGAGAGACACAAGGAGTAGAGCCTGGCCTTAATCAGCCTAAGAAGTCAACCTGCAGATCTATGATCAAAAATAAATAATAGCCAAACTATGGAAAGAACCTAGATGTCTTTCTAGATGGATAAAGAAGATGTGGTATACACACACACACACACACACACACACACACACACACTAGAATACTATGCAGCCATCAAGAGAAACGAAATCTTGTATTATGCTAAGCATAACAAGTCAATCAGAGAAAGACAACTATCATATTATCTCTCTGATATGAAGAGTTTGCAGGGCAGGGCAGGGGGTTGTAGGGGGCGGGGGAGGGAAATGAAACAAGGTGGGATCATGAGGGAGATAAACTATAAAAGACTCCTAAACTCATGAAACAAACTGAGGGTGACTGGGAGGTAGGAGGGGTAGGGACGGGGTGGCTGGATTATGGACATTGGGGAGGGTATGTGCTATGGTGAGTGCTGTGAAATGTGTAAGCCTGACGATTCACAGACATGTACCCTGGGGCAAATAATATATGTTAATAAAATATATATATATGTATATAAAACATAAATAAATAAATGTCATTTTAAGCCACTGAGAGTTTTGAATGATTTGTTATATAAGAGCTAACTGGTGTAGCCATTCTCCATGACAGGGGAGTAAATGGAAGCTCAAAGCCTCACCAGCTGGTCTGTATCCATTCCAGTAGGCTTCCCTGCACATTTGAGCTAAAGGGCTACCAGGCTTATGTTCCTTTCCTGTTAGCTACTGCCGCCGTTGTTTTTCTTCCCTTGGAATAATGACAGTGAACAGTGACAATGAATTAGGGCATCTGCCTGATGAGTTTGCTCATGGAGTTGTCCTGACAATCCCTACTGAAAAAGCTCAGGCATCCTGGGAGCGCAGCGGGGCCAAGGGGCAGCGTGAATGGGGTGCTGGGTCAGAAGCTGACCAGTCTGTTTTTTCCACCAGTCGGGGGGGATGTGGAGTAGAAAACACAATAAAAAAACCTGTACTGGTCTGCAGCACCCTTATATTCGCTCCCAGCCTTCACCCATATGCTTTGGGACTCCACTAACTTCAGGATGTCATTCCCTTCCTATGTTAAAACTTGACGACCTTGAATCTGGTAAGGATTAGGCTTCTGGGCCTGGCTCTGCATTTGGTCTATTGCCCTGTATTTATTCTGGCACCTCCAGTTTGGTAGGGAGAAAGGGGGCCAGCAGCACCTGCTAGTTTTCCATCTTGCTAAAATTGGAAGCTCCAACTTTTCCTGTTTCTGCTAGTGTGTATGTATTTGTGAGTGTGTACAATGTACAGACATCTGTGTCTACGTATCTACAGGTTTACATTCCTTTTGTCTGATAGAGGTATACATGCACATACACAACTATGCATATGACAGGTGTATATACATATATATGCCTCATATATATAAATATTCCACTAATATTTATTCACGCTACATTTATCAGTCTGCTATTGTTTTTCACTTCTGCTAAGTCTGGCAGAGCTGGCTCACTCTTTGTGGGGCCTGAGGCAAGAGGAAAATAACTTACTTATCATATGTCTGAATATTTAAAAGCTATGAAACAAGGTGATACTTTGCTAAACAGAATATGTCCTATCCTCCTACCTTGACAATGACCTCTTCATAAGAACCTGGGAAGGCCAGGTTCAAATTTAGACTCTTGTAGCCCTCAAGAGTTCTGTATCAGAAGTAGTGGTATGGAAAAAGCTATTCCCTAACCTGGGGCCTGCTCCCCTATCTTTCTACCCTAGACTGGAGTACACACTAGTTCATGAACTCAAGCATCATTTACCCCCCTGCAGAAAGTCACCCCTTGGCTCCATTTTGGGCTTAGGCACAGGCATTCTAACAACACAGGCCACCCTTGGGAGAATGGACAGGGGAAGAGGCCTGTGCAAGCCAGTTAAGTGGCTTTAGGGACATTTTGGCAGGAAGTCCCAGGGTCTGAGACACCCAGATTGTCATCTATAAGGAGTAAGGGCAAGAAGGGACGCCTTGTTGGCCCTCCAAACATTGCAAAGCTAGCAGAGGACAATAAATATACATTGTAATGATACTATAATGCTAACAATGCTTCATTGAGGTATAAATCTTCCTTGAACATGTGTATTATCGCTTTAAAATACCAGCTGCAAATCTTTTCCTTAGAATTTTCACATATTTATTTTTAAGCAAGGTTGACTTTTTTTGGTATATTATTTATTAAGTTTTGGGGTTAAGCTTATGTTAGACTTATAAAGTGATTTGGGAAACTTTCCACTTAAACATTCTGAAAGAGTTTCAGTCATTTAGGCAGGATTCTATGTTCCTTGATGGTTAGGTTAGTTAGATCTTGCCTGTAAAACATGCAGGGCCTAATGTTCTTTTTTATTTTTACTTTTTAAAGTGGTGGATTTATGAGAAACCTTGCTAGTGTATTGTATGATTGTTTCTGTGTTTCAATAGTCTACTTTTTCTTGAATCAATTTTTGGTCATTTCCATTGTGCTGGAAAAATCAGCCATTTCATCTTGATCTGAAAATTTATTGACAACATTTTATGTGATACTTTATAATGATTTTTACTATTTTTTGCAACTATGGTTTTATCTTCTTTCTCATTCCTGATGTATTTATTTGTCTCGCACTCTTTCTGAGTCAAACTTCCTGGAGTATTAGGCTTATCTATCATTTCTGCTGGCAGTTGTTTCATGATTCATTATTTTCAGCATTTTATCTTTATTAATTCCCTCATACTTCTCTTACTTCGTTTTGTTCTCATCTTCTAAATTGAAGGCTTGGCTCGTTTGTGTTCAAATTTTCAAATGCAAATCCCAAGGAAAGAGCAGGTGCTGGGTGGTGAATAGGTAATGAAGCCAAGGGTCAGAAGGAGGACAGGACGTGAGGTGGGGGGAGCCACATGAGGAGGAGTTATGACAAGCAGCATAGAATGCGTGAGGCTTGGTTGTCAGGGTGACATGTTATAAAACAGTGCCATCAGGACACCCGGCCTCCGCAGGCTCTGCGTCCAACTCCTGTCTCCATTTTGGCCATGAGCGCATCGCGAAGAACTTGCCAAATACCCAACAGAAATCCAGAGCCACAATGTCTACTGCATTTGTGATCCAAGACTTTTAGTTAAAAAAGAAAGACTTAGTGAAAAAGAAAAGGGAACTGGGGCAAACATAGGGGTACTGAATTTTACTTTGTCACGGAAGGATATTAAATATACATATACAGCCATTTGTTATTAGCACAGTGATTACAACCAGATTTAGGATACTTTAACATACAAAAGTAATTAGCTCAAAATCACAGAATAGCAGTTTTATTCAATTTGCAATGCGGTTCTTCACAGAATTCTAGCCCAAGCATCACAAAGCAGAGTACAGAAGGGTGGGTTTGAAGCTGAGTAGCAATAGCTTAATAACCAGCTCATTTGCTGGGAATGGGGGAACTTGGGGAGCCCTACTTGCTTTAGGTTTAGGTCCTTAAATTTTGGATCCTAAGAGTAAGTATGAAATGGAGTTTGAAGACATATCACAGGGATTATAACTCAGCTTTGTTTTATCCCAACCCTTAACAATTAAGATGAACCCACAGTGTCAAACACCAGGCAGTGGCAAATGCCAATCCTATCAGAAGATATGATCAGGTAGGTCACATATTATTTCCACAAACAGTTTTATGAAGATAGCATCTGAACTGGATAAAAACCAGCTAGAAACACAAGGAGACAAACCAATAAGAATGAAAACCATCAGAGGCAGAACCAATAGGCCTTAATATGTTGGAATGATCTGATATAGACTTTAAAGTAATGGAGATTACAGTATTCAAGGGGACAAAATACAATGTCTAGGATTAAAAAAAATTTTTTTATTGTGTGACATTAATCACGATATAGTATATCATTAGTTTTTGATGTAGTGTTCCATGATTCATTGTTTGTGCTCCATGCAATCCATGCCCTCCTTAATACCCACCACTGGGCCAACCTATCTCTCCACCCCCCTCCCTTCTAAAACCCTCAGTTTTTTTCCTGAAGTCCTTAGTCTCATGGTTCATCTCCCACTCCATTTTCTCCCCTTTCATTTTCCCCTTTATTCTCCTAATGTCCTCTATGTTAATCCTTATGTTCCATAAATAAGTGAAATCATATGATAATTGACTCTCTCTTCTTGACTTATTTCACTCAGCATAATCTCCAGTTCCATCCATGTTGATGCAAAAGTTGGGTATTCATCCTTTCTGATGGCTGAGTAATATTCCATTGTGTATATGGACCACATCTTCTTTATCTGTTTGTCTGTTGAAGGGCATCTTGGCTCTTTCCACATTTTGGCTATTGTGCACATTGCAGCTATGAACATTGGGGTGCATATGGCCCTTCTTTTCACTACTTCTGTATCTTTGGGGTAAATACCCAGTAGTGCAATTGCTAGATCATAGGCTAGCTCTATTTTTAATTTTTTGAGGAGCCTCCACACTGTTTTCCAAAGTGGCTGCACCAATAGCATTCTCACCAACAGTGTAAGAGGGTTCCTCTTTCTCCAGAACTTCTCCAACATTTGTTGTTTCTTACTGTGTCAATTTTTGCCATTCTAACTGGTCTAAGATGGTATCTCAATGTAGTTTTGAATTTCCCTGATGGCCAATGGATGATGAACAATTTTTCATGTGTCTGTTAGCCAACTGAAAGCTATTTTTTTTTTAATTTTTTTATTTTTTTAAAGATTTTATTTATTTATTTGACATAGAGAGAGAGAGATCACAAGTAGGCAGAGAGGCAGGCAGAGAAAGAGAAGGGGAAGCAGGTTCCTTGCTGAGCAGAGAGCCTGATGCGGAGCTCGATCCCAGGACCCTGAGATCATGACCTGAGCCGAAGGCAGAGGCTTTAACCCACTGAGCCACCCAGGCGCCCCTGAAAGCTAATTTTTTTAATGAAGAATCAAATGAACATCCTAGATATCAAAACCAAAATTGAGGATGCAATTAATGGGTTTAGCAGTTAATGAGAGAATTAATGCATTAGAAGACAAAGTGGAAGAAAACACTCAGACTGAAACAGAGAGAGGCAGAGGTAGGAAAAACACAGAGTAGAAGAGACAAAAGGTATGGGGATATCCTAGATCAATTTAATTTTTGTATTATTAACATTCCAGTAAGCAGAAGATGGGGGAGGGGGTGGGAGGGAAGTGAGGGAGTGATGGAGGGAGGGAGGGAAGGAAGGAGAGACAAACAGAGAAAGAAAGATAGAAGGGATGGGGTAGAAGCCATACTTAAAGAGATAGTGGCTAAGAATTTTCAAAACGGATGAGCAGTGTGAATCTAGTCTTTTAAGACTCCCTTCAAATGTCTTGCAGGACAAATAAAAAGAATTTCACCATCCTTACTATGATGTGTTTAGATGTGGAAATCAAAGGTAAGGAAATAAAATCAGCAACAGAACGAAGTCATTTTATCTCCAAAGTCACAATAATAAGATCAACAACTAAGACATCAACAGAAAGAATGGAAGCCATTGGATAGTGGAGTAAAAGCTTTTTAGTGCTAAAAGAAAACTGTCAACTTTAGAATTTTATATCCATCAAAAGCATCCTCAAGAATAAATAGGGAAAAAAAAGAAGAAAAAAAGAATAAATAGGAAACAAAGACTCTTTCAGACAAATCTAAATGGAGAAAATTCATAACCAGTAGACTGAACTACAGGGAGTCCTAAAGGGCAGAAGGAAATTATATCAGTTGGTCATGTGGGAAGGAATAAAGAGCAATAAAAATAAGTAAATATGAGTAATATTTACTGTATAAAACCATTTAAAATATTTACCATTTAAGTGTTTAAGTTAGATTTATAAATAAATTATAAGATGAAGAGCACATAAATGAGAGTTGAAATGTTTTACATTGTCCAAGAAGGTGAAAGTACCAATTAGTACTGGATTGGATAAACTCATAAACCATGATGTAATCTTTAAGGCAGCCGCTAAAATAATTATAAAACAGGATTTGTCTTCCTAGCTAATAGAAAAGAAAATTGAGCAATTAAAAATATTTCAAGAGAAAGTAGGAAAGGAAAATAAAGGGAGATAGAATATGTTTGACAAAGAGAAGTAATAAATTAAAACACCCCCCCCCCATTGGTAATAAGAAAACAACTGGATTAAGCCCTCTGATTAAAAATCAAAGATTACTAGAGTTGATTAAAAACTCAATTTCATGGGGCGCCTGGGTGGCTCAGTGGGTTAAAGCCTCTGCCTTTGGCCCAGGTCATGATCTCAGGGTCCTGGGATCAAGCCCCGCATCAGGCTCTCTGTTCAGCGGGGAGCCTGCTTCCCTCTCTCTCTGCTGCCTGCCTGCTTTGTGATCTGTGAAATAAATAAAATCTTAAAAAAAAAAACCCTCAATTTCATGCTTTAGATGAAGTGTTCATAAAACATAAGGGTATAGAAAACAGGACAGGATTGAGGTCACATTCACAAGTACCAGAGCTTAGGATTTCAGCATGTGTTTATAGGGGACAGAGTTCAACCCACAACTATGCCCAACAGAAACACATGAGCATTGTGTACCTTCAGATGTGTAAGAATATAGATAGGAGTAGCATTTGTCAGAACCCCAAACTGTAGTGCTATGTTATCAATAAATCGTAGTGATATAGTAATATAATAAAATACTATATGATAATTTCTTAAAAGATTTTATTTATTAGAGCGAGAGCAAGCACAAGCCGGGGGAATGGTGGGGGCAGAGGGGGAGAGAGAATCAGACTCCCTGCTGGGCAGGGAGCCTGTCATGGGCCTGATCCCAGGATTCTGGGGTCATGACCTGAGCCAGAAGACAGCTGCTTAACTGCTTAACTTGGTAACTTTTTACCAAGACCAAGTTATCCCTCCTTTAGGAATACAGACTGAGCCACCCAGGCACCCCTTAATACTATATGATGATTAAAATGGATAAGTTATAGCTATATACAACAATGTGTATCTCACGAACATAACATTAAGTTAAAGAAGCTAGATGTTGGGTGCCTGGGTGGCTCAGTCATTAAGCATCTGCCTTTGGCTCAGGTCATGATCCTGGGGTCCTGGGACTGAGCCCTGCATCGGGCTCCCTGCTCAGTGGGGAGCTTGCTTCTCTCTCTCCCACTCTCCCTGCTTGTGTTCCTTGTCTCACCGCATTTCTCTCTGTCAAATAAATAAATAAAATCTTAAAAAAAAAAAGTTAGATGTAGAGAATACATACTATATGGAATCCATTCAGTGAAAGTTAAAAACAGCCATAACTACTCTACTATTTAGGGGAGATGTGAGATGGTTGAACTAAAAAGAAATATAAGAAAGCGATTACCATATAAATCAGGATAGTGATTTATACCTTTGGAGGTAGGGAAGGGGTTGCAGTGGGGAAGGGGCATGAGGAAGGTTCCTGGGTGTTGGCAGTGTTCCATTTCTTGACCAAGATGCTGGTTGTAAAGTGTTGACTTTGTGATAAATCATTTGGTCATATACCCTTATTTCATTTACTTTTCTATATGTGTGTTTTATTTCTCATGTATATACACACATGAGGGAGAAAGAAAGAAAAAGGAAGGAAGGAAGGGAGAGAGAGAGAGAGAGAGAGAAAGAAAGAGAGAGAAAGAAAGAAAGAAAGAAAGAAAGAAAGAAAGAAAGAAAGAAAGAAAGAAAGAAAAGAAAGTAAATCCAAAAGTTTAGTGAATTTGAGGCCATCTGGGTTACATTTGCAATCAAATGAGCCAAACCGAAGAAGTATAATTAAGTTTATTAGAAACAGCAGCATATTGTCCTCAATTCTGCTTACTAACCTGGATGGGTATGGCCCTGCAATATCTCCTGAATACGAAATTGTTAATTGAAATCATTGAAAATGTTAATTTATGCAATAATATGTTTTTGAGAATCCACAGTGTGTTGGACGATGTGCTTTTCCTCTGAGTTGAATTTTATGTAGTTCTGAGGAAATATAGACACTTTTGGTTTGAATAGCTGCTAGTCTCAGATTTTTTCACGGTGAGAATCTCTTCCCTCACACCACCCCCACCTTTGCCCACGCTCTAGTTGCAATGACTAAAACTTGCGAAATACTATGTATTAAAGCAGACAGGATGCACATATTCAAAAAATATCATGGCCATCTGAAATCAGGGTGAGAAAGTCTGTTGCCAATCTGTGGCAGCCTGAGTTGGGGAGTTGATATGCATGTTCTCTGAATATTTAAGTTAGGTAAAGATTCTAAATCTCATTGCTTGAAAGTGATCCAAAACTCAAAGTGCCAGCCCCACTGGCTCCTCCTTTAGGAATACAGATGTCATCAAATCTCAATAATGACAGCTATTAACACAGCACATGAGACTGAAAAGAAATTTAAGAAGACATTTATTGTTTCTAAAACTTTTAGTATCTTCCATGCCTGGCTTGAAATTCATTGCATATGATGTTGCCGTCTTGCTTAATCGTGTGTTTAAGACTAATGGACCTGTAGAATATGCCAAAAGTGAATTTCCAGGAGCCTGGCTTGCCTAGTCTTAAGTAATCCATGTCCAGGTAGTGATGTGCCAAGGCTCCAATCAGCTAGTCTTCGTAGCCTTTCTCTCTTTCCAGAAGCCATGAGCTTCAGGACGACAGGGACCATGTTGCCTTCCCTTAGCAATGTGTACTCAATACCTAGTATGGTATTAGGCATGCAACAAACACCAAATACTTATTGATTGACTTGCTGATGGAAAAAACAAATGAGCAAATACTTAACAAAAAACATGTTTCCCTAAAATGAGCAATGATATTCCAGAATGGTTCCGTTTACATTGTATTTAACCCCCCGATCCACCAAAAAGGGCCTGACTTTTGCCTTTCATGCAAAATCATGAAATCAATCAACTAATTTTTATTGAATGCTTATGTAGAATGTAGGGGTACTTAGTACTTACTTTTGATGATAGGAGATGGGGGAAATTTTTTTAAATGGTACTAAGTATTGGGGGCTGATTTTAAATAGAGTGATCAAGGAAGTTCTCACTAAGATCTGAAGGAACCGAGGGAGTAAGAGGTGAAGCAAGAGGAAAGAAGGGAAGGAGATAAGGGTATTTCTCACAAAACAGCATTTTAGGCAAAGAAAATAGCATGTACAATAGCCCTGAGCCAGAGAATCTTGGGAGAGTTCAAGGGAAAGCAAGAAGCTGTGTAGCTTGAGGAAAGCGAAAGGGGGCGAATAATGGGAGGTGAGGTCAGAGAGGTTCCTGGTCCAGACTCTGTAGGGTTATATAGGCTATTGGTTTTTACTAAGAGTGAGATAGAATCCATTGGATGATCTTGAGCAGGGGATTGACATGGCCTGTCTTGCTTTTTAACAAGATCACTTTGATGGTTTTATTGGAAAAAGATATAAAGATCAAGAGCAGAAACACACGGAGTCAGAGCTAGTCTGTGGAAAATTCTAACCATCAGATAGGCACGATTCTGAGCGGAGAATTTGCTTTTTACCAAGACCAAGTTACAATAGGTCTCTCCTTTCAGGAATACATTTGATGATAGAGTGAATACTGTAATTACACAATAGATGTTTTCATCTTTTTGGATGAAAATATGTTATTTGGTATTACATGGATATGCCACCGTCACTGCCATTTGGAGAGGAGTTTTGGATGTTTGAACAAAACGGGTGAGAAATTGTAGACTGCTGTTTTGAATGTTTTTGAAGAGTACCATTTGGCATCTTTAAAGGCATTTTTTAAAAGAACTTGCAGGAGATTCAGATTAAAATTCATGGAATATGAAGCAAAAGCAATAAAGATGAGCAGTGAAATCAATAGTAGTTATTTTAATACTGAGAAATGAATTGTAATAAAATTTTCAGATTATACTGAAAGCAGCAATTCATTAAGAGGACGAGGTCAATTTAAAACAGAAGTTATAGGGGCACCTTGGTGGCTCAGTGGATTGAGCATCTAACTCTTGGTTTTGGCTCAGGTTATGATCTCAAGGACGTGGGATCAGGCCTGCGTGGGGCTCCTTGATCAATGGGGAGTCTGCTTGGAATTCTCTCCCTCCCCCAATGCTCCTCCCCCTGTTCATGTGCTCACTCTCATGCTCTCTTCTTCTTCTCTCTCTCTCTCTTAAATAAACAGATAAATAAATATATAAAATTTTAAGAAAAGAAGTTATAAAGTTGATCATCCCATAAATTTAAAAATCCAGTTAATAAGGAGAAGTGATTAAATAAGCACATTGCTAATTTGGCAAAACCCAAAACCGGTGACGTTAATGAAGATAACAGAAAAGTCAAGACATGCCAACACAATAAGATACCAATGAAAACCGGTTAAAGAGCATTGTGTATTCAAAATAGTATTGGAAAGAAAAGCCTGAAATGATTTGAAATCTTATAGCTCATTTATGAAGGAAACCAGATGGAGATTTCCCCAAATTCGAAAACAACTCTTAAAAACTTATATGACATTACCAATAAAAACAAGTTGTAAAGCTGAAAGAAACTTTCTTAAATATCAGTATTAAAAATCTACTTTTGGGTGCCTGGTGGCTCAGTTGGTTGGGGAACTACCTTTGGCTCAGGTCATGATCCCAGAATCCTGGGATCGAGTCCTGCATCAGGCTCCCAGCTCTGTGGGGAGTCTGCTTCTCCCTCTGACCTTCTCCCCTCTCATGCTCTCTCTCTCTCAAATAAATAAATTAATCTTTTTAAAAAATCTACTTTCACCAACCATGTTAGAGGAAAGACCTCATTGTCTTTTTACTCTTGGTATAGAAAATGAAGTGCTGACCAAAGAGTATGCACCCCCAGAATGGTAGGAGAAAGTATGATAAAGTATGTCAGGTAGTTAATTAATCAAGATATTGCTTCTGGATATTGCTTCTGGATTCCCAGGTTTTGTTGACTTTTTAAAATTTGGATCTCGTTGTGACTTTTTTTCTCACTCTTGTTAAATTAACTAAACAAGGAAGCCATTAGACTGAAGTAGCTCTCACAAGGTGGCAGCCTACATAGCAACCCAAAATCTAAGCTGTGTATATAAAATGCCTCAAGGTTATGAAATCAAAACCTAAGGACAATCAATCAGAAACAGCCAGCTAAGCTTTAAGCTATGGCCATAATTTCCTTTCTATGCTTCCACCACCACTTCTCTATATGTCTTTCTCCTAGCTCCTGTCAATGGGGTGCTTCTAACCTCTTCTGGTTTGGCATTGCCCAATTAAATTGATTTTTGCTCAAGTAACAAAGGAGTTTAAGACTAAACTCTTAAAATTTTTAATATGCTTCAGTTACCTTTAACATTTTAAGTAAATATTTACTTTCTGCCTAAATTTTTAATGCAGTTTTTTTAGACAAGGACCCCCAGGTGATAAAAGCTTCAGGCTCCCAAAATCTGGACTCACTCTGACCAATAGGTTGGTTTGTGTATTTTAAGACTGCAAAAAAAAAAAAAAAATTAGATGTCCACAAAGATAGACAGATAAACAAATTTGGAGTTCAGGGTAGAGGGTCGAGCTGGAGAAGTACATTTGTGAATGGAACATTGTTCATATTCCAGGGTGTGGCTCTGATCCTCTGCAGATGCTGAGTGTCCCACAAATTTAACTCATCTGTGACACTACCTGGAAATAGTGTCAGATTCCACAGGTTAATGGCTCAGTCCCATAGGATTGCTCCTCTTCTTGCTTCAGATGTCAAGCTCAAATCCAGGTAGTTGCCTGGGCTTCTGACCACTTTGCTTAAATCAGAGGTTTGCATGACCCCCTCTTTGGGTTCCATTGATTTGCTGGAGTGGCTCATAGAATTCAGGAAACTTGTTTACTTACTAGATTACTGGTTTATTGCAAAAGATATTAAAGGATACAAATGAACAGCCTGATAAAGAGCTACGTAGGGAGAAGTCCCAAACACAGGAGTTTCTGTGCAGTGGAGTTTGGTGCCTGGAGCATGGATGCATTCTGGTTCACCAACATGGAAGCTCTCTGAACATGGGTTTTTTGTTTGTTTATTTGTTTGTTTTTAATTTTATTTATTTTTTTCAGTGTTACAAGATTTATTGTTTTGCACCACACCCAGTGCTCCATGCAATAGGTGCCGTGAACATGGTTTTTCTGGAGACTTCATGACTTAGACATGATTGATCAAATCATTGGCCTTGGCCATTGATTCAACCTCTACTCCCTCCCACCCTGGAGGTAGAAGGGTGAGACTGAAAGTTCCAACCCTCTTACCATTAGGTTGGTGTCCTAATAATTAGAAGGCAACCAGTCTCATTAACATAACAGAGATATCTCTATGGCTCTTGTTACTTAGGAAATTCCAAGCGTCCTGCCAGGTAGAGAACAAAGACCAAATATAGGCATACCTCCTTTTATTGCACTTGGTTTTATTGTGATTCATAGATGTTGCATTTTTTTACAAATTGAAAGCTTGAAGCAACCCTGCTTCAAGCAAGCCTATCAGTCCTGTTTTCCAACAGCATTTGCTCACTTCCTGTCTGTGTCACAGTTGAGTAATTCTTACAAAATTTTAAACTTTTTCATTATTATTGTATTTGTTGTGGTGATATGAAATCAGTGATTAAAACTCAATAAAAGTTCGTGATGGTTAGCATTTTTTAATTAAGTTATGTACTTTTTTTAGGCGTAATGCTACACAATAGACTATGGTATAGTGGAAACAGAACTTTTATTGGCGGTGGAAACCAAAACATTTTTTTAACTTGCTTTATTCTGATATTTGCTTTATTGCTGTGATCTGGAACCCAACCTGAAATCTCTCTAAGGTAGGCCCATACATATTTCTCATTATAAAATATAATATTATTATAAGTATTTATAAAAATTTATAATATTTATTATTATAAAATATATCTAAATGGTATTTAAAAATTTAGGACTCAGGGCCATGTTATGACTTTTGTGGGTTCTAGGCAATTTTGCCTTTGTGCGCCTCTTCCTCTAGTAAGAAAAAAAAAATATATATATATATATAATCATCTAAAATTATAATTATCAATGATTAATATGAGTCAATACAATTAATATAATCAATATATAATAATAAACTAATTAACAAATAACAAAATAATAAATAATTACATTATTGTATATTTATATATTATTGTCAAAATCTGATCTCTGTGCTTTGGAACCAAAATATAACACAGACACAGAGTTTTGGAAAAAAAAAGAACAATAACTTTATTGCTTTGGAGGCTGTAGTGGGTTATGGCCTTCCAAAAACTGCAAGCCTGCCTAGAGGAAGGTGCTGGGTTTTTTTTTTTATTATTATTAACATATAATGTATTATTTGCCCCAAGGGTTCAGATCTGTGAATCATCAGGCTTGCACATTTCACAGCACTCACCATAGCACATACCCTCCCCAATGTCCATAACCCAGCCACTCTATCCCTACCCCCCGGCCTCCCAGCAACCCTCAGTTTGTTTCATGAGATTAAGAGTCTCTTATGGTTTGTCTCCCTCCTGATCCCATCTTATTTCATTTTTTCCCTCCCTACTCCCCACAACCCCCTGCCCTGTCTCTCAAATTCCTCATATAAGAGAGATCATATGATAATTGTCCTTCTCTGATTGACTGATTTCATTTAGCATAATACCCACTAGTTCCATCGACATCATTGCAAATGGCAAGATTTCGGATTTTTTTTGATGGCTGCATAGTATACCATAGTATATATATATACACCACATCTTCTTTATCCATTCATCTGTTGATGGACATGTAGGTTCTTTCCATAGTTTGGCTATTGTGGACATTGCTGCTATAAACATTTGGGTGCATGTGCCCCTTTGGATCCCTACATTTGTATCTTTAGGGTAAATACCCAGTAATGTGATTGCTGGGTTGTAGGGTAGCTCTATTTTCAACTTTTTGAGGAAGCTCAATCCTGTTTTCCAGAGTGGCTGTACCAGCTTGCATTCCCATCAACAGTGTAGGAGGGTTCTACTTTCTCCACATCCTCGCCAACATCTGTCGTTTCCTGATTTGTTAATTTTATCCATTCTGACTGGTGTGAGGTGGTATCTCACTGTGGTTTTGATTTGTATTTCCCTGGAAAGTGCCAAGTGATTTTGAGCACTTTCTCGTGTCTCTGTTGGTCATTTGGATGTCTTCTTTGCCAAAATGTCTGTTCATGTCTTCTGCCCATTTCTTGATTGGATTATTTGTTCTTTGGGTGTTGAGTTTGATAAGTTCTTCATAGATTTTGGATACTAGCCCTTTATATGATATGTCATTTGCAAATATCTTCTTCCATTCTGTCAGTTGTCTTTTGGTTTTGTTGACTGTTTCCTTTGCTGTGCAAAAGCTTTTGATCTTGATGAAGTCCCAATAGTTCATTTTTGCCCTTGTTTCCCTTGCCTTTGGCGATGTTTCTAGGAAGAAGTTGCTATGGCTGAGTTCGAAGAGGTTGGTGCCTGTGTTCTCCTCCAGGATTTTGATGGAATCCTGTCTCACACTGAGGTCTTTTATCTATTTGGAGTCTATTTTTGTGTGCAGTGTAAGGAAATGGTCCAGTTTCATTCTTCTGCATGTGGCTGTCCAATTTTCCCAACACTGTTTGTCGAAAAGATTGTCTTTTTTCCACTGGACATACTTTCCTGCTTTGTTGAAGAATAGTTGACCATAGAGTTGAGAGTGCATTTCTGGGCTCTCTATTCTGTTCCATTGACCTGTGTGTCTGTTTTTGTGCCAATACCATCCTGTCTTAATGATTACAGCTTTTGTAATAGAGCTTGAAATCTGGAATTGTGATGCCACCAACTTTGGTTTTGTTTTTCAACATTCCTCTGGCTCTTTGGGGTCTTTTCTCATTCCATACAAATTTTAGGATTATTTGTTCCATTTCTTTG
>CM053613.1:35495630-35575578 GCA_028646535.1 Procyon lotor
TGTTACTCTTTGTTACCACAGGGATGAGCCTATGGAGAATTCTGAGAGTCTTATAAAGGCATCATGCCAACAAAAAATGATCAGGGCGAGTTAGACAGGATTGAGAAGCCATGCTTGAACCTTCACCCCCTGTGGACTCTGTAAAGGCTGGAATAGATCTCTTGATCCTAAAATGAAGAGCCATCCTAATTGTCTTCAGGACTTTATGTGTGTTTGACTAAAGATAGGACAGTTTTGTTACAATTCTTCCCTTCCAGAATAAGCAGCAGAGCTCTAAGGACACCCTGAGTTCTTACTCTCCTTGGGTTGGCCCTGACGGTGGTTGTGCTCCAGAAGGGGAAGGAGAGAGAATGAAGGGTAGAATCTCAGCCAGACAGTGAAGTCTTCTGTGGAAGATTCTGTATATCTCCAGTGAAGGAAGTGATAGACCACTGAGTTAAACAGCTGGTCAGTGAAAAAAAGTCCTAACAGTTAGCCAACCAATTAGTTCAAGAGACATTGGCTGCAGGTGGTAAGTTAAAAGCCAAGTCTGGACTCTGACTGAAGGGTTTTTGCCAGGGCTCGGTGTTTGACCTTCTAGGTGCCTTGGCTTGCTGTAGGAAAGCATAGAGAACTGATGATAATCAAAAGCTAATTGAGCACAGATGTCTAGAGGGCTTTCAGCCCAAATTCCATGATGGTAACCAGCGCCAATAAAACCATTTGGGGAATTTCCATGTTTTCACTAAAAAAGGACACAGAGTTCCAAATATAGGAAATACCCCAAATATAGCATAGCCTACGTAAGAGGCTTCCTCGAAACGTTTGCAGACACATTCTGCAGCCTATACATCAAGTTTCTTTGACTCAAATTAAAAGTAGATAGAAATAAATTTAACATATTTTTCTGGATATTAACTTAAAATTAAAGTAAAAGATTTTTAAAAATTAAAAGGACTAAAGGGGCGCCTGAGTGGCTCAGTGGGCTAAAGCCTCTGCCTTCAGCTCAGGTCATGATCTCAGGGTCCTGGGATCAAGCCCTACATCGGGCTCTCTGCTCGGCGGGGAGCCTGCTTCCCCCTCTGCCTGCCTCTCTGCCTACTTGTGATCTCTCTCCTCTCTATCAAAAAAAAAAAAAAAAAAAAAATTAAAAGAACTAAAAACTAAGCCTAAGTAATAACACATTCTGAAATGGTCTTTACCAGAGTCTTCAACATTCATTTTGTTTTACTAATGTTTGTTACATGGAAATGTATTCATAAGCAAAAAGATAATCACATAGAAAATGTATTTGTAATTGATATAAACATTCCTTTTATCTTGAAAACCCCTACCTTAGGGTTTTAAGAGCATTTCTCTACCTTTTTTCCCTATTGCCCCCAAGTTGCCTTGTAGACATTTTTTCCCCTAATACCCTCCAGCGAAACTTTATTGCCACAGATATACTGTATATCTTTTAATAGGTATGTCTGTGCTTCCTACATAACAACCAATTTTCACCTGATATTGCCTGTGTTGGGAATGACGGCCTCAAGATGATTCACATAATAAACAAACAAACAAACAAACAAATAAATAAGATTCATGCAGTAAAATCGAATCGGTCTTCACTAAAGCTGATGGAAAATGCACTGCATGTGAGACATGAACCCATTTCTCAGAGGGCACACCCGGACACAGAGGCAAACAGCTGGAAGGGCCTGGCTTGAGGCCAAGCTGTGGTCAGTCTGAGAGCTCTGGGAGTCCAACCTAGGAGCTAGGTACGATTAGGTCTGTCTCCTGAGAACCTGTTTGCATGAGAAGCCCAAGAATCTTCTGAGAAGGAATTCACCCTCTAGGGAAAGAGTACAAGTTTGAGTCAAGAGACAGTGAATCAGGGGGAAAGGGGAGCAAACATCGAAGTCCAGCATAGGGTGTGCTCCGTGGATGGCCCCTCCTCCCAGCGGACTCATCCTGAACCCTAAGGCCAACCTGCTATCATACAAGGGCAATAAAAGCTGAAATATCCCTCATGCCTTCCCGCCCATTGTTCCCGCGACGTGCTGAGGAGCAAGGGGCCAGCAGCCACAGCGGGGCAAACACCGCGCGTGTGCAACCGCTAGGGGGCTCCCGGGGCCGCTACAGGCAGGCAAATGTGACTTGCAACTGCTGTCCTCATCTCAACTCCCTGAGCCGAGCCGCCTGGGAGACATGGATCACACCCATAGGACAATGCATGTTGGTGTGTCTGCCCGATAGCGTCCAAATATCTTAGCGCCACGTTCAAGGCTTTTCATGGGGGAGGCTGAGCCTGGTTTTTGAGCTCTGGCATTGAAATCCGGTTGCCCCAACTCTGGCCCCTGTTTCTCCCAACATCTAGCGCTGTGCTTGCAGGCACATCACTTATTCCTTCTAAGCTTCGCACTTTCACCTCTGCAAAATGGAACAATAACAGCACCGAGGAGATCCAATTAGACAATGCATGCAAAGCACCTTTCGCACAATCCTAGCCCGAGGTAAGTGCTCAGTAATTGTTAGCAGTTTCCGGCCCTCCACGGAGATCATTCCACTCCCTATTCCAGCCACAGGAAACTGAGGGGCGTTTCTCAGATATGCTTCTGTACCTTTGTAAACGTTTCCTGTCTGGAGTGGTTTTGTTATTTTTTGTTTGTTTGTTTGTTTGTTTGTTTTCTTCAAGAGTTTATTTACTTATTTGAGGCAGAGAGCGCAAGGAAGGACAGAGAGAGAAGCGGACTCCCCCTGAGCAGGGAGCCGGATGCAGGGATCTATCCCAGGATCCCAAGATCATAACCTGAGCTGAAGGCAGACGCTCAACCGAGCGACCCACCCAGGCGCCCATGGACTGTTTTTGAATGACACTTACCTGTCTGGAAAATACAGCCACCCAACTCACAAGTCATGTCTGAGAAGGAGATTCCAGAAGAATCAATGAAGCTCCCTGCAACTCTTTGCGCACGGCCCCGAAGAGCTCTAATCACACTGCAGGTTAATGCTCTCTTTTCCTCCCGTCCCCCTTTGGACTGTGAGCCCTCTGACAGAGAAAGTTGACCTCACTCACTGCCACATCTCCCGGGCCCTAACACACAGTCGGGACCAAGCAATGACGCATGGGTGCGTGGCCTATTAATCGTATTTCTAGAACAATAACCGACTCCAGGCATCCCAGCCTTGCAGAGCCCACGTCTGGCTTCTCTCGGAAGCTTCATAAAGCCTAAGTCCCCGCATTTTCTTCTCATTAGAGGTCCTCCAGCCCAACCCAGCGGGCCTCTCCTCTTCTAGCACAGGACCATACGCTGGCGGACGCGGCAAGGGTATGCTGTGAACGTTAGTGCCTGCGATAAACAGCTTGGAAACACTGTATTTGATACCTCCTCCACTTACTAAGGGCCTGCTCTACGCCGAACACTGTCCTTTCGGGACCTAGTTCAGAGCACTGAGGCTCAGAGGATTGAAGCCGCTTCTTCGAAATCCCTCCACGGCAGAGCTGGGATTCACACCCGCGCCTTCTGACTCCTAGCCCCTTGCTCCTCTAGGGTATCACGAGTCTGTCTGTGACACGGAAGCCGACTTGAGAGTGGAGGAACGGGGACTGTGGGGGAAGGCGTTTGAGGGCAGGATGGAGAGGTGTTGTGTGGACTGCCGTAGGGACTTCCCTTCTACACACCTGGAGGGATGAACACTATCCAGGTGAGGGCCTTGAGCCTCCTCCAGCCTCTGCTCACCTGTATGCTCATCCTTGCCCCCCCACACATACACACATACACAGTTCAGGTAAAATTAAGAAAAGAGTATACTTTTGAGCAAACATGGCCACCAACTAGAGGTAAACGGATCGGTCAGCACAGGTCTAAAGGGGCCTGCTTCAAGGAAGAGATCAGGAGATCAGGTTTGTGATGCACAAGGAACCCCTGTGTGTCGGGGGTGTCCTGAGAACGAGGGAGGCTGCTTGGAAACACTCGGCTCTCTGAAGTAGATCAGAGATCTGGCCTTGTCTCTCTCATTTCATCAATCCAGGCAGGGAACCCGGCCCCACCCGAGGGGCTCCTTCAGGCAGCCTAGCTCCGCCACATGCCTCTGGGAACTTGCACTTTGTGGGCTTCAGGTGAATCCTTGAGAAGACGTGGAATGGAGCACAGGCCGGCTGGGGCCCAAATCCTGACTCTGCTGCTCCCTAGCTGTGTGACCTGAGGCAAATTACTTCACCTCTCTGAGTCCCTTTTCTCAACTCTAAAAGGAGGATCTTAACTGAAGCAACGACTCGTAGTTAGTATGAGCATGACAGGAGATTCTGTCTGTGAAATTGCATAGCACTAAGCATGGCACCCAGTGAGTGCTATTGCATAATCTTAAAACCAGTACAGTGACGCCGCAGACACCCCTCACCCCCTGGGGGGCCTCTCTGACTTTCCCACGGACATGCATGCGGCTGTCGCTGAAGGAGGCCACAGGCCCTCCTGCCCCGTGGGACTTTCCCCACACTAGCACTGGAGGTCACCCCTTCACACTTCCTGCGTAAGTTTCAGGAGCAGCTGGTTTTTCCTCTGTTCCCCCGAGCCCGCCACTCTGGCCTGTGGGATCAACACCACACTTCGCTGAAATGGGGAGAACCGAAGAGAAAGAAAGGGCCGCTGAGCCAGCATTGCAGGGGCGGGGGCGGAGAAGCTAGCCTCCCCTCGGAGGCAGAAACAGCAGGGGACCAGGCTCAGCAGGAGTTCATGGCAACCTGTTACCACATCCAGAGCAATGGTTCTCTACGGGATGAATCCGCCCCCCAGGGGACATTTGGCAATGTCTGCAGGTCTGGAGAGGGGTTTGACTGCAACCACTCAGTGGGGTGGAGTGCTCCTGGCATCTAGTGACAGTACACGAGACAGCCTCCCAACAACAAAGAATGATCTGGTCCAAAATGTCAGTAGTGCCCGGAAGTTCCGAAGCGTTGGCATAAGGCACATACACACTGATCGGCAGGGGACCGGTCCACCATAGATAAGCTTAGAGAAGGGGGATTATGGAAGCTGCCTTCAGCAAAGACCATCTGTTGTGGTTGAATTGTATCCCCCCCCAAGAATATAGGTTGAAATCCGAACCCCCAATAGTTCATAATATGATCTTATGTGGGAATAAAGTGGTTGCAGATGTAATGAGTTCAGATGAAGTCACACTGGAGTTAGAACGGGCCCCAATCCAATATGGCTGGCGTCCTTATAAAAAGAACACCATTGGAAAAGGCGTGCACCGAAAACCCACTGCCCTGTGAAGATGAAGACAGCTCCCAGGGAAGTCTCTACAAACCAGGGTACACCAGAGATAGGCAGGAAAGCCCCAGGAGCTAGAAAAGAAACCCAGAACAAGATCTCTTTCACACCTTCAGAAAGAACCAACACCATGATTAGACGGCTGGCCTCCAGAACTGTGGGGGAACACATTTCTCATGTCTAAGCCACCCAACCTATAGTCCTCTGTTGTGGCAGTCCTGGCAAATGGATACACTATCCAAGCACTCTTTAGCGGAGACAGGACCACGGCAAATGGGCTTTGCAGATCCTGGACCCAGCCCACCCCCCAACCGTGAGCATCCTTCAGTCCCTGTATTTGCCTTGGTTCTGTTTCCAGCCCCACCAAGTTAGAGATAATTTCGATACTATCCCTCCCCAGCCCAGGGAAAGGGCGGGCTGACTGTCCAACACATGTATGCCAGCCCGAGGACCTCTGAAGGCCTGAGCTCCCTTGAACACAAACAGGAGAGAAATTCCGAGGCCCTGGCTGGCCTCACTTAAGCTGGTGGTTTCCTGAGTGTATGGGGTGTGCTCAACAAGGGATGAATGAGACCTTCCATCAGACTGCGGGAAGGAACTACGAGACATTACTTAGAATTTCTTTAATGTTAGAAATAAAGGTCTAGGGGCGCCTGGGTTGCTCAGTGGGTTAAAGCCTCTGCCTTCGGCTCAGGTCGTGATCTCAGGGTCCTGGGATCGAGCCCCGCATCGGGCTCTCTGCTCAGCGGGGAGCCTGCTTCCCCCTCTCTCTCCCTGCCTCTCTGCCTGCTTGTGATCTCTCTCTCTCTCTGTGTCAAATAAATAAATAAATAAAATCTTAAAAAAAAAAAAAAAGAAAGGTCTAATAATAGTTAATACTGCATTGACAAGAAAATCTATAAGTGATTTATGAATAAATATTCACGGAGCCTGAGCATGTGCTTCAAAACAGTGGTCACTGATTTAGACACCACCTTAGATAATATCAGTGGTATTTCTCTAACCTGCTCTTACTTGGAAGTGATTTATGAAAGACCATGAGTGTCAGGCTGGAGGATCGAGTGTCTGTCCTGTCCTGTGCCCCGTGAAAGCCCTCAGGAAATCTGGAATAGAAAAGAGACTGTAGAAGTTCTGGCAGGGGGTGGCTAATAGCACAGTAATGACTATGGATTCTGGAACCAGCTGAATAATCTAGTTGTAATCCTTGCTACCTGTTTAACCTTGGACAAGTTATTTAGCTTACATAAGCCCCTGTTTCCTCATCTGTAAAGGAGAATAATGAGTCACCACCTCTTAGGGCACCTGGGTGGCTCAGTTGGTTAAGTGGCTGCCTTCAGCTCAGGTCATGATCTCAGGGTCATGGGATCAAGCCCTGCATTGGGCTTCCTGCTCAGCAGTCTGCTCCTCTCTCTGCCTCTGCTGCTTCCCCTGCTTGTGCTCTTTGTCAAATAAATAAATGAACTCTTAAAAAGAAAAAAAAAAGAGCCACCACCTCTTGATGTTGTAAGAATTAAAAGAAATACTGCATTCAGAGCCCCTCACACAGGGCACCCTGTACCTGGCAAACCATATTGTGATTTTCTTTTAGGAGAACACTCCTGGACCCACATCTCAACATAAGATTCAGTCAGACCTCTAGCTGCTACGTTCTAGAACTTGCTTTTCAAATATAGATGGAAGCTGGGGCACCTGGGTGGCTCAGTCAGTTAAGCATCTGACTCTTGTTTTCGGCTCATGTCATGGTCAGGTTCGTGAGACTGAGCCCGGTGTCTGGGTCTGTGCTCAGTGTGGAGTCTGATTGAGCATTCTCTCCTCTCCCTCTGTCCCTCCCTCCTGCTCACACACACTCTCTCTCTTTTAAATAAATAAAATCTTTAATTAAAAAAAATATATATATATGTAGAAGCTGCCGAAAAAGCAATGTTTGAAGATACATAAATTCTTTGGCTCTGAAACCTCCTGTTTTACTCAGCCCTGGGAATAATGGCTTTGAAGGCCTCTAGTAACATGCAAAGGCAGGTCTGGAAGGTATAAGCCATTCTATGTGATATTTGTGCACAAGATATAAAAGCCAGGTGTACCACACCCTGTTGTAACAAGCCGTCTTTTTTCTAATGTGGTAAGATCAAATACTAGTCCTTCCTCAAGTGACTTATTTTATTCTACAAAGTATCATTACTTCCTGGTTCAATATCACAGCACTGGAGCTACACCTGCCCCCCCATTAATCAGCATTAATTGAATGTTTAGATCCAGATGAAAACAAGACAGCTGGTGTTATTGTGCTCTTAGCCACTCAGGCTTCTAGCTGGATCTAAAATTGCATTCCTCTCCCCCGTGGAAAATCCAAGTCATTTTCTCAGTTTAAGAAGGAAGTCTTGCAGGTGTTGAGTTGGTCTTGCCGCAACCAAAGCCGAGAGATCCTCTACCAAATTACATTCAAGAGCGCCATCTCCTGGACAAAGTTTGAAACAGAAGGAAAATGAAAGAAGAAGCAGGTGCCTAAATGGTCTGTGGCTTTAATCAGCAGCTTAACTACTTAACCATGAAAATGAGCTTCCCGGGGCTAATGAGAGTTGCCCAATTTGCAGAAAGTGAGTGTTTATTTTTGTAGCACAATTTTCCAGCTGCCTGCATCTCACGTCCTTTACGGCATGTAGCATCTGCTTATGCTGCTTAGGCTGGTGCACATGGTTTTGCTTAAAGGCCCTCCTGGATGCTGAGGGGCGCAGAGAGGTTGTCCAGATTTGAAAATTAAATTCAAGGAATCCAGAAATCTTCCAGGTTCACCCTATTAGGACCCCAGATTCAGGTGTTAAGTCTTTTTATAGTTTGATACTAAACAAACAAAATGATTAAAAGACAGGTTGAACTTTGGCAATACCACATAAAAGCAAGCAAATGAGGGAGAACCGAAACAACATGGTCCAAGGTCAGCACATCTATGACTATGTATCATTCTGCCCTTTTATTTAAAAAAATGCAGGTGTTTCTGCAATAATGAGATCTGTGTGTACCTGAGGGAGGGAGAAAATACTTTCTGTAAAATTGCACACTAAAAATAATGAGACTTGTGGGAAAATAGGATTGAGGCAGACAGTTCAACACATACACAACTTTGCGACCAGAGCACTAACCAAATCAATAATAATCTTAATAAAAAAAATACCAGCAGAATGCTCAGCTCTTAATACATTTATAAAATTTGCAGAAAACAAAGGACTTTGACTTGACAAGGAAAAATAAAGGGGGAAAGGGTCATTTGATGGAAGGTAATGTTAGAGAATCTATAGTCTTCTGAGTCATGGAGATGTGGAAACATGCCCAGGATCAGGGACGGCGGAGATTGTGGCTTAACTAAGGTGACAGGAGGCAAGGGAGGACCTCGCTGTCATTAGTTGTGTTCCTGCACTTGGGCTTCAGCTCTCACCAGGCCAGGAGCACCCCATGGGAACCAGGGCAACTTCCACATGCCCCTGACATCATCCCCCCATTTATCAACCCCATTTGAGCTAATTTATGTTGAAATCACTCGATAGCAAACCAGGTTGAACGTGGACTGCTTCCCGAGCACACATTTGACACTAACCTCTGCAGGAAGGATGGATCTGTCAGCCCTGTGTCTTCTTCTGGCCTTCTCCCTATAGCCTCAATGCTGAATTCAGAGATGTCCTATCTCCCAGCCACAGACCTCTGGGCTCCCAGGATTCAGTTATATTTGATGTGCTATCTGGTAGTCAGTAACACACTACATATTTGACAACTTATTTTGATGACTAGTAAGAGAATACAAACTAAAACTATGTTAAGGAGAAAATTTTGCTAACCTCCTCAAAGTCCAGATGTAGATATGGCTTCAGGTACAGCTGGAACCAGGAGCTCACATTTGGTCCCCCCCCTCTCTCTTTTCCACCTTTGCCCTCTCCATGTGCTGCTTTCCTTGGTGATAGTGCAGTTCTTTTCCAAGCCTCTCCCATTGATGGCACAGAAACCCTCCAGATCCATAATCCTGTAGCTACCTAGCAATGTCAGAAGAAATAGAGCTTCTCTTTCCCCATAGTTTTTGAAAAGGAAATCCAGGAATTGCCTTATTGCCCTAGTCCACTGTGGCTAAGAGGATGAGGTCCCTGGCCTGGCCGGGCCTGTGGGCTGACCTTCACCTTCAGGAGATGAGTCAGCCTCACCCAAACCACCTGTAATGGAGGGTGAGGAATTCCCGAAGGAGAGGTTGACCCAGTACCTGGAAAGGGAGAACAGGTCAACCCAGACCCATCTCCCATGAGGGTCAAAGCCAGGCACCCAAATTTTTTTTTATTATTTTTTATTAACATATAATGTATTATTTGCCTCAGGGTACAGGTCTGTGAATCAGGCTTACACATTTCACAGCACATATCATAGCACATACCCTCCCCAATGTCCACAACCCAGCGACCCTATCCCTACCCCCCTGCCTCCCGGCCACTCTTAGTTCGTTTCGTGAGTCTAGGAGTCTGGAGAATCTGGTTTTTGATTAATACACTATCTGAGAGACACGATCTTGGACCTAAACAAAAGAACAGAAGAAGATGCATCTTGCCAACTTGTGTATTTTGTTTGGCTGGACAGTCCTGTTTGCTTTTTTTAAATGTGATTAGCTGCAAACATTTAGAACTTGCAAAATTTAGGGCTTCTCTTGAACTCAAGCCACACTGTGCCTGTTTCCCCACATGGTGACAATAGGATGAGCCAAGTTATCAGTGGTCTGTTTATTGCACAGTCTTCTCCTATTCCATAAGGTCCCCACTGCTGTCTGTGTGGCTCCATCATCCCCTAGGTCACAGTTTTGTTACCCACCTGGCCCCGGGAGGCATCTGAATTTGCAATCAGCTGTGTGAATGTAGGTCTGGCCACCAGCCTCTCCAATGGCAGTTGGTCAGGAAGCCCTGGGTCACGTGCCTTGTGTCTTGCTCTGCAGTCTTGTCCTTATGGTATTTCAGACCTACATGAATGTGAGTCAGTGGTCATGTGCTCTATTACTAGGACTTCGTTGCCTTAGCATTATACCTTTAAAGTTAACTAGCAGGTAATTTACTGAGATGTCTATGCTTGTTTGTTCCCCCACCTTTAGGCAGACGAAAAGGTAAATCCCCTCCCCATTTCTAGAAGATCAGCCAAGCATTTGTGTCCAAGAGATCTAAGTACCTTTTGCCTAATGGGAGAACTAACAGGCTTTTTTCTGTTCATTTTCAAAGTCCTAGTCGTAAATAGAACCTCAAGCTGGATTGTTCCAGAATGGAAAGTCTTCCAAGGGCTGAAAATAGGGAAAACACCCAAACCATAAAGGAATGATATTCTTGGAGACTTGGAGGAGGGGAGATGCTGGATTTATAAACAGTCATGACCTTTGCCTGACTTAAAATTCCCAGGAGGAGGACTCAGTATCTGTTAGGATACCTTTTATTGCAAATGATGGGAAACAAAGGCAAACCAGGCTTAAGTGGGGGGAAAGATAAAAGAAGTTGGATGATTTATTGGTTGATTACTAAATAGTACATGGGTAATTTCAGGTATGGCTTGATCCAGGAATCTAAAAATATATCATGAGGACTGTTTCTATCCACCTCTCAATATTGCATTTCCTTCTCTCTGTTGTTTTCATTGGCAGGATCCATGTAATGTCCCCCAGGAGCTGTCTCCAAAAAAATCATATTGGCTTTTCAATAGAATATATGCCAATTACTGAGCCAATCACTAAGTCCATGAGACAGAGAGTACTCTAACTGGTCGGTCTCATGCTTCCTCCCTGGAACTTAGAAAATTGGGTACAATAACTAGTGGAAGCAGGGGACGGATGCTGAGTACTAATAAACTACTAGAGACTCCAGGCAGAAATGGTTAAGAACCCTGGCTGCCAGGCACCAGAGCTTAGGAATCTTAGCAAAGATCTCTGTGTTGCAAGGGGGTCACTGCTTCTGAATGGAATCAACAGGACACAGGCAAGGAGAGCCAAGAGCTGCAGAGAGGCTTCATTGGGGGTTACCCATAAATCCCCAGGGCTCTTGCACAATTACTAGGCAGGAAAGTTGTGCATGTAGGCATGCACACATGCACACACCCACACAGAGGCACAGACAATGTTAGACTTTGCCTTTCCTATTAATTCTGGCAGATAAAGGACTAAGCCAAATTTGTTTTGGACTATGAGGTTTCTAACACTCAAATAAGCATAGTAGATTCATTTTTATCATAAACTTTTTGTCTCTGATCTCTTTCCTGCAGTTTCTGAGTGAGCACAACTATATTCCGTCCCACTCTCCTCTTACTTCTTTTGTCTGCTCTAAGTCAACCTTGTCCTGGGCCTCTTTGTCACCAGGCGCCACGTCTCACTGGCCACAGCTGGCATTACAGTTGTGTACCACGTAGCCCTGGTTAATCAAATTTGAATCCTAGTCCACACAGAGAAGATAGTTACATCCCCTCAAAAAGCGTCTTCATTTATCTATCAACACTATCTGCAGTCAAAAGATTTTTAAAAAAGAAAAATACAGGGGCACCTGGGTGGCTCAGTGGGTTAAAGCCTCTGCCTTCGGCTCAGGTCATGATCCCAGGGTCCTGGGATCGAGTCCCATATCGGGCTCCTTGCTCATCAGGGAGCCTGCTTCACCCTCTGTCTCTGCCTGCTTGTGTTCTCTCTCTCTCTCTGACAAATAAATAAATAAAATCTTTAAAAAAATAAAAAAGAAAAAAGAAAAAAAAATAAAAAAGAAAAATACATATAACAAGTCCTTCACTGTGGCACACAATGGTTTCTTTGCTTTAAAACAGGAATTTTCTAGCATTTTTAACCTCTGTCCTCTTTTGCTAAATGTAAAAAGCTCATACCTCCTTATTCTAGGGTACTTTGAAATTATAAACCAAATACTTTGATGAAAAATCAAATCAAAGCAATGATACTTTTAAATCATACCCACTTCCCCAAAAGGTTTTGAGCGAGGGGGTTGTGGGGGGGGGGGGGGGACATGCTTCCCCAACCCTGGAAAAGCACTGCTTGCAAGCATCTCCCAGCCAGGGAGCAGCTCAGTGGCAATTACAAGTTGATTCAATTCAGCTCTCCCATGGACGGGGAAAGGGTTCCCTCCTTGCCTCTCACATCCCTCCAATCACCAAGAACCCCCACCTTCCATTCTAGACATTATTAAGGGTATTGAGCCATAGAAAGGGGGCATGCCCACAGGGGATGCCAGCTTTCTTAATCTGTTCCTGCCCCTCAACGTCTCCTTCGGGAAGAAAACGAACACTCACCCTGCAAGTTTGCACTGGAATATTCAGTCTTCTGCTTAGAATAGCAACATTTTCTTCTTTGCTTATGGCTAAATATCTGCAGGTTTTGTCCCCAGTGCCACAGTATGGGACTTCTATCTGCCTTTCAGGGGAAGTCAAGGAAGTGAGCGAGCACAGGATGGAGGGGGGTGGAAGAGCACATGAATATTTTGAAATGTGATCAACAAACAGGAGGGAGGCTAGCATGGTATAGGAGATTCAATGAGGAGGGATGTTTAATGGAAAATTGAGTGGAAGTGTTTTATGGAGAATGAAGTGGGCTAAGCCTGGAAGCGATGGGACCAGGTAAGAGAACTTTGACAGGTTGACCAGAAGAGGGATAACAGTGGTTTGGATCAGGGTGAGGACAGTGGCAAAGTGGTGACAGGATGGGTCTGAACACCATGTTGTAAGTAGCATTGGTAGGACTTCTGGGCAGGATGGAGTGTGGGCAGGCTGGATAGGGTGCAAGGTCATTTACTAAGACAAGGAATGCATAGAGAGGGACAGATTTGGGGAAAGGAGGAGAACTAAAGCGTTTTGACTTGAAACAGATAATTTTTGTATTTCATTTTTATCTCAGGGTCTCAGTGTATGCTTTTAGGGGAAAGAGTGCAAAAAGGTGGGTAAGGATTTAAAACCTGGCTCTACCACCCACTACTTACTTGACTGTGACAAGGACCAAGGTGAGGGAAAGGAAATGCGGGCAGATACCTGGCCCAGTTTGAGGAACAAATTTTGAGCCATCCCCCACCAGACATGGAGAATGGAGGACAGAAAATGGTAGGGGGAAATAGAGTCGGCTTAGGGTGGAGAGTAGGGTGAGGGTGGAGAGGGAAAAGGACAGGGTCAGAAGCTGAGGACATTCTCTTCTTGAAGGACCTGTGTGCTGTTTCAGGAGCCTGATGATCCAAGGTGACTCAGCGTTGGAGCGGGTGGTCATACCACCCCTGACTCCCCACTGAAGGCCTTGGGTACCACCAACAGAGGACAGCTGTGCCTGACAGAGCTGTGTAATAAACAAACCAAGGGCACCATTAGCAGAGACAGAATGGTTTTCAGGCATCAATCTGCACCAAGGCACGGGAAAGCATGGACTCGGCCCGAGTCCAGGTAAGCAGAAATACCAAGAGGTGACTTTGAGACCACCTGGAGCTCTTTTGTAAGCAGATGGGACTCACAGAAATCAAGATGTGAGATTCAATGTTAATTCAACCATATCTTACCCTCTCGGGTTGGCAAAGCCAGGGAGATCTGAGGTTAGAGAGGTGAGGTCATCCGTGGCCCGCAAATAGTGGCTGGCCTGTCTCCACCCATGCCTTTGTCCTCATACAGTGAAAGGCCGTCTGGCCCAGATTCTAGTTTTTGTGCGAGAGTAAGAACCCGCGGTATTTCACCTTATTGACTTTGTGCGTGGCTCAGCTTCTGCAAGTTACACTATGCTTAAAGTGAACACATGATCTCTGTTGCCCGGCAACATGAGAAAAAGCTGATACAGGAGGCTAGCTGAGTATGTGGAGATGATGACACCCATTCGCTCCACAAAAACTAACCTAATATGTGCCCTGCATCCTATTGGTTCCCAAATTATATACTTACTTTGAAATAAACCTCATGGCAGAATGGGCACATCTAGGAGATATACTTTCCCTTCTGCATGCTTTTTTGGGTTTTTGTTTTGTTTTGTTTTTTGTTTTTTTACTTTTCATATGAGATTTTACTATTGGAAGAACTAGTATTTACCATTGACATCATTGACATTAAAACACAGACACACACACCCCTTAGCAACTGCTGGCAAAATATCATAACATCGAGCATACCTTTTTGTTTTCAAATGTCATTCACTCTTAAAACCACGGTTGGACAAGCCACCTCTCTGGTGGGTATTATTGAATATGATCCTTGGTCCAGACATGGGCTACAAAGAAGCTATACAAAAACAACTCTGTTCCAAGAGGTTTTAGACCCCAGTTGGGTAGGTAAGAGATACCCCTGAAATCAGGAACCTCCTAGGCAATCAGTAGGACTGCCTTTCTGGCCCCTTTGGAGGCATATGGAGGTACAGGGCCTTGTGACAAGTTTGGTGCCAGTTTCAGGCCAAACATTTAATTGCCCATGCAAGATGCTCCAGAATCCTCTTTCCCTCTGGCACAGTGACCAACACCATCTGTTGCTGTCATTTTGGGTCCCTGAGTGTTCACTATGAGCAGAGCCCTTTACCGACTCTTGATGGACACTTAGCAGGAATGAGAAATCAACCTGTTTTTATCTTAAGCCATTCAGTGTTGGAGGTTGCTTGTTACCACAGTATAACCTGGGTTACTTTTTTTTTTTTAAGAGATGGAACACCAGGGGCGCCTTGGTGGCTCAGTCATTAAGTGTCTGCCTTTGGCCCAGGTCATGATCCCATGGTCCTGGGATCGAGCCCCGCACCAGGCTCCCTGCACAGTGGGAAGACTGCTTCTGCCTCTCTGCCTCTCCCTGCTTGTGTTTCCTCCCTTGCTGTGTTTCTTTGTCTCTCTGTCAAATAAATAAAATCTTAAAAAAAAATAATAATGAGAGATAGAGCACCAGAGCATAAGCTGGGGTGAGAAGGGCAGAGGGAGAGAGAGGGAGAGAATCTTAAGCAAGACCCACACCTAGTGAGGGGCCCGATGTGGGGCTCAATCTCTCACCCTGAGACCATGATCAGAGCCAAAATCAAGAGTCGATGCTTAACTGACTGAGCCACCCAGGCACCCCATGACCTGGGTTATTCCGACTGAAAAACTAAAAGGGTGAAGCGGCCAAATCTCTAGAGCACCTTAAAGCATGGGGGAGGGTATTAAAGAAATAACACCAGCAAATGCAGCCGTATTTTTTCAAGAATGTTCCCAAAACTACAGCCTGCCAAATCTGGCATTGACTCCCTACTAGAGTCTGAAAGGAGTATGTAAAGAGAATGGCCTGTGAATGCTTAGAAAAGAAAGCAGAGACCATTTGGAGTCAATGTGGCTTAAAGACAATCACAACCAATTAATTTCGTCTACTTTGCAGAGAGGTTTTATGTCAGGTAACAGATAGTGTACTCAAATTACGATGGCTTTAAAAGAGAATTTTATAAAGAAACTGTGTACAAAGATGTGAAGGAAGTAGGAAGACTAAAGGAAGAGTGCAGCACCCCAGGCTAGAACAGTGGGGATGTCACCATCCCTGAGCCAGAAGGTGAGTGGCAACCCAAAGACAGAGTTACTGTATTCAGAGCACCACCACCTTTGGTGGAGAGATCTGGGAAGTCTGAAGTAATCTCGCATTAAGGGAGTTTGGAAAATAAATATCCCAACTCATGTTTCTCTTTCTCTCCAATTTCCTGTCTCTGTTGGCCAACCTCAACTGGAAATCCAAATAGAAGCAAAGGAACTGTTGATATAGTCCAGATAAGTCAGCCTCCTGGGGCAGGTGGAGGGCAGGGTGGAGGAGAAGATTGGAGAGACGATCGGGAGGGGCAAATAAGAGATATCCAGCCAAGATTATTAGGAAAATTAAATATACATAACCTCTCTGGACTTGAGTGAGGTATTTGAAAAAGGTTGTCAGGAATTCCTTAAGGAAGAAATACTGGTCACACCCTCTACTGTGAGCAGACGGTGGTAACTGTGGCTTCATCTTCTTGGCATACTTCTCCATCTCATTTCTGCCAATATTCTCAAAGGAACTTGCCCCAATCTTTGTGTTTTGGGTATAGTCAATTGCCACACCTTTTCTTCCCTTAATCCCCAACTCCGAAGGATGGGCACCTGAGTCAGTCAGACCAGAGTCCTAGTAACAGTACTGCCAAAACTAGTGAGAACAATGTTCTCTTGCCTTTGCTTATACTGCTGGAAAGACGCAAGTTTGGATCACTGGCCAGCCATCTTCCCTAGCTTGGCAGAAGAAGTGATTTCTAGCAAGAGAGTTTGTGATTTCTCACACAAAGAAAAGCAGGGGGAAAAAATCTAAAAGATGAAATAATATATTCTTAGTTTCTGGATTCAACAGTTTGTGAGGTCAGTAACTTCTAAATTGCTAACTTACATGGACCACTCCTCTACGTTTTTCATTTTTGCTGCTTCGAGTTGGATTTATTTTGCATGCCACAGAGATCTCTGATTACCTGTATTATAGCCCCTTCAACATTAACCTCATAGTTAATCACAGTTGATGGTGTTACCACCAGTTATTTATTAGGATAACTGTTAATCCAAATATCAAAGTCTAGCATAGTGGTAATAGCAACTACTATTTCTTTTTAAGATTTTTGGGGTTTTCTGAGAAAGAGAGAGAGAGAGAGAGAGAGAGAGAGAGAGAACATGAGCACAGAGGGGCAGAGGCAGAGGGAGAAGCAGAGCCTTCACTGAGCAGGGAGCCCAACATGGGGCTTCATCCCAGGACCCTGGGGGTCATGACCTGAGCTGAAGGCAGATGCTTAACCAACTGAGCCACCCAGGTGCCCCAAGCAAGTATCATTGTTGAGTGTTCAGTAAATATTCAAGGCATGAATGATTGTCCCTGAAGTAAGTAAAAGCTTTGTCAAAAAGCAAGGCATGAGGGCCCAGCTGAAGCCACCTAGTCTTGTGTACTCTAGGAATTTCAGTTCCTGCCTACCATAGCCCCCCATATCGTCTGCCACTACTGGAAAAGCCACAGAAGGGAAGCTCATGATCAGTTTCTTCACTCTTCTTTACCCCATTGCCTTTCACTGTATGAAGCTGCCATTTTGGGGCATCTCTCAAATCATATGCAGGGATGAGCAGGAGATTTGAGGAAAAGGGCAAGACCTTCCATAGATAAGGTTGTAATGTAGCCTCATGAGCCCTTGGGTGGCAGGTGCCAGGTTACGGGTTCTTCCTCTCATGGAGTACTTTTATGATCCTTCTTGTTGCACCATGCTGTGCTGTGAGTGACGCAAGCTCTGGCTGACTGCTCACAAGTGGCCCCCTTAGTCCTTGCTGTTTTGGTGCATTCCATGCAGCATCTCTGTTCTGGCATAAGTACAATGCAGTGGCTCCCGTAAGGTGACGAATGTCCCATGGAGAGCATGCCCCTTGCCTTGCCATGTGCACAACCCACCTTATTCACTCTGCAGCTCTCACTCCTTGCTCTGACGTCATGATCAATTCCAGCCAGCATCACTCTTTGGCTTCAGCTTGTGTACTGTACAGAAGCTTCCATGACGTGGCTCAAATTGGAGGAAGGGGTCTAACCTCTTCTCCTCCAAAGATACGGTAAGGGAGTCACAGAGCATTCCAACAATTCTTTTCAAAGCGATTCCCACTCCCCAGTTCTACTTACCCTCCAATCCCCTACCTCCCCTTACAAATGGTTCAGACACTGATGGTAGGCTAAGGGTTACAAGGGTCACAAGCTAGTTAGAGACTTTCAGTCAGCAAAGGCTTTACTAGGTAGCCAAATTCTTTTCTTTAGAACCACACTATCCAATATGGCAGCCTCTGGCCACGTATGGCTACTGAGCACTTGAAGTATGGCTGGTCCAAATTGGAAATATAACCAACATGCAAGCTTTTAAAGACTCAGTATGAATAAAGGAATATTGAATATCTCATTAGTATGTTTTATATCAATTAGATGGAATAATATTTTTGATATATTGGGTGAGTTAAATATCTCATTAAAATTGATTTCACCTCAGGGCACCTGGGTGGCTCGGTTGGTTAAGCGGCTGCCCTCCGCTCAGGTCATGATCCTGGGGTCCTGGGATCTAGCCCCGCATCGGGCTCTCTGCTCAGTGGGGAGCCTGCTTCCCGCCTCTGCCTTTCTGCCTACTTGTGATCTCTCTCTCTCTGTCAAATAAATAAATAAGTAAATAAATAAATCTTTAAAAAAAATTGATTTCACCTCTTTTCCTTTTTATTTTTTTAATGTGGCTACTAGAAAATTTAAATTACATACATAGCCCACATTACATTTCCATCAAAGAGTGCTGCTTTGAAATGCACGGGCTCTAGGGTCTTGCCTGCACTCTGAGACAGGAAAAGTCCCATTCGGGAGTCTGTGACGCGATGTTGGTAAATCCCTCAGGCCCCTGCCTGGCCCTTGTGAACACTCAGTCCTTAAGCTAGGGAAAAGACGGCAGGTGGGAGAAGAGATGTTATTTTTGCAGTAGCAGCTAATGTTGATATCATTCACCTCCCTTTATCCATCCGTAAAATAAGACTAAGACCTTCTGCTCCACCGACTTCACAAGGCTGCTGTGTGGTTTGGGTGAAAGAGTGTGTGTGAAATGCAAGCTCCTTAAACTGTAAATAGCTGCTAAACACTGGTTGTCACAGTGATGATAATCACGACCCAGGCTCCTGCCCGAGTGCTGCTGGGAGCGGGCCTCAGGAGCCCTGGGCTCTGGCCACCCGCCCAGCTGCTCTTTCCATGGCTCAGAGGCGGGCACAGGATCTGCCACCGGGCGGCAGGGGAAGCCAAGCTGCGTCCCTGGTCCCCTTCCCCATGCTGCCCCCTGCCGAGGAAGAGTCAGGCTTTCCCTGAGGACCCCTGCGTGAAGCCCCTTTTCCATCTCAAGAGGGGTGCTAGGAACTGCGAGAAGTACACAAAAGCTTCTAAAATGTGGTCCAGCCCTTTAGGAGCTGCAGTGTAAGGAAGGAACTCGACCTCGAAACAGCCATCCAATAGTGGCGATCCCTGCTGGCTCACGGGGAGGGACCACAGCTGTGACTGGGCCTCGGGGAATTAGGAGGAGCTGCCAGAGATGTGACCTTTGAGCGGGGTGTTCCTGAGGGGCTTGGTGGAGAGGTGGGTGTGAGGGGGGACATTCCAGGCAGAGGAACCAAGCAAGTGGAAGGACTGCCTCGGTGTACTTGGGAAAAGGGGGAGACATTTGGCAATGAACAGTAGGGGGCGAGGGCTACAGGCATTCGGTGAGTGGAGGCCAATGAGGTCAGAGGTCCGCAGATGTGCAGGACAGTCATGCTGCCTGAAATGGCAGTAGCAGCTCCAAAGGGGAAGCTTGAGAGAGGTACGTGGAAAGATAAAGGAGGGCCAAGCTGAGAAGGGGTTCGGGGCCCGCTTGCAGGTGACAGAGAGCCACTGAATGCCCTCCCAGGATAGGTCTCCCTGCAGGGCTCTGGGAGGCAGAAGCTGTGGTGGGTGTGCTCAGTCCTTGCCTGGCTGTGCTCCCGACGCTTCCATTCCTCTGTCCTCCCCTCACCCATGGCCTCTTGCTCAGATTCCCAGGGGCCTGTCCCGGCCCCAGAGTGATGCCAACCTCCCTTTGAAACTGTAGACTAAGTACTGACACAAACAGGCACTTCAAACCATTTGCCAAATTGCATTCCCGTCCCGGACCCGGTGTGGCACCTCGGGGGAAAGAAAATCTGCATTGGCTCGTGTGTATTTGGGTTGAGTAAAGGTGGCACCACGGGGTTGTCAGAATCTCTGCTCCTCAGGAGCAGGAGCAGACCAGATCCTGTGCTCCCAGGCTTGCCTGTTACTGATTCCAAGAGCTAGCTCACACTTATAAGCAAGTTAACTTTGAGTCAGGTATGGTCCTGGGCACATCACATACCCCATCACATTTCATCTTCACAGGGACTTTTTTTTACAGGTGAGAAAACAGACTCAGAGAGGTAAATGAGTTGCCTGAGGGGCTCAAGTGACACAGCCAGACCTTGAACCTAGATCTGTTGGATTTCAAAGACCTTTGTTCTTTCTCCAGCACCCCCTTTCCTCTGTCCTGAGAAAATGGAAAAGAGGAAAAGGGACCCAAGGCCAGGTGGTTCACAGGCAATGAAGACAGGCATCTTCTCTGAGCAACCTGGCCGGACGTGGTCTGCAGGGGTGAGGTTTCTAAGCCCACAGCTCTCTTGGCCCTCACTCAATTCAGAATGGGGCCCAGGAGAGCTATGGGATGGAAGCAGGATGGGGAACAGAACTTGGGCAGGGTGCAAAAAAAGGAACAAGAATAGTCCAGCCCTCAGATTTCGGGGTCCAGTGTAGGGAAACTGAAAATATTAATTCAGTGCCCCCAGTCCTCAGTAACTTGTGAATATAAATGGGGGCCCATGAATTCAACTAACTCAGATTTTAATTCCCTGCAGTGTCCCTCAAATATTTCTTGAAATTCCCAGTTTTTGACATATAATCCTGAACCAATCCATCAGTCTCACCAACACTTAACCCTCACCCACAGCTCGCCCAGGTTCTTCTTTGTCAATGTCCTCTATCCTTACAGCTGCAAAAGGGAGCTTCCGCACACCAATAAATGACAAACTCATAGCTATTCCAGTATGGTTGCCACAGGACCACAAAGCCTTCTGTGCAAAATAGAGGATGCTCCTCCTTGTTTTGGGTAGACTTGAGCCCTACTCCCAGCCCTTTGTTCTGGGTGCCCATGCGCAAGTCACAACCTGTGCAACCCATACATGGTTAGGGCTGGGTGCCAAGGATGACTCCCGAACCTCCAGGTCTCAGGGTGCCAGAGTGATACTGGGTTCCATGCCAAGGAGAGAATGGCCTCACATTTGCATTGGACTTTGTCACCAGAAGACCCCGAATTTGTGTTGTCTGAGCCCAAAGTGTGTGACTTACCTCCCCACCAAGACTCACCAACATTTCAAGGGGTTTGGCAGAGAGCAAATGCCTCTTGTAAACAGCCCCACTATGTTCCTATCCCCCATCTTTGTTTCCCAATCCCACACTCGGTGCTTCCCCCCAAATGCCGTCCTGCTCATCAGCTCATGTGACTAGAATCCAAGAAGGTGCCCAGTCCACCTATTCTGACTCCCACTCTAGCCTCAGCTGGAGCACTCTTTTTGCATAAGTAACTACAAGGCAATTGTGCCAAAAGCTATCGTAGAGAAGGGGCAGGTAGATCAGACAAGTGTGTCTTTGAAAGACACCTGGATTGAGCCTTAAACAATGAGTGGGGAAAGCTAAAGTTAGGGATGACATTCTAGACAGAAGGAACAGCACGAGCAAAGCAGCAGAGGCTGCAGCTTGCTGTTACCAGTGTATAAAATGCAAGGCAGGGAGAGAGAAGGGAAGGCAGAGGAGCCAACAGGAGCCAGATCAAGGATGCTTTTATAGACTATATTGAAGAGATCATATTTTAATGCAGTGAGAAGACATCAAAGTGTCTAGCAGATGAGAGAACTGATCAGGTGTGTGCTTTAGAAAGACTGTTCTGGTTACCTAGAACCAATCTAAGGAGTGCCAGAGAGGATCTACTAGGAAGCGGGAACGCTGAAGTCATTGGGGTAAGAGGTGATGAGGACCAGAGTTGAGCAGAGGTACAGGAGGAGGAGAAGGGGGAAGGGAAAATGAGAAATGACTGCAGCCTAAGATAGAGCTGGGGCATCTCCCTGCACGTGGGGGGGGGGGGGGGGGTGCTGAGAAGCAGTCACTGTTCTGTGTCCTCTCTTTCTGCTCTGCTGGCCCAAGCCCTCAGGGAAGAGTTCTGGGCCCCAAGTGAGAGTCTCCTGGCAGGTGCCCATTTCAAGGCTGATCTCCTTTTCTTTCATTCTCATTCACTGTGACTTTCTCTCTTTGAAGATGCTAAGGGGCAGGCTCCCCAGTCAACCCCTTAACCTAGCCTCCGAGGTCAGCCCTGGGTCAGTGGGAAGTCAACAGAGCCTAAGGGAGAGAGTAAGGAATCACCAAGTAAGCACATCTGAGAAAGAACATTGAGCAACAGTACCCTCCCACCCAGAGGAAGTGGACCTTCTCTCTGCACTGGAATCTGCTGCTCCTGCTCGTCAGACACCACTGGTGCCTCACCCCACTCCACTCCTACATTTGCCCAGCCTGTTTACTCACTCCTTCATATCTGGATTCACTGCACTTTCACTGTTCCCTCAAAGCTCAGCTGCATCCTATGCCCACATGCCTTTGGGTCTCCCCTAGAGGCCATGGCCCCTACCCACCCCAGGCATCCCATGCCCAGGCCTGACTCTTCGTTGGCAGCTATTGCCAGCTCAGCCCTGTCCATGGCTTCATGCTGGTACTGTCTTCGTGCTGGAGACTGTCAGGTGGCTCCACCCCAACTTTACTCCACTGAGGCTCCATGATAGTCTAGTCCTCACTACTTCCTGGTATTTCAAAAGATGAGTCTAGCTGGCTCCAGAATTTCTAAGTAGATGGAGCTTAGAAGTGACAATTGGGTTAGGAAGATCAGTGAGGGTATCTGTCCTAAAGTTGCATTTCTACAGCAAGTACCTTTTTTTCTTTTTTGTGGTAGACATGGGAGATGTACCACTACATTCCCCTTCGAGGGAGGATGTGCTACTCAAATGCAGTGTGGATAGCAGACAGCCTCTGAGGTCAGCTTCTGCAGGGTCTGTTTTGGCTCAAGAGTTGCCAAGCCCAAAGTTCTGCTCTAACTGGGGCAGCACATATCTGGTGACTGAGTGAGGGGGCTGGGGTATCAAGGCTCAGCCACACTGGCCTGCTGCAAGATATCTAGCGGACAGGCAGCAGTGACTTTCAAGCTCCCACCTAGACAGCTGAAGCCTTATCAGGACTCCAACACACTTTCATTTCCTCCTCCGCCAATCTTGTTGCCACTTCCTCCTTTGCACAAGTCTTGATCCCTAGTAAACAGCCTCATCCTGAAACCCCAACCCAGAGTCTGTTCCCAAGAACTAAAGTGGCCATATTAACTTTTTTAATTTATAAAGATATCTAGCACTATTTTTAAGCATTCTTATATTCAAGGTTTTCACACATTTGAGAAAAATTAATCCCTCTCAAAGAATTCCAAAGCAATGGCTAGGAGGTGTTAGTGGAGATGATGGAGGAACTAAGGCCCCTCCAATCCCACCCTTTCCACTGACACCTCTGGTGGATTTCTCTTGCTAGGAAGACACAAGTGTGCAGATGGACTTAGTAAGGGGTATGTCACGGACAGGGAGCTGGTTGCCCCAGCTGGGTCTAGTGGGACAAGGGAGCTGCAGGTTTCTTCCTGGTTATCAGAGACTTCCCTAGTCACATAGCCAGAAACAGTACCAACATCACCTGGCTCTCTCAGGTGGGACTTCCAGGGCCTTAGGAAGCCTAGGATTGAGGGCAGTCTTGCTAGGTGAAAGAAGCAAAGATCAGAGTCTGGAGCTGCTGAGGTGCTTGGAAACTGAAATTCAGGATACTAGAAGGGAGGAAGCTCTTCAGGGTAGTAGCTCCAGAAATTTGCATATGGACCCCCATTGGGTTTTTGGCCAAATACTAATCTAATACTAATCAGGTCTGTCAGAAAAAGAGTTCTCTATCAGGGTCTGTGTAAGCTAAATGCAGATTCTGAAGGTTGTACAATCCTGTCCCTGTCCCTGACATACCCCTTATTTGTGTTCTGACTAGTCAGAATAAAATGGCACCCAGGCACTCAGGGAAGAGCTCAGAAGGGCTGTACACAGGAGTAGGTCTGCTCTAACCTTCGAATAAGGGCTACACCAAGGCCCAAAGGGATTAAGCTAATCTGCCAATAAATTAACTGCCTAAAAGAACAAAAACCAATGTTCTTTATAGGAAGAGAACAAAACCCAGACTCTCAATAATGTCTTATCCACATGGTTCAGCAAGGAATAAAAATTATTAGGGGCGCCTGGGTGGCTCAGTGGGTTAAGCCTCTGCTTTCAGCCCAGGTCATGATCTCAGGGTCCTGGGATCGAGCCCCGCATCAGGCTCTCTGCTCAGCAGGGGAGTCTGCTTCTCCCTGTCTCTCTGCCTGCCTCTCTGCCTACTTGTGATCTCTCTCTGTCAAATAAATAAAATCTTTAAAAAAAAAAAAATTATTAGACATGAGGAGTAGGAAAATGTGACCTACAACTAGGAACAGTAGCAACAACATAATGTTCCCGCCCCCCCCCCCAAAAAAAACCTTACAGACTTAAGAGGACATAGGCATTGGCATTAATAGCCAAGGACTTCAAAAGAGCTATTATAAATATATGGAAGATTTAAAGGAAAAGATGGATGTAAGAAATCTTAGCAGAGAAATGAAAACTATAAAAAAAGAACTAAATAGGGATGCCTGGGTGGCTCAGTGGGTCAAAGCCTCTGCCTTCGGCTCGGGTTGTGATCTCGGGGTCCTGCGATGGAGCCCCGCATTGGGCTTTCTGCTCGTCGGGGAGCATGCTTCCCGCCCCCCTGCCCGCCTCTCTGCCTACTTGTGATCTCTCTCTCTCTCTCTCAAATAAATAAATAAATAAAATCTTAAAAAAAAAAAAAGAAATGCAAATTCAAAAACTAAAAAAGTTATAGTATCTGAATGAAATTTTACTAGATGGGTTTACTGGATGGGTTTAACTAGAATTCTTTTTCCAGGGAAAATATCCTTTAAAACAAAGATGAACTAGGGGTGCCTGGGTGGCTCAGTCGTTAAGCGTCTGCCTTCAGCTCAGGTCATGATCCCAGACTCCTGGGATCCAGCCCTGCATCGGGCTCCCTGCTCAGCGGGAAGCCTGCTTCTCCCGCTACTATTCCCTCTGCTTGTGTTCCCTCTCTCGCTGTGTTTCTCTCTGTCGAATAAATAAAATCTTAAAAAAAAAAAAAGATGAACTAAAGACATTTCCAAATAAAAAAAGCTGAAGAATTATCCACCGGCAAACCTACACTACCAGAAATATTCATATTTTCAGGCCAAGGGGAAATAGTAAGTCAGAAATATGGATCTACAGGAAGAAAGAACTCCAGAAATGTTCAATACATTTTGTTTTCTTAAGTTCATTTACAAGAAACACAGTTGACTATTTGGAACAGAAATATTAACAATGTACTGCAGTTTGTAACATTTGGAAAAGCAAAAAAAAAAAAAAAAAAAAAAAAGTTCCACAAAGGCAGGAAGAACTGGGAGAGAGGTAAATGGAAATACTCTTGTAAAGTTAAGTGGTGTAACAATAATTCAAAGTAGAATGTTAAGTGGAGCCACCAGAAAGCTGAATTCAGTAGTGTATACAAACAAATAATACATATACAACTAAACTGGGTTTAATCCAAAAAAAGTGAGGCTGTTTTATCATTTAAAGTGGAATAATGTTAGGGCGCCTGGGTGGCTCAGTTGGTTAAGCATCTGCCTTCAGCTCAGGTCATGATCCCAGGGTCCTACTACGTTCAAGCTCTGTGTCAGGCTCCTTGCTCCACAAGGAACCTTCTTTCCCTCTCCCTCTGCCTGCTGCAACCTCTGCTTGTGCTCTGTCAAATAAATACATAAGATCTTTAAAATAAAAAAAAAAATGAAGTGGAATAGTGTACTTTATTAACACTAATAAGAAAAATAATCATAATGCTTTCCTATTCTAGAATTGTGCTTTCCTATCCTGACAAGATAACTGGAAATTTTAACACCAGGCCACTTAGAGATGCGGAGTCTGGCAAAAGATGGCAGACACACTGCACACATGCCAGGCTTGCTTTCTGCACCAATGAGACATCAATAAATGACCACGCAAGGCATTCTCTTCTGCTCAGTGTCTCAAGTCCCAAAATTCTTTCAACACAGGTATCAGTTATTAACCAATTGGCAATAATAGCTAAGACAATAACTTGTTTGTGATCCCTGGTTTGGACCGAGGGAATGAGAATGTGGAATGGAGTTTTATCAGAACTACTGATCACTCAAGAACACAGAAGACTGATCTTACTATTATAAATAATACCAGCAATGATGATGGTGACAATCAATGGTAGCAAAAAATTAGAAAACTTAGCTGCAATCTGGGTTTTTGGATATTTGCAGTTGAAAGCATTCCCGATCCAAATTTGATGCCTAAACTGAAACATGAAAGATGGTGAGAATAGACAAAATTCTGCAGGTAGGAGGATATACCACGATCAAGGCAAGAGAGATAAGAATTTTGGTAGAACAGCAAGTGGTTTGGGCGAGAGGACTAGGAAGAACATGAGAGATGTGAGGTTGTCCAGATCATAACGAGCTGTCGCAATCGTGCGATGAAGTGTGGACTCGATCTTGGAGGCAGTGTACAAAAGGCAAGTCATGTAGGGTTTTACACGTAGGGGTGAACATGAGTAGACTTATGATTTAGGAAAATCATTCAGGTGCTGGAAGAGCATGCTTTGGAGAGGAACCAGACTGTAGACTTTGAAATCAGTAGCAAGAGCAGCTGCAGAACAGAAAGAAGAGTGGGTCTGCAGGAGCAAAAGAAGAGCACTGTGCACAGGAACCTACTCTTGGGGGTAAAGGTGGGGCTGGGGGAGGACTCCAAAGTGAGGGCTGTGAGAATTAGAAACTTAACTCAAATGGAGTAACTAGAAAGTTCTAGCCAAGGAAAAAAAGGGTAGAAGGTAACTAGGTTTATTTTGTATATGTACTGGCTTAAACTGCAATGGAAAAAAAAAATTAAGCCAAAAAAACAAAATCCTGACAACTAAATGTGCAAACATTGTACATTCTCCTTTGAAAATGATAAAGGGTGAGAAAGCTGTACGGAATGTCTGGTGAAGCAAAGACGCAAATCTAGAGCTAAGAACCTGTGATTTAACAATTTCCAAACACACGTACCCTGCAATTTCTAGGTGCGAGACTCTTCCGAAGATTTTCCATTCTGAGGATGGAAGCTCAAACAAGATTATAAATGTACATATGTGAGGGTGGGATGATTTCCGGAGCTTGTTTCACAATAGTTTAAGGTTTTTTTCTAATTACAGGCCACCGATCTTCCTGTGCCTTTTCACTTTTCAGTGTGAGGACTACAGAGCTAATGGAATGTGAAATACTTTCGGAGCCACACTATATAATTAGAAGAAACAGTTTTGCTTTTCAGGTTTTCTCTCTCAAATACAAGCAAGAGGAGGGAGTTCCCAAAATGTTCTTGGAACACAAATTAGACCCAGGTCACACATTCTAAATCTCTCATCCAAGGAGGAAGACAAACTGCTTGACAACCGGCAGCTTACAGATCACTGAGGTAGAGAAAGAGTGAGTTGTCTCAAGGCGTGTGGCTAACAAAAATTCTATGGAAATGGATGATTCGGGAACTGGCCATCTTCAAAGAATTTTGCCCTCGGTGAAATGACTATAGGATTTTGTCCTTGGATGAGGAAATTTTGAAGGATCCTCCTTCCATCCCAGTGAGCAAGAACTATTGGTGGCAGAAGAGCCAGAGTGGAAAGGCGTGCTCAATGAAAGCTATACTAATATTGCAGGCAAAAGGGGGCTGGTTTCTGATATTTTTGTAAAAAAAAAAAAGTTCAGAATCTGTACTTGTTAATGATAAAACAAATGTTTCAGAAATATCAGAAATGGGAAAATCACAGTGTAGAATCAGAGGATATAAGTTGGGTTACATTAACAGAATTCATTCTATAATTACTCCGGTTTTATTCCTTGGATGTTTATGGTGATTTTTGAGGGAGTAGTTACTGAACACTTCGTATGAATCATACATTTTATATTCACTTTATTACTATACTCCCAGGTTGGTATTTTATAGATGTGGAAGGTGGGACTGAATTTAAATGACACCCTCATGGCCACATACAGCTGGGAGGTGGCAGTCGGCATATCTTGTCTCACAGCAAAATTAATGCAATTAATGTTTTTTCCACTATATGACATTGCTTCTCTGTCTTTATGAAAAAGATGTAACAGTATTTTCTACATTTTAGAAGTGACTGTGCACACTTGTACTGTGTATTCTAGTTACCATGGAACAGTATGTCAGAAATGCTGACATGGGAGTATTCATTTACAAAACAGTGTATTTGTATAGAAATGGCAGTGCAATCTGCTGAAAAATGCAAAAGAATCACAATTTTGCATATTTCTGTTATCTGCCTTTGTCTTACTTTCCTCCAAGGCAGATGGTTTTGTGTGTACCTTTTTGAGATGATGCTAATATGTCCACCCTAGTGCCAAGGAGGAACCCTGGATAAAATCATGCTAACTCCTACCCAGGACCTGAGTACTGACATTTCTTCAAGAAACAGTCCATTTGCTCTATAATGACCTAGAATTTGATGGTTTGTTAAGCTAACAGAGAATGGATATACCAATGAAGGAATTGAGGGTTGAAGACATCATAGCAGGGTGGGCAGTTCTTGTAGTGCATGGAGCACACCTCTTATGTCAGAGGAAGACAACTCAAAAGTTGGCCCAGGCCTGTAAGATGCATTCTGGCAGAGTGGGGAAGAAGGCAGAGGACACGGCCAGGTCAAAATGTTCCATTAGGCCATTCTACAGCACTGGCAGATGGTACACACAGCCCACCTTCCCAGTGGCTTTAGTACTACTAAACTACGCATTCATAAAGCTTGCCCAGAACTTTTCTAATCCAAAGCTCGCCATTAGGAACCATCACACACGATATCAACTTGCCCTTCCATCTGGACAACTAGGTGTCCTTGAATAAATACCTTGATACAGACAGACTCTGGAGGTAATACAATCCTGAGTTATTCCTTTGATTATGATCTGCTGAGAGTTTAGAAGGTAGTATTTGAGCATGATTTTGTAGTAGAGGATAAAAAGTCTTGTTGAGTAAGATGTGGTAAAATGTGTCAATTGTGGAGTTTCTGACTTGGAGCATTTGCACTGTTTTAGCATCTCTAGGCTTTATATAAATAATAAACAGTTATTGGTGTAAACAACTTTCACATCCTTTTCAGCAAAGTCTCCTTGATTGCAAAATCTTGTACATGAGCAGGAAGCTGAACAATCCTGTGACTAACAGAAAGAAAGATAAACTTCACGTTATCAGCAAGCTGAAAGGTATATTGAGTAATTTCTATGTGCCAGGTAACATAAAAATAGGCCCCTGTTCTATGGGAGAGCCCACAATCAAATGCAGAAAACAAAGTGAGGAGGTATTTCAATTTCACGAAGGCAGGTCCTGTTTTCATAAAGCATAAGGCAACAGAACCCTGATCACTTCAGAAGACACTGTAAAACCAGCAGTACTTTCAACTGCCTGCACCATATTATAGTAGTTAAGAGAGTTTCCCATGGCACAGGTTCTAGACATCAGCTTTAAGAACAGAAATATCGTCTCAGTCTACCAAGAGCTGAACGGTCCCTGTGGAAGCAGATTCTCTGTAAACTCACAATTAACTAATGTATAATACAAACACTTTAATGAGAATTATACTGGGAAACTAAGCTAGCTGGAGGGCTAGGATTACTTTGCTGCACAAAGAGCACATATGATCATGGACGGCAAGGACATCAGAGAAAGACCGAGTAAGAAACTAAGAAGCGCAAGTACTAAACCTATCTACCAAGTACTAAAAATGTAACAAAGACCTGGACAATTTCAAAGGCTACCACTGCCTAGTAAGTTGTCATTCCTTAATTGTAAAACAGAATTCCACCTAAAGATCTGGAGCTAAAAATCCAGAATCCAGAAAGAATGGACCTTGACTTTTACTGGAGAAAAGACACATTTTTACATTTTTGTTATTTTTCCAGATTCCATGCACTGTAAAGTCATTTTAAAATAAAAACTGCTTTGATTAAAACAAAAAAACTCAGGCTCACTGTAGAAAACTTCAAAAATATGAGAGAAGAGGGATAAAAAGCCAGACCAACCATAACTCCACCCCACACAAAGCTGACTTCTCAGACATTGAGGCATTATTACCCTTTTCCATCTATGACTATGTGTTTTGCATGGTGTTTTATATACTGATTTTTAGTTTCGAGTGGGATGTTCCAGGCCTTGTCTCGGATCCTATGATAGCACTCTGCCTGGACCTTGCTGGTACCTCACAAAGATGGGACTGTGGAGCCCAGCACTTCCCACCTTCAGCGCACCCACGGCACAACCACTTGGGCAAGGGGGCTTGTTAAATCAGATTGCTGGTCCCACTCAATTCTGATTAAGTCTAGGATGGGTTCGGAAAGCTGTGTTTCTGTCTGAGGTCCCAGGAGATGCAGATGCTGCTGGTCTAGGGATCCCACCTGGATAATCACAAATAATTGAAAACCAGAGACCAGTTGTTTAAATTCTGTTATGATTTGTATTCTCAAATAGACTTAGTAATACTGTATGAGTAGACTTTTTTCTCCTCTCAAACTGATTTCATTTAGAAAGGAAATGTAATGGGTCAGTTCAAGTCCAAAATCTGTTGGTAGTTAATAGCAATTGGGTATGCTTTGGCCAGGAAAACTATTTTAGACAAGAGGCATTTCACAGCCTATATAGCCAATTCTAACCATGTTCAGCTCCCTCAGTTGACCTCCAACTGCCTCAGCTTTCCTTTGTCATCTTACCCCCATAGCATCAAAATATTTCCTCCCTGCTCCACACTTCCCAGCTTTTACCAAGCCCTTCTCTATATCTGGAATGCACCCCTATCCCAGCATTCTCCCAATCAGACTTACAACCACAACTTCAATGTCATGTTTATATGAGCTCTTCCCTGAAATACTAAACAGTGCTTTTAACATTTCGTCCTTCTCTTTCTTCATGTTATGTGAAATTTATGTTTACTTTCCTATGTTAAGTCACAAAATCCTAAAAGGTAGGTAGTGTGTTATATGCAGGTCTGGACCACTGAGAAGCTTACAGTGTGGTAAGTGATACGAACAGATGAAATGATCATCACAATATAAAACATAGCATGAACCCATAATAAGTTCTGAATATTCTGATGACTGCTGGGTTTCAAAATGAGAAAGCCAATAACGACATTTAGTACAAGAGCAAGTCAGACAACTTCTCCGAATAGTCCAGAAACATTTGTGTTCCTACAGCGAAAGACAGTATGGACACTGTGTAGTGGGGCTTTGGAGCGAGACTACTGAGTTCAAACCTTGGCTGTCACCACCAATGTAACAAGGGTAAATTGTTACCATCATATGCTTTAGTTACCACACCTATAAAACACAAGTGACAGAGGAACCGTCCTCTGTCTTTCAGCATGGCTGAAAGGCAGAAATGAGCACATATGTGTAAAATGTTTAGAGTATTGCCTGACACAGCAAGTGCTCAACAAATGTTCACTAGTGTTATTTCTACAACATGAAAAGTGCAAGGCTTTACACCTTTCAAGAACAAGCTGGGAGAAATGACAAGAACCTGTGAAAGATACAACATAAAGCAGAAAATTAGGTGTTTAATTCAAAAACTTGAGTATTGATGAAATATACAATCTCCCAGGATGACTATTTTAAATAAAACCACATTCAACTGTTTAGGTTCAGATGTTTGTTAAAAAAAATAAAAGCAACTTTAATACTAGGATGAGTCACATGAAAGTTTTAGACCTTTACAGGTCTAAGATGATCAAATATGAGCACTTTTATATGGTTCAACCTAATACTTTCTGGTTATTCACAAAATCTCAAGGGTTCTCCACAGATTTACGCACAAGAGACAGAGCATGAGAATGTATTAGGCTTTCTGTACAACCAGCAGAAAAAAATGGAATTCTGCCTAATTCAACTCCATTAAGCTGTAGCATGAAAATGAAGTTAAATGTCTTAGCTGAGAATATTAAGGTAAATAGTTCAAAAAGAATAACAAGAAAAATCTCCACTCCACTGCCTCTCTTCTTGTATAAAATTATAGATGGTGTCTGTGATGTGACTCCCCCCACCAAAAAAAAAAAAGAAAGAAAGAAAGAAAGAAAGAAAGAAAGAAAGAAAGAAAGAAAGAAAGGGAGAGAGAAAGAAAGAAAAGAAAAAGACAGTTATAGCCTTATTCCCCTGAGTTCAGGCCCACAGTAAAGATACTGAGCTCATACTTAACACTTTAAGTTTTTCTACATAAATGTATTTTAGAGCCATCAACTTGCAAAAGGAGCACGTCAAACTTAATGTTACTCAAACTTTTCTTTAATAAAGAAAAATCAAAGGAATTATTTAACAATTATGCACAACTATGCTCAACTGACAAAGATGATTGGCTTAGGAATCTTAAGAGTAACATAAATGGGAGAGCACACCACCAAAAAAAAAAAAAAGATAAATTCATTCTATGACTAGAAAATACTTCAAGATAAAAAATTCAATAAGAAAATAGTTCATATTTCTTTTATCACAGAGACTATAATTAAATTATTTCTCTATCAAGTTATGCAGCATACCTTCCAGTCTCTAGTTTCCCATGCAAAAGTTTAGAGAGTTTTTCTCAAAGTACAGCAAATTAGTGCTAATGGTTTCAAGTGAGGGTTTCGAAGCAGTCTGAAAAGCATTCTTGGAAGGCAATTTACACTCACCTAAACCCAGCCCAATATCTTCTTTTTTATAGTTAATCTCTAGTACTAGTGAGTGATTCCCTCATCCTTATTCAGTAGAAAAATTACTACAAATGTACCTATACATTAAAATGATATCATTCAACATGGAGGAAAGTAGCTGGAGCCTAAATGAGATCCTGGCAGTCTCCTGGTACTGTTTTTGGAAAACAGAAAAACCACCTCATTCCAGACAATACATAAAAATAATACTTTAATGAAAGGTATTCATCCTGTCTGTACGCTTCCCCTAAAATGTCTGTAAGAGACTCAATTAAATAGCATTAAGATACAAGAGGTAATAAGTGTGCCTAAAAAAAGGTAAGTAGTATATGTGAGGACTGCTTCCTATAATTCTAACCACATTATCTGACAGGTAATATTTTCAGTATAGTTTCCAGGATAATTATTGTAAAAATACAATAAATACTATAATGGAAATATAGGGATTCATTTATTACTTTTTGGTTTACAAACAAAGGCACCCAATAATGCTTCTATTTACTTCTTATAAAAGATTATCAATTTACATTTAAAACAAAAAGCAAAAACCCCTGAACCAGTTCCTATAGACACACACATAAAAAGGGGAGAAATAAGATTTTTTTCCTCCCTGCTTCCAAGCTTTATTACCGTCTTTATACCATGTTTATACCATTCTTAAATCATTCAAGCGTATTGCCATGCTTCTTTGTTGAGTTTTAAAATATATTAATGTTGCCAAGTCAAATTGCAATATAGCCACAAATGATGTCACAATTGACAAATGCAGAGAATTAAGAGTGAATAGTGGGGAAAAAAAAACCCAAATGTTTTACAATATAGCTTTATCAAATAAATTAAATGAAATATTAAATTTAATTAGGTTATCGTGTTAAAAATTGAGTTCATGTAGAAAAGATAATCAAACATAACTAAAAACCATGTCTAGCAAATGACACAAACAAAAAAGATGTCCAAAATCTTTGAGTCAAGCTTAAAGTCTAGTTGGTGGGGATTAACAACCTATATACTCTTCATACTAATTTTAGAACTAAGTTCTAAAATGACATATTAATTTATTCATTAGTTTCTTCTAACAACAGAATTCTAAACAAACACACAACATTAATGCAGTGGCCTCAGCACCCATCCCGGCTAGCATTTCTTTACGTTGGATTACAAGAACAATGACATAGGTCAGAAGACATACCCCCTTCTGTACTTCACATGCCTGTCAAAGTTGTACCTGATTCTTCTGCAAGAGACGAAGACAATTCATCTGATTCTGAGTATATCTGACAGAAGTATAAACCTCATACAAATGTTATTAGCATGTTTTCAACATATTATGGAAACGTGTTTGGAGAGATGGAGGACTCAAGGTACAGAGGATCTAGTTAATTAGTGGGCCACTTTAAATTAAAGGCAGCATCATCTATTCCATTTTCAGACACTGTCGTGGTCTCTCACACCTTACATAAGGTATGGTCCTAGACCAGAGACTTAGTATCATTTCAAAGAATATTTATATATTTATACACATATTTCTTTTAAAATAATGTTTAAAAGTTTTACTACAGAAAATCTGGCTTCAACATGGAAGCATTTTTCCTTTTCAAGATTACGCACCTGCATGGAAGAAGGTGGTTTCCTTTACATTTAGTTTTTTTCACAATAACAAAATAAACTTCTTACACATTGCGTTTAAATTGACAGAGAAAATTAAAGTGTAAAGTTCCATGTAACTTTTTGTATTGTGAACTGACCTCCTTAACACATTCAAGATATACTGTTGATGATTTAAATATAGTACAACTTGATCAGCTAAATTAGAACAGTTATGCTGATCAATCTGTTAAACCAAATGTATGTTAAAACAGTAAGGACAGTTAACTACTATTAAGGTTTAAAGGGAATAATAATGTATCATTAAAATATACATTAATTTTCTTGCTATTACTTGTTCCTATAATGCATTTCTTTCTAAAGCTAAAACTACATGCAGAAAAAATAAATGGTATCTTGAAACTCATTCAACAGTTTGCTACTTTATGTGGTATGTAAATAAAGTCCTTTATTTAATTTTATACATGTTATTTTATGCACTATTTTATTTTTCTTGAAGGAATTCCGTTCTCAAGGTCAAAAGTTTAGTATGTGTTTACACACATGTGAGAACATTTTCTTAATATTATGACTACCTGCAAATACATTCTTCCATAATAAAGCACTTTCAGTTTTCATTGGAAAGACTGTACAAGCCTTTTAAAACTCCTGTTAATAAAATGTATAAAGGGAAGAGAGCACAAATATAGTGAATCCCTCCCCACCTGCACCCCTCTTTGCCAAAGTCTCAAGAAATCCTCCAACTTCAAAACATGAACAACACTTTACAGGACTGATTTTTTTTATTTGGTCATAATGTGGACAAAAAAAATGTATTCCTATTCTTTTTGATACTAATAGTCTTAATGAATCCATTCTCATTTTCCTTCAAAAAAATTCATAGCATATATTGATATGGATTCTCAAACCTATTTAGATCTAGTAGGGTGTTTAGAATAATATATAGCCTTCTGATTATGGAAGCAACTGATTGCTTATACAAAAATGATGTGCATCAGATCACTAGTCCGAGGAAGGAAAATGAGAACATGTCTTTCATATTGGAGACCACTCGATAACTTACAGAATGATGTGAAAACAGTTTTGGCTACAGTTTTAACAAAATGAAAACCCATTTCAACTGATGAAAAAAATCAAACACTGAAGAATGAAATATCTACCAACTTAACCTAAGTATTCCTGTCCAAATAAATGCTTTCCACTGCACTATATATTTGAGTTAGAAATTCACTAAATGTTAAGGCATATTTTAATTAATATGTTCCAGAATTGCACAGTTATACTGGTCAGTGTTCCTATTTCCCCACTCCTACCCTCACCCTACCCCTTGTCCCCAGGGATCAAAATGTTAAAGTCATGGTTTTGGTGGCTATTGTAGATTTGAGCTGGCATAACCACAGTGTGTTCACTAGATTTTTATAAGCATAAACATTAAAATGTTACATAAAATGTACCATACTTTACTCCACACTCTGATCTAAGATGGTTTAATGTCTTGACAAAAGGTGAGATGACTTAAGTACATTTTACATTTTGTGCATTCAGACCACCATATGCATAGATGTTCTAATGCTAAATTCTTGTCTTCAGTATCTCATAGTGCTGGATGCTCGGAAGTATGACAGAAACTTGTAACACAGACTAACCACAAAGTACCAGATGTTTCTTGCCATTTGTGATCTTGCAATAAAAATGCGCCAAATCAGGATTACAAGGATAGTATTGAAACCATACCGTATATTCCTCAACCTGGAAAGCAAATCAAGAGACATATCAGACAGACAATGTTTTCAAGAATAAAATATTGTTGGATGGCAGATTAATCGATGCTTAGTTTTCAAAACCATTATTAATTTGAAACCTATTTAAAAATGAATTAGAAGCCCTTAAGTTAGAAAGTTAAGTCAGACCTGATCACGCAGTCCATCAAATGCAATACCTCTATTAACAATGAATAACACAAAGGTTTTTTTATAACAGTATATTTGGGATGTAAATTTATTCATTCAACAAGTATTTCTGAGCATCTTTCTGTGGGACCAGTACTAAGTATACTGTAGGTGAAACAGACATGCCCCTTGTACTTCTGGAGCTTCCTATCTAATCTAAAAGGGTTTGTTCATTATATACATCATCTTCTAGATAAAATAAACATTTTTTAACATCTTTTAACAACTTCCAAAGTGTGAGACAAGTGAACTTCTTTAGTTATAGGGAGGTGACAGTCACATGACCAAAAGCCAACTGGACAAATCCTCATCCATGAATGAACCATGACACTAGTCTATATGGGAGGGCCCTCCCATTCTCAAAGAGTAATCTTTTTTTTTTTTTTTTAAAGATTTTATTTATTTGACAGAGAGAAACACAGTGAGAGAGGGAACACAAGCAGAGGGAATGGTAGTGGCAGAAGCAGGCTTCCCACAGAGCAGGGAGCCCGATGCAGGGCTCGATCCCAGGACTCCGGGATTATGACCTGAGCCGAAGGCAGCCGCTTAACGACTGAGCCACCCAGGCGCCCCTCAAAGAGTAATCTTAATGTTATTGTGCTCATGTTTCAAGACATTTTTTATAATTTTAATGGTGTCAGAAAAGATTACAAATGTTCAGGTATGTACCAATGCTACATAAATTCCATTAACTTTGATAGTCCAAGATAGGACTATAATATACAAATGATGTAAAAAACAAAAGATCTCTGAATTCAGAGTCAAAGATAAGTATTTTGGTTTCCTCTGCCACCTAATACATATGACCCGGGCAAACACAACTTCCCTAAGCTTCATTTTCCTCAACTACACAACTAGTCGCCCTGCAAAGCCTCATATAAGTTGGAGGTACAAGAAGAATGATGTGAAGGCCTTAAAAACTATTATAAAAATTGTATTATAAAAACACTACAGGGGCGCCTGGGTGGCTCAGTGGGTTAAAGCCTCTGCCTTCAGCTCAGGTCATGATCTCAGGGTCCTGGGATCGAGCCCCGCATCGGGCTCTCTGCTTGGCAGAAAGCCTGCTTCTCCCTCTCTCTCTGCCTGCCTCTCTACCTACTTGTGATCTCTCTCTCTCTGTCAAATAAATAAATAAATAAAATCTTTCAAAAAAAAACAAAAAAACAAAAAAACAAAAAACACTACAAATGAAAGAGGTTACTACTGAAATTAACTGCATCTCTGAATTATGGCATAACAGTGCTTTTTCCTATGTGTTATCTGTAGTTTTTTAAAACAGTAAGTTTATACTACATTTACAATGAGACTAAGGGAATAATTACAACTCTGATTTTATATATAAAGAAAAAATTACTATGCTGAATGATGTATTATTTTGTCTCTTTTCCCCTCCCAAATATGTATTTGACTAGGGGAAAAAAAAATTCAAAAAAAAAAAAAACCCTTCAAATAAATTATTTTTTTATTTTTAAAATTAGTTTTAAAACTAGTTTATTTTTTAAATTACCTCTAGTTTAAAATACATTTTTATTTTCTCCTAATATCTTTACTTCTTCAGTAGCAATATAAGGAAAGATAATAGTGATTTTCAAAACTAAATTCCACCTGAAATTAGTGCTCAGGAACAGTATAAATTGACAATATGTTTCAACAATTATGAGCTAAATTAAAACTCCCATAGCTTCAGTCCAAAGTTAAGCACTTTTCCTAAATGTAATATATTACACTAGCAATATCTTTCATTCAATATACCAGCTTACCAAAGAAAAAAATTTTGTAATGTTTCATAAGGAAGACAAGATGAAATCAAGCCAATGTAAAAAACTTACTTGTTCAAATGTTTTCTAGCTGCAGGGAGGCCAGACATTTCTTCATTCAGTACGTATTTTTTAGTTCCCATGCAGTAGTTCTCTATATATTCTGCCCAATGTAACTGCCGTACATCAATATTAAAGGTCTACAGAAACCAAAAAACCCACTGGTTACTTTCTTGAATAATTTTTTTCACAACTAGTCAAAATTTCACATTTTTAAATCTTTTTTAAAGATTTATTCATTTATTTTAGAGAGACACACACATACACAGAGACCGAGAGAGCGCTCACGCAGAGGGACAGAGAGAGAGAGAGAGAGAGAGAGAGAGAGAGAGAGAAGTCAAGTAGACTCCTCACTGAACACAGAGCCCCGACATAGGGCTTGATCTCAGGACACATGAGATCATGACTTGGGCTGAAATCAAGTGTCAGAAGCTTAACCAACTGAGCCACGCAGGCGCCCTTTAAAAAGTAATTCATACTTTTTAAAAGGCTAGTTGCACATGACAAGATTACAAAATGTTTATAATATTAACTTTTAAAATCTTACTGCTATTCACAAAGAAATTCTTATCCCTATTTTATACCTTCCACTAAACACAGAAACATTTCGGAAGATAATCTAAAAACACATGTCAGCATTTAAAGAGAAGTATAGGGTGCCTGGGTGGCTCAGTGGGTTGAGGCCTCTGCCTTTGGCTCAGGTCATGGTCTCAGGGTCCTGGGATCGAGCCCCGCATTGGGCTCTCTGCTCAGCAGGGAGCCTGCTTCCCCCTCTCTCTCTGCCTGCCTCTCTGCCTACTTGTGATCTCTCTCTCTGTCAAATAAATAAATAACATCTTAAAAGAAAAAAATAAAGAGAAGTATATGAAGTGTAAGATGAAAGAAACCTGTACCATTAAAATAAAAGATAGAATTCCATTGTCCAAATAATCTGTTTTTACTCACCACTTTATACATATATTAATACATTTATTTCCAGTTTCTTTCTATCTATAGTATCTCTTCTTGAACACCCTGCATACCACACAGACTACTTTTCCTACGGAACAGTGATGACCTCAAGACAAAGAGTATGTTGTGAAAGCTGTAACATTCATCTGATAACAAGGATGGACAAAGTTTTCTAGAAAAGAAAACTATAAAAATGCTACTTCATGACAAAATAAGAGGGCTGTGTACTGCTCAGTGCTTCTCTATACAGAATCAGATTATTTTTTGGATTAATAGATTATTCAGTATTTACCACCACTTATCTGAAAATATCAAGTTGTAGACCAAACAAAACTACCATAAATAAACCACTAAAGTAACATTGCACTAAAATGGAGACTCAACTTCAGATAGGAGATATTATGAGAAGTCATTACATATGTGTAATTGGATCCCCATAGGAAAAGTGAAAGAGTGGAACAGAAGAACTGTCTGAGAAGACAACAGCTAGAAATTTCCCCAAAATGATGATATATGAGCCAAAGACTCAAAATATACATACATCACATACACAAATATATCTGAGCACATGAGAGTAAAACTGTTGAAAATCAAAGATGAAAATTTCAAAGACAGCAGAAAAAGGTGTTATGGATTACCTCCAAAGGGACAAGTATTAAACTTGACAGTGACTTCTCAAAAGAAGCAATAGAAGCCAAAGGACTTTGAGAGGATGTCTTCCAGAGCTCGAAGAAAACTGTTAACATAGAATTCTATACCAGTATAAACATCTTTGACAAATAAAGATGTTTCCAGAAGAATAAAAACTAAGACAGTGTGACATCAGCAGATGACTCACACCAGAGGAAGTACACTAAAGGATACTCTTTAAGCAGAATGAACATGATTCCAGATTGAAGTCTGGAGATGGGAGAAGAAATGAAGAGCAATGATGCTGGTAAATCTATGAGAAAATACTTACTGCACAGACTGCAGTAAGAATAATGATTGTGAGACCTATAACGCAAATGTAGAATTAAAATACGTACTGGTACTTGCATTATCCATAAAAGGGCAGAAGTACCAATATTATATTAGTCCTTGATAAAGTAAGGAAGGATGCTGTAATCTCTAGAGTAACCTACCAATACAACTAATACACTTCTATGTAACTGATACATATGGGAAAATAGAAAACTGTAAAAAATAACCTCAAAGAAAGAAAAAACGAGTAAGACAAATAGCACTAAGAGTTAGACTTAAATCAAATGTTATCAGAAATTACATTATGAAGTTTTCCAAATAAGGGTCCAAAATTGTCAGACTGAAAAAACACCTATATGCTGCTTAGAAGAGAAATATCTAAAAGATAGGGATACAGAAAAGTTGAAAATAAAAGGTCAGAGAAAGATATGCCTTCCAACCAACAATGTTTGAGAGCTCCCACTAGCCAGGGCCTTCCAGAAGGGTATGTTGGCTAAGTTTGCATTTTTGCAAACTGTTAAGTAGTAAATATCTCAGTCTAGTTTATATTTCCATTTTTTATGAGTGAGGATGAGTATCTTTTCAAATGGTTAAGAATCCTTTTCACTTATTTTCTGTAAACTGTTGATCTTTAGCCCATTTTCAGTAGGGTTATTGGCAATTTTTGCTACTTCTACACAAACTTTTTATGTAGCATGAAATGCATATTAACATTACACTGAGATACCACTATACACCCACCAAAGTGTCCAAAATTAAAAATTAAAATGAAAAGGCCAACAGTTTGGAGGATGTAGATTAACAGGAATTCTCATAAACTGCCACTTGGAAAGTAAATTGGTACAACTATTTTGGAAAACTTTTTAGCATTATTAGCTAAATAACCTTTAACTTAATTAGCTAAGTTAATACAAATAAACTTTGACTTAGTTAGCTAAGTCAAATTTCTAGTTATAGATCTAGATTCTATTTCTAGATACAGATCCTGTAACAAATGTGTGCACATGGTTCAAAGAACTATTCCTAATAGCCAAAAACTGGAAATAACTCAAATATCAACAAAAAAAGAAAAATTACTGTATGATACCATTTGTACACAGTCAATAATGCATATAATTACCATTTAGTGTTAGAATTCAAGAGAATTATAACTTTTGGGAGATAGTGATTGGGAGGGGGCACAAGGGGATCTTCTGGGGATAATGATGTTTTTTTTCTTCACCTGGGTGCTCACTTCCTGAAAATCCACGGGGCAGCATGTGCTGTGCACTAGGATGGGGGGAGGGAAGATGGGAAGGGAGAAAATAAAGAATCCGCAGAAGCCACAAATCTTCTAACCTGAGATTATCTGCAGGATCCCGGTACCTTACACCTTCCGCTTTGAAGGCTGCAGGCAAGGAGGAAGACTGGCTTACAAAGCCTACAGCCCAATAAGTTAAGGAGTCTTATGGAATACTTCTGCAAAAAGATAAAAATCCCAAAAACTGTAGCCTCAGCGCAAGGGTGGGGGGAAAAAAATAAACCCACCACACACAGAAGTGAGCAGAAAAACTGCAGTCTTGATGCCTTTGTCATGTACAACCAGTACAATGGGACTAAATCTGCATTATGTAATATGGTAGCCACCACAAGCTACACACATCTCTGGGAACTTAAAAGTGGTCTGAACTGAGATGTGCTGGAGAATGTAAAATGCACACTGGGTTTCAAAGGCTCAGTATAAAAAAACTGAAAATATAATATCCTTTAAAGAGTTCTTTAAGTTTTAAGTAATTTTTAAATTTTTGTTTAAATTATATGATACTCTTTTAGATATATTAAATAGAAGATTAAAATTTTTAAGAAAAGAAATGGAAAGAGAAAGGAAGCTGCAACTGGGAAGATGAAAAAAAAAAAAAATCTCCTTTGAGAAACTGTAATCATGAACCAGCCTTCTGAAGGCCCATATTCACCTGATTTGTGCTAAAAACTTCATCAGATATTTCAAAATGGTCCTGGCCTGTTAATGTCACTTGGCTAGTTAATGCTAACAGTCACTAGGCTTCTGGCAAAAGCAAGGGCAAATCCTTTTTGGGAAACCGCAATTTCAACACAGGTTTCAAAAAACTACAGAAATCCTCAAGGAACATGAATTTACAGTCAAACAATAAGAAACAAGAAACAAGGTGCCATGAATGAGATCTAGCTTAAAGGACTGATGAAGTTGGCTGATGCTAAGCTGCACAGCTTTTAGAAGTCTGAAATAGCAGGGCGCCTGGGTGGCTCAGTTGGTTAAGCGACTGCCTTTGGCTCAGGTCATGATCCTGGAGTTCCGGAATCGAGTCCCACATGGGGCTCCCTGCTTGGTGGGGGGGTCTGTTTCTCTCTCTGACCCTCCACTTCTCATGCTTTCTCTCTCTCAAATAAATGAAATCTTTAAAGAAAAAAAAAAAAAGAAGAAGTCTGAAATATCAGGGGCACCTGGGTGGCTCAGTGGGTTAAAGCCTCTGTCTTCAGCTCAGGTCATGATCTCAGGGTCCAGAGAGATCGAGCCCCACATCAGGCTCTCTGCTCGGCAGGGAGCCTGCTTCCCCCTCTTTCTCTGCCTGCCTCTCTGCCTACTTGTGATCTCTCTCTCTCTCTGTGTCAAATAAATAAAAAATAAATAAATAAATAAATCAATAATCTTTAAAAAAAAAAAAAAAAGAAGTCTGAAATATCAGAAACAGAATTTAAAACAATTATGTCTACCATGTGTCAAAAAAAAAATTCTAAAGATTAAGAACTATCTCCAAGATTTGAAAAATAAACCAAACCTCTAAAAATGAAAATATCTGAAACCCAAAATTCAACGGGGTGGGCTTAGGCACAGCTGAAGGACTGCCACAGAACTTTAATTATTAATTCTTAGGCCAGAAACAAAGAGATACAAAATACGAAATAAAAGTTAAAAGAACTAGAGGAGAGAATGATCTAAAATACATTAAAATTTCACAACACAAGAGAATGGTGAAGAGACCATATGTGAAGAAACAATGGGCTGGATATCCAGGAAGCCCACTGTGAAACAGGATAAATTAAAAAAAAAAAATACACGCAGGCACATTCACAGTGAAACCAGAGTATACCAAAGAAAAGCTCCAAAAGGAGACAAGAATAAGAGGTTACCCATAACGCAAGAACAAATGAGACTGATTTTTTCAACAGCAATAACATAAGCCAAATATTAATAAAGAAATATAAAAAGAAAGTTATCTTTAATGTGCCAAAGTCACGTTACAGAAACAATAGTGAAATAAAGACATGTCAGATAATCAAACACTGAGAGTTCACCACTAACAGACCCCCTACTAAATCTATTCTAAGTAGCTTTCAAGCTGAAAGAAAAAGACCCTAAAGAGAAGATCTAATAGCAAAGACATTGGTGAGTATTGGTTAAATCTAAATAAAACTAAACAAAATCATATCTAATTATAAGATTTAAATAGAGAACTGAAGTAATGTATAAATATTTGTAATAGTGGGGTGGTAGTTATAGCTCAAAGACTTTAAGGTCCTAAATATCATTAAGGAAGAGGCTATAGAAGTTGCTTAATTTAGACTTGTTAGGTATGCATGTTAAAAAATCGAAGGTAATCTCAAAAAAAAACCACACATAAAGAGTTGAAGTTTCAAACTAACAGAGGACGAAATGTGAAATGATAAACAATATAAGAATATATGAGTAAAACAATTTTGGAGAGAACTTTTTTCCTTGAAATTCAAAGAAAAAAGTAAAGGAAAAATACATAAAGAAGTCCAAGTTCTCTTATGAATTTGACTAAAGGAAAAAAAGAATCAACATTTCAATCATACTTTGAAAGCTCCTCTGCCACTCTGAAATACTTACACTATAAATTTTAAGATAGAGCAATTTTATTTTACCACCAACAATTACAACTGAAGCTTTAATGAGACACTATAAATAGGTCAAACGTCTTTCTTGTTGCATACTGATTGTGGAAAATATCCAATTATTTCTCAGGTTGCTAATGGTTCTCCAATTAGTATACTACATATTTTCTAATATAAAACAGAAAATACTTGCCTTTTTATCTTCAGGGTTTAGTTGATTCATCAACATATTAACATTGTCAGTATTCCAAACCCAAGAATTACTTGTGAAATATTCAAGAAACACCATAGCTTTGTGAAGACGAGTTATTGTTTTCATCATCCTGTATTATAAAAAAAATGGACAGATTCATAATTCACATAGATTAGGAAAAATCTCACCACCACCCAGGGAATCAGTTTCTATATTGAGATAGTTAACAGTAAAATTACAATACATAATTCAGTAAGTGTACCAAACTACTACCAGAGAATAAGAATATTTCTGTATCTTTGAAGGACAGTTTATAAACCCAATACAGAAAAATTTTTAGCAGCAGCAAATGAATTTAATGCTGCCTAAACAGAGTTCTGTTGACATATGAAATTAATTTTCAAAGGAAATACAATACTTTGAGGTCAAATTTTCTACTATAATCCTAAGCAAATAAATGGATTTAATTAGTATTCCCTTGCTCTTTGTTCCTTTAATCACATTTTAGTTCAGCTACAATTACTAAGATTTTCTGTGAATTCATGACATATGGTGTTACATGATAATCTCAACTCTTCAGCATCATGGAGGCAAAGTATACAGAAATACTCATTTGCTATTTACTCAACTCTCCCCACATATATATTTAAAGTAACTTTCTCTGTAACACAGAAAGGTACCACTCTTGATTGTCTGGATGTGCTATGAAGTCAATGACTACTGCTGAAAACTTTCTGAAATAGATATTCAGGATATTCACTTAACTCCCCAAACCCCCGTTATCCAGCCTTATAAAAAGAAAGTTTGATATCTTTTCTTTTTTAAAAAGCACAAGGGGCCTTAATCCTCAAATCTGTCATTTTATGTATCATGGCTCATCGTAAGTCATTGATATCATAACACTAACCAGAGCAGTAATTTATTATTATTTACTTATTTATCATATAATAATTACCTATGGTAAGAAGGAAAAGGGAAGAAAGAACTTTCTGAAACAAAACACACACCAAAAACTCCTGGCCTCTGATATAAAGAAAAGTAATTTGTGGAAAAATAGTTTTAAAGAATTCTATTTATATATTCCCACAATAACGATTAGCATTTACATAATTTAGAAAGTCCCCACATCAGGGGTTTTAGAAATGGGAGAAAATTAGAACATTAGAAATGGGGGAAAAGTCAAAACAGTAACATTAGCTCAACAATTCTGAGGACACATTCAATATGTTTAGAAAGAAATCCTGAATGCAGAATACTACAATAAAATGAGGCAACATGGACTATGCAAAGAAAAACTGTGGTTTATGCAAGAAAATCTCAAAATAAAACTTCTGTCAAACATGAAAAGAATTACTGAGCATCGAAGGCTGTATTTGGACAGGAATAGTTCAGACAGATAGAAAGCACATGGGGCCCGGGGGAACCAAGACATGCTCCTTTTAGAAAAGAGATTAGACCATTTTCTTCCTATTACAAAAACAAAAAAGATGTAACAGGTCTGTAATTAAATCAATATCTACTATCACAACCAGTATAACACACTTGAATTACATACATACATGTATTTGCTTAACATCATTTTCCAACATACATCTTATTAACAAGTTCTTCTTCCTAATTTCTTTTTCACTGACGATTCTCATCTAGTCTTATCTTTAGATTCACTCAAGTGACAGAATTACCCTGCAACCAATCACTGATTCAGCCATTCAAAAATACAATAAAAAATTGGAAGGGAAGGAAATCTGAAAGGCTATATATGTGTGACGTTCACAGAATATTTATCAAGCTATAAAAGTATTGATACATTCAGTAATCAGTATTCAATATTCAATACAGTACTGAATACTATAGGGATAAAAAGAAACTTTGAATTTTGTATAATCACTCTTTGGTTCAAATGCCCTGAGGAGATAGATGCCTGAGACTACATCACCATGTATGTTCTGAGCATGTATTTATTCTTTATTATGGCAACTTGCAAAAAAAAAAAAAAAAAAAAATTTAGAGTAGGGCAAGATCTGGCCCAGGATTTCTCCACCTCAATACTACAGACATTTTGAGCCAAATACTTCCTTGTGGTGGGGGGCTGTTCTGTGCATTGTACGATGTTCCAGCATCCCTGGCTCTACCCATTAGATGCCAGTAGCATAACCTCCCCTAGTTGTAGTAACTAAAAACATCTCTGGATACTTTCAAACGTTCCTTGATGGAGGCCAAAACTGCCCTCCATTAACAACCAGAAAGATAAAAGATATCAGATTCACAGAAGTGAAGCTAGAGAGAATTAAGCTAAATAACTAGACTATGGAACCATTTTTCCAATGTCATTTTTAAAAGTGATGAAATATCTACTGTATTTCAATAGTGAGAGTGAATAATTTATACTGCCTCCACTTGTAATAATACCATACATCCTAGTCCCCAGTGACTGTTACCCAGGATTCCTTATGACGCATGTTTGAGTGGTACTTTTTATCATTATGTCAAGAAACACAGTAAGTGGGGCGCCTGGGTGGCTCCGTGGGTTAAGCCTCTGCCTTTGGCTTCGGTCATGATCTCAGAGTCCTGGGATCGAGCCCGGCATTGGGCTCTCTGCTCAGCAGGGAGCCTGCTTCCCCCTCTCCCTCTCCTGCCTCTCTGCCTACTTGTGATCTCTTTCTCTCTGTCAAATATATAAATAAAATCTTAAAAAAAGAAAAAGTTAAAAAAATGCAGTAAGTTAGATTTATCATCTAGCTGACACACACAGAATAATGTAAATGAATAAAGTGGACACCATGAATGACCACAATTAACATTACTTTAATGTAGAAGGAGGCATTCTATTAAGGCCCCAATAGAAGATATAAAGCTCAGTACCTTGTTCAGTAAATACCTGAACAAATTAAAGAATATAAATGATAAGACTTTGTACTTAACATTTATAAAATTGCCTAAATAAAAAACCTTTCTGGCTCTTGTTGCTTTTAGACTATAAGCTCCCAGAGGACAGCTTAGGAGCAAGGATCATTCCTGCTCTGGTGCTTAGTCTTGTATAGGAAAAACGTCAGTTAAGAAGATTCTTTGAGGTTTCCTATTTGGAGCAGAATTTAAATTCTAAAGGTGATCACAATATTATCTCCTATCCTACATGCTCACCTACAATATCACCCTATCTTCCAATCAAGAGGTAAAAGGTAACTTATGACTAACAGAATAAGGTGGAAATGACACTGTATAACCTCTAAGGGTGAATAAGAAAAAGTGACAGAGCTTTCTGCCTTGCTTACTGGAATACTCATGCTTGAAGACTTCAGTTGCCATATATGGGGTGGGGTTCAACCCCTAAGGCTGCTATGTTGAAGGAAGCCCAAAATCAGTGCATGTGGACAGACAGTGTAGAAAGGTTCTGAGACTACATGATGTAAGAGAGATGCCCCGCCACTCTCGCTGTTCTGTACCCTTCCTTTCCTACTCCCACAGTGTACCCGCTCCAGTCCCTATCTGACTGAATCCACCTGAAAGATGCTGAACCTTGCTAGAACCACCCAGGTAAAGCCTTCCAGAATTTCTGACCACTATTCCATATTCCTATGGGTCATGAGATAAGTAAAATGGTAAAATGGTGATTGTTCTAAGATATGAAGTTTGATGTCAATTAGACAACTTAAAAAAAAAAAGACTCTAAGTGAGGTGATATGTTATGCAGCATAGGTCACAGAACCGATACCAGCATGGGAATGAGAGGCTGCTCTAATAAACACCTAAAACATGTAGTATTGCCTTTAGGATCGGGTACCCAGAATCTGGAAGGCCACTTCCAGATGGGGAGGAGATGAGGAGACCACTGGTGAAAACTGGAAGGACCAAGAAAAGAATGTTAGTGAAAACTTTCTTTTAAACTTTAAAGAAAATAAGAAAGATGCTTGTGAGGGCCTGAAGTGAGAAAAATATTGTTGGAAGTTAGAAGAACAAAATTGTCACTTGTGGTAAAATAAAAATTGATGATCTACCCTAGATAAATAAACTTGATGATCTAGCCAAGAAGATTTCCTCAAAGAGGACAAAGATGATCTTTTAAAAAATGAACTATTTGAGTAGAATTTGGAAGCAATGTAAAATGTCAGCCAGGAATTCTTTAAGAAATGGCTTCTGAGCATAGCTCAAGTCGAGAATGCAGATGTAAGATATTTTGTTAAGATCTCAGAAAGACCTAAAATAGCACCTCATAGAATCTTTCAGATAAACAAAAGGCTCCCTCCAATCTTAAAGACATGTCTCATAGAAACTATTGTCGAAGAGGCAGAATCTAAGAGGCGAGGATCTAAGATGGAAGGGTGCTGTTTCATAGCAACCTCATAAAGAACCCAAGATAGAAAAAGTCATGTTTCAAAGAGATCTGTGGGTAGGGATTTGGTTTAATGGAGTACATTGTTTTAAAATGAGATATATGGGAAACCTGCAGTTTAAAAAGGAATCATTTAAGTTTACACTTAAAGGGACAGAGACAAAAGTGAAAAGAGGCCTCTGGATCAAGGGTCAGCAGACCAGAGCCTAGGGATCAAAGCCACCTGTTTTTTGTAAATAAAGTTTTATTGGAATGTAGTCATGCTTACTCATTTACATATTGCTTATGGATGCACAGTTGAGGAGTTGCAAGGTGGAAGCTACATTTAACAGCAGAGTTGAATAATTGCAAAGAAACCACATGGCCCTTTACAGAAAAAGTTTGCTGATCCCAACCCCAGGCAATTCCAACCTTTTAAGGGCAGAAGGTAGGGTAAGAAGGCATTCAGTTGCAAACTCAGGCCTTTTTTTTTTCTTTGTGAAAAAGGATGACTCAGACGGCAGAGTCAAGATGACTCAGATGGCAGAGTCAAGAACCTCACGAACAATCAGAAAGTAGGGCTGAACCCTAATTAAGAAACCATCAAACATACCTAGCTGGAATTCAAAACTGTTATAGACCAGTGACCGCACAAAACTGTCATTTTCCTACACTTGTCTCACCTTTACACGTTGTGTGTGTGTGTGGGCAAGCAGGTTAACTTGGCACTTTCACTCACAGGTTTTCAGACCTGAGAACTATACTTGCAAAACCATTCCTGAAGAGCCTCATCTACAACTGTTCCAGATTCAGTTGACCCAATAGTGGCCTCAAGCTGATGCCAGAAAGGTCTTGATGGGGGGAAGAAGTAAGTGTATTTTCCATGGGGGAGGAGTAAGAACTGTTGTGTCGAGAAGGCTGACTAGAGCCAACTGCACTTTCCAAAACGGCTTTAACAATACCTTTCAACTAGCTTGCTCAAGTTTTACATGATTTTAAACATTCTCTACATTCTTTTTCCTTGACTTTGGGGGACTTGTGTGACTCACATGTGACTGCAAGAATGAGGTGGTAGCAGTGCTGCCTGGTTTCTATGGGTAAGTCAGAAAATGCACACAGCTTCCACTTGCCTGCTGAAAGACCTCTCCCTGAAGTCTTCAGCCACGGTGTAAGCAGTTCATTTCCCCCGAGGCTACCACTAGTCCTTGAAAAGAGACTATAGGAAGAGATCCTAACACTTTATGAAGAGACAGCAATGCAAGGTGTTTCCACTGCACCTCCCACTTTCAGATCCATCTAACAATCACATCAAAAACCCTGAAGCCAAAACTGCCTAGCTGATGCCCTCCTGAAGTCCCGATCCTGAGAGAAACAATAAATCCAAAGAAATAATAAAGTAACTTCTGCTTTTCTAAGAGCCACTAAGTTTGAGATAATCTGTTATATAGCAACACCTACTATAAATTATTTAATAAACTTTGGCTATTCGTTCATTGTTTTAAGTTTACTTTTCTATGTAAGGCTTTGTGATATGTTTACCCTGTTTTACTTTTTTGACCTAGTTTTGACTTTTCTGCTCTAATACTCAACAACTTTGTACCAGGAAAGCTTGTAATGCTATCATTCACAAGTTTACATTTGCTTGTTAGCCACGAAACATGCTGCCAATCACAAATACTGCATTTCGCAGATCACTCTAAAAAAACTTGAAAATAATTTTGATACACTTTGGATCTTTTTTCCATTAAGTATTTCTTTACCTAACAATTGTTCAATTTGACACCTCTCCTGTTTCAGTATTTAACACATTGGGTTAGGAACATAATGGACAACTGAATCCACAGAAAATCCCTACAAGAAACTCAGATCCTGATACACTATAACTGGCAGATACCTCACTTTTATTTTTTGAACAGTTGATGGAAGTTCTGGAATCAGCATCTTCTTTATACATTAATACTCAAATCCTGAACTCTCCAATCAAAGGTTCCACTGTAACGCCAATGTAGTTAAAAAAAATAAATATATTTATGGTACATTTCACTATAATTCTGGTAAAGACAGTAGAAGGACTTTTCGTTTGTGGGGTTTCAATAAGAAAGAAAAGAAGAAAGAAAGGCTATATAACAACCATAAGAAAATAGAAAGCTTCTCATTTGTTAACTTTTGTTTTAAACTATGACATTCTCAACCTGAAAAATTAGTCAAAAATGTAATTACCATATTATAAGCTGAATGGGCAGCTGAGATATTTCAGACCATTAATTTTTTAGAAGCATTCTGTTTTTTTCACGTAAAACTGCACAATCCACTTACAGAAAACATTTTACCCTCAATCCCCTACAGACTCACCTCTAAGTTTTTAAGGGGGAGAGATGGGCTCAATTTCAGCTTATAATAACAATGACAACCTTGATGCTGGACATTTCCTCTATTACAGGATTTTGGAGGATCAATGGCCCAATAAGAATGAGATTCACAATTAGCCTCCCCAAATATCCTCAATTTCTAAGAAATGTCCTAGCATCCTGATTGTGATTGTGATTAATTAGGTTAGTAATTCTACAGGTAAAGCTCATGCTAGCGGACTTTTTGTCTCTCCAGCAAGCTTCCACCACCTTACCAATACATAGGTGTATTTACTGCTATTCTTCTTACCACGGTTTCTGACCTGTCAACCTGAGTGCAAGATCGAGCAATAATGCAGGTACTGTATGTCTGACACCCTTCCAATAATGAAGCAATAAGTTGTTGGAATACAACTTAATATTGGGGCGCCTGACCACTTGGTTTAAAGGATTCATCTTGAAGGAATGATTTAGGTAATATCCTGTAGGAAAAATAAGCGTCAGAGCATTTTGAATGTTATTTGTTATTCAGAAAAAATACCTAAAGTCAGACCTAGAATTCAGCACATGACAATAATTTTATCATCCAAACTTCAGAACAAATTAGAGTAAGTGACAACACTACCTTTGCTTTTCTGACAAAGTCTTAATTTCAAGAGTCTTCTCATTCACAAAAGGCCATTAAGCCTTATCATAAGCATAAACAAATACAGAGTTAATGAATATGCATTTAGTGTAAGCATGGGTTGTTTAACAGTCAGAGGAACAGATAAGACAGAGCTAGTCACCATTACCTTGGGCTTCTTCCAGTCATCCTGAGGTAGATATCATACAGGAATGCTGGGGCCTTATGGCTTACAGCAATCCAGTAATGATATAAAAGGTGATTGGAGGTTAGATTTACATTGGGCCGTCTGAAGGCCTGTTCGAGAGGATTCCTCTTGAAAGTGGAAATTACATGGTATTCTGAGGAAGAAAAGTTGTGTAACAGCTTTGATAATAACCATGTAATGAAGTTTTGAAAAAAAAAATCATGTTTTTACAAAGCAAAATATTTTACCAAAGATGTCAGATTAAAAAACAAGATGTCAATTAAAAAACAAACTTTTCTACTCTCGATAGTAGCTAAGAGAATATGGGTATTAGACTGCTGAACTTGAGTGGTTTTAGAACTGTCACTACTTACGAATTTTAATTAGATGAATGAATTTTTGCTACAATTCACTCTTAGAAATCCTTTTAATGTTTTACCTATGTCAGTTTACAATGTCACTTTCTATAATTCACCTCTCACGATAGCTTCTTTCTTTCTGTTCCTCTTTCCAGATTCTTATTACTGTATACTTACTTAAAAAAGAAAAGGAAAATCATCATCCTTTGCTTATAAATAATTAAGCTGCTCAATGCTCAAATTAACATATATCAACAAGCTTAAAACAACCCAAAATTAACTTTTGCTGTAATTTATTTAGGTAATACAATATCGACAAAATCAAATCTATTATCTATGTTAATACTTTAATGAAAATGTATATTGAGAAATCCACTTAAAAATAATGCTTAACTTTATTTTTACTAAACTTTACAACACAATGGGAGATTACAAAAACCTAACTCATTTCAGTGTTTTAAAATTCTTAGAATACTATTTAAATAATTATCATAAAATTAAAATCACCCTAGATTGGATGGTTTTCTTATATGTTATAATGGTCAATCTTTAAATTGAAATAAAAATGGCACATAAAATCCCTAGGACAAATGACATACAGATTTACTTTAAAATCAAAACTGTTCTGTAAGGGCAACAAAAATTGTTCGAGAGGTAAAATAAGACCTATTACTAAATCAATGCCATCGATATATCTTACTTTAAATGAAAACATAAACAACTTAAAAATTATTCAATTTCAGTATTTAACTTCTATTAACCCTAATTTAGAACAAGCAATATAATATAGCACACACATATTCCTGCAAATTTGTGAACTTCAATAAATTAATAAAAGAAAATATTCTGGCAAAACGTATCCTACTTGCTAACTCCTTAATTTATTACTCTTAGGGTAGCTGGTTAGGTAGGTAGCTAGGAGCTAGCTGGCTCCTGTGATATAACAACTCTTATAGTTGAAAGTGATATTGCCTATGGATAGACAACATCAGGACTGAGAGTACCCACCAGGGAGGGGAAAAAAAGTCACTGTTTCCTCACCATGGGCATCTATCTGTGAGGGATGCTGCAGATGGCAGCAGAAAAACAGTAACAGTCAGAAAAGGGTAGGCCAAGGAGGGAACATACTGAAGGGTATTTTTTAATTTACGAAACACTGCTAAGGACCACAAGGCAGTGTAGGTATAGATATTCTAACATGGCAATTAAAATAGAATAAATTGGTAACTCAGTGGCTTTTTAATGCCTTGTGGGTATATTCTAACATAAAAAATTAGTGAATATTTTAAATTAAGATTTACTCTAACATTCAAAAACACAGGTAAAATCATACCAACTTCACCCCAGTGGAAAGGATTAGTGCTGCCTGTTGTGCAATTATACACCATGATGTTTCTTGGTCTGCAAAGACAAAGATCAAAGCAATGAAACATAAAAAGAGGCCAAACTTATCCAATCTAAATCTTATACAATATTCAAATAGGAAGAAATAAGGATAATGGGTACCTTTTCTACATTGATTATTTCAAACATCATCCTTAAACAATCTTTGTGTCTGAAGGACTATTTACAACTACCCTTTTCCCCCCACCAAAAAAATTATTATAAAAAATATAATAGTTTTTCTTTTCATATATTTCTTTCTTTTAATAGCAAAAGTATCTGTTTTTAAATGTAAGGAAAACAATGACAACCTCAGCTCTTCCTATCTCGTCATTTTCAGAGGCTCTAGTTTAAAACTTATGGATTGAGTTCCCTTTTACCAGAAACAATATACTCATATAATCATGTCCTTCCTTTTTTAGGATGTAAAATGCTGATTTAAAAAATAAGGGCAGTTTATTGGTTAGGGAAAAAAATGTTAGGGAAAAAGCTTAAAATTTAAGAGTTACCTGTAAATGCTACTACTCCTTTTTAAAAAGAGGCCTGAGTTAATTAAAGTTGCTCTAGTGGGGCAACTGGGTGGCTCAGTCAGTTAAGCATCTGCCTTCAGCTCAGATCATGATCCCAGGGTCCTGGGATCAAGCCCCACATCAGGCTCCCTGCTTAGTGTGTGGGGGATCTGCTTCCCCCCTCCCCCCTCTCTCTCTGCCCCGCCTCCCTGCTTGTGGTCTGTCTCTAAAATAAATAAGTAATATACATGCATCTTTAAAGCTGCTCTACTATGCCATGTTTGATATATGTAAGCCATTCTCTGAGAATTTCAGTTTTTTATATGTTTATACCAAGTTTTAGTTTGGATTAAAAATGCACTGGGGGGTGGCAGTGTTTTGGGCTTTTCTCATTCTTTTTTTTTTTTTTTAATTTATTTATTAATAAATTGTGACAGCACAAGGAGGCAGAGTGGCAAGCAGAGGCTGAGGGAGAAGCAGGCTCCCTGCTGAGCAAGAAGCCCAATGCGGGACTCAATCCCAGGATCCTGGGATCATGACCTGAGCCGAAGGCAGTCACTTAACTGACTGAGCCACCCAGGTGTCCCTGGTTTTTCTCATTCTTAATCCCAAATGAACTTGTCCATCCTACAGTTAGTATATGAAAATTAATGTTAATTCTTAATCACAACTGATGGGACTAGTTGCTATATTACCTATGATTAAATCAATTATTGCAACTCAAAGTGATAATACCTGTACATATTGGTATGGAAATTATCAGTATTGAGGGATTAAAAACATTAGCCATTAACTCTCTTTTCCATTCACAGTTACTATATATTTAACAAGCGACATTGTCACCTCATATACCTATTAACTCCGGAATACCAGGCTGCCGCAAGACTCGTGTTGACAACTACATCTACAGGAACAAGATCTGCAAGGGCATTGTTGGAGGCACGCATTGTTCGAAGAATTCCTTTCCCTGCCTTTGTTGAAATTAAAAACAACACCTTAAGAATTATAGGCCAGAGAGCATACACACACACATACACACATAAAGATATACAGAAAACAGAAAAATATGCAGAATGTTAAGTAAGTCAAAAGGTTTACTTACCGCAATAAAGAGACCACTTGGTCCATTAAAGTTATCAATCCATCCCTAATACAAAAATTAAAAACAGGGGGAGCTTAGAAATTATTATAAAACTAGAGACTTATTATTTGAAATCTACGACCCCATATATATACTTTGCAGTTTTCCTCTAAAAAACTAAAAAAGACAAGATTCAGATCGGAGTATTTCTCTCCTTCTGTAACAGAAGCAGTGTTCTCCTGATATGCAAATGGTGAAATTAAGTCATTTTCAAGGGGTTACCTACTCTTCCATTAACTTCCTACAAAGAGAATTCAATAAAAAGGAGTTTATACCTGTCAAATATTTTAGCTAAATTTAACCTACTCAACTTTGATTTTGTGCTATTTACTGAAGCAGCATCCTGAGATTAGGAGGAAATGGGAAATCCTCCTCAAAATTACTGAATAAAACAGAGGAAAAGACAACATTGTCAAAACAACAAAAGAGATGCTACCAATTACTATCATTATAGAGACGTAGGTTTTCTGTAAATCAATTCATCTCTTAGTTTCTATCTATTTTCTCTTATTCCAGGGATTCACAAATACCATAGTGGCCTGCTTTTCTACAGTAAATTATCATAGAAATCTCTTATGCCTCTCTTAGTTTGTGATCTATACAGGGAAGAGTTTATCCTTTGGAAGGCTTGCCTCTCTTTGGTACTAAAAGACAAATGAAATAAAATAAGATCCTGAATATTCTTATCTCTATTTCTTTCATCTCCACAAGGAAAACTAATCAGTAAATAATTTTAAAAGCCAACAAATGCTTATGTGTCAGACTCCAATATCTTGTCAGTCACAGAGAAAACATATAATGCAAGGTCTACTTTGACTCCAGACAACATTGCAGCCTTTGACTTAATTTTCAGTTAAGACTTTTAAAATGTTTATCTGCATTTCTATATATGCAGCATTACATTACAGAAAGTACCAATAAAAGTGTCTCTTTCTATGAATGAGAACAATTTTGCCATAGTAAGCCATGTAAAGTAAATAATACCTGCTCTTATATCAAACAATTGCCAACTTTTTATACAAAGATAAGACTTAAAATTCTTAATTCCATTATGCACAAAGATTTCTCACAACTTACTGGAAAAGGTTCTTTCCAACTGGCACCAACAATCGATGGCCTCACAATCGCCACATTTAGCTTTGCTCCTTCTTGCTGTACAACATATTCTGCCAATGCTTTTGTGTATATGTATGTATTAGGTCTGTCTCCTATCAACTTTGGTGTGATATCATTTACTAGGCCATCATCCATCCACCTGGTTAGCAAAGAAATTGCATGCAAAAATATTTTCAGATGTGTTACTATAAAATCAAAACCACTTAACTTTGCATATTCAACATATCTGTTGCTGACTCAAATGATTTGACAACTTTTACTTAAGAAAAAGGAAATGAATCTTACTTTCGTTAAACATCAACTACAAGTCCATATCTCTTTCTTTTTTTAAAAGACTTTATTTATTTATTTGACAGAGAGAGAGAGAGAGAGAGAGATATCACAAGTAGCAGAGGTAGTCAGAGAAAGAGGAGGAAGCAGGCTCCCTGCTGAGCAGAGAGCCCCGATGAGGGGCTCCATCCCAGGACTCTGAAATCATGACCAGAGCCGAAGGCAGAGGCTTTAACCCACTGAGCCACCCAGGTGCCCCAAGTCCACATCTCTTATATACAATTTCTATATTCCAAAAGGTCTGAAAGCCAAGAGTTCTTTCATAAATAATATGGTGGTGGTAATAACTGATATGAACTGATTTATGGCCTTTTAAAAAAGTACCACTTAGGGTAAATATTCATACACTTCCTATGTGTTTGATCAGGGGTGCTACCCTGGATCTAGCTGAAGTTACTTCATATTACAGAGTATATAGATTACATTTCCTTTATGACATCCACAGAAATTCCAAACTATATCCGGCCCCAAAGGTTTCAGATTAGGAATTACAGATCTGTATATAACCACCAAAACAGTACCATATGTTAATTATAAACATTTGCAATGAACATACATTTACAATTAATATAAAAGGTCTAAGGATCTAAGTAGTTCATGTAAAGCACTAAAAACTGTTATGTTCTCATCAGCAAGATTAACAAATTTAAGGTAAATGATAAAAATAAATTGAACCATGCTATAAAAATTCAATTAGCAACCTACTATGACGTCACAAAATTCCTCCAATTCTCTCAGTGTCTCTGAAGAAAAGGTCTACTCTAATCATCTGTAAAAGGAGGGTGATATACTAGGTGATATCCATGGTCTTTCCAATTCTACATTTCCAATTCCACTATGTCATGTACCTGTTTTCAGATACTCTTCCTGTCTATAATGTCATACAAACTTTTACATTCAGTATAATGCCACACTCATACTAACTGACGAGGAAGCATAAAACAGAGATAATCAAGATAAGTTTTCTTTTGCATGAAGAAGTACTTTTTGTGTGTGGAAGAAAAAGAATCTAGCGAAACAAGGGAGGTTGCTACTCAACCTAGGAAAAATTCCACAGTGGAGAGGAGTCTTGAAAAATGCAACAGCTGCTACATTACAACAACAGCAAAAACTATGAACTGGCTAAACCAAGGAGACATTAGCCAGGAAGCCTCATCACTGGAAATGAGTTTACAGAGCCAATCTATGAGTTACCCTAAAATTATCTGTTAGCTAGATTTCTTTGTGAGCAAAGAAAAAGAGATACAGTTAGGTTACAAGTGCTTTCTCAGCAACTTAGATGTTTAGATATATCAACCACTAAAAAGAGAAAAGGTAAAAAAGTTTCATTAGCTTCTGCATTCAACTTTTCCCAGAGATAGTAAACACTCCTGACTACTCACTTGTGGGGACAAGGAGGTAAATATTTGGCACCATCTAAGAAATGGAATTAGAAAACAAACAGGGAATGTCTTGGTAAACCCCCATTCTTATTTCTTTTCTTATACTCTGTCTGCTTCCTCATACTGATCAGCAGGAAAGCCTTAAAGAAAAAGACTTATTATATGTGCTTACTTTAGGAGAAAACTTGGGAGAAACAATGAACACTCTCTAGCATCCTCAGGAAAAAATAATTTGAGAAAGCAGGGGACAGCAGACGGAGCTGAAAGTGGATAGGATCTCTGGGAAGAAAGGAAACCTAAGGGAAAAAGAGAAGAATAAAGGAGGAAAAAGTCCATGGGGCTATTACTGGAGGATTAACAATTATGTTCAAATATGATGGACATGGAAATTTTCCATAATTCTAGTCAATTAAAGAGGAAAGACCCTTCTTTTTGTTTCTGCTCTGATCCCATTTGTTTCACTTGATGAGAAAGTACAGCCTGAAGCAAATGAAATCTTGACCCTGCTGACTTCGCTTATGCCTTATCTATCAAATATTCACAAATATTTCTCAAATAGTAATTGCTGATAGGATCCTGTCCTCAGAAAGATAATAAACAATAACAAATAGGAGTATCATGTAAAGGAATAGAACTGATCATCTAATAATTTAAGGCCTCTATACAGATATACTCTATTTAGGAGAAAAAGGATAATTTTTTAATCAATTAGAAACTTGCTATTGAACAGGCAAGTCATTAGTCTCCTTGGGTATCAGGCACTTCTTATAGTTGACAGATGAACTCCCTGGAAAACAGAGGCCCTGATATCATGGATGAGTTGCTCAGGGACCTTCCTCCAACTCTCACACCTGGTCAAATGTGAAAGATCCTCTCTGACTTCAGCAACAGTCATTCAGATATAAATCTACACAGTAAGAACATAGCAGATATGTAAGAATTGGTTGAATAAGGAAGAAATAAATATATAGATATGTGTAGGTGGAGAGAGAGAGAGAGAGAGAGAGAGAGAGAGAAAGAGAAAGAGAGACAGAGAAACTGAAATAGACCAATAGATAAACTTGGGTCCAAAGTTTTGGGATCAAATCAAACGTGTATAAATTTAAAACATACTCTAAAGAATCAATCAGCTTCTTGGGATCCACAGGAGGTGGGTAGACTACTTCATCAATATGCTTTCGATTGCAGTAGGCATATGCTGTTGATACATGCATGAATACTTCCAGATTCTTCATTTGTTGTGCAAGGAGAATAAGCTGGCGTGTAGCAATCACATTTAACTGAACCGCATCTCTATAAAAGAAAAAGCGACAATAAGAAATTGGGAAGCCTTCCCAGTGAAAAATTAGAAAGTCACTTATTTCACCTGCTAAAATACTTTTATTTCCATTAGAGAGACAGATTTGTTTCTTTACAGCTGATCCCTTAGGTCTGATCTTGTATCTTATTTCAACATAAAGTACCTCCATTCTATCAGTTGAGTTTAAAAAGAAAGATTATCTGATTTTATAAAAGAAGCCTCATACTAGGATTTTTTAAAAAAATTAAAATTTTTAAATTACCCAGAAATAAACACAGATAACTTCAGTCTTTGGCTTTTATACATACATTTTGAAGTCATGTTACACTTCTCTTGTACCTTGATTTTTAAAAGTACACTGTTTCATGATACGGAATTAAAAAGAAATAATCAGAAAGCTTAAGCAATTTTAAAATGCTACGGCAGAGTCACCAATAAGGGTAAAACAGTCAAAGAAAACTCAGAAACATTAAGTTATATTAACAAATAATCAAGTAAGAATATGTTTATTTCCCTGTGTAGGAATTAATCCAAACACTTTTAAAGACTAGCTTACAAAATTTAAAGGGTGTATTATAATAAAATGGGCACATTTTGTCAAAAAAGGCACTTGCAAGACTCAAAAATGATTTATATAGTATCCTCTTTGAAATTTATCCAAAGTAAATTAATTTCACAAATGCAAAAAACATATATGCAGAAAAATAATCAATGAAGTCTCATCTAATAAGAGCAAAAGCCTACAGAACCTAAATATTCACTATGAATAAAATGAATAAACTTTTTTTTTTTTTAAGATTTTATTTATTTGACAGAGAGAAACACAGCGAGAGAGGGAACACAAGCAGAGGGAATGGTATCGGGAGAAGCAGGCTTCCTGCCGAGCAGGGAGCCCGACGCGGGGCTCAATCCCAGGACCCTGGGATCATGACCTGAGCCGAAGGCAGACAGACGCTTAATGACTGAGCCACCAAGCACCCCTAAAATGAATAAACTTTAACAAAGCAGATTATTTTATCATAATTAAAGAACAGTCATTTAAAATAATTTGTATAAAAACATGAAATCTGCAGGAATATTTTTTAAATTCACACATTGTGAAGTAAAGCAGGATTAAGAACAAGACTCTGGAATAAGACCTGGGTTCGAAAGAATCTGAACTTGGCCTACCTATCAGCTAGCACCCAGGGACCTTATGAGGCCTGAGTCAAGCACTCGGGCGTCAATTTCCTCACCTGTAAATGGGAACTATAATACAGTCTACCTACTAGGATTTGTGTAAAATTAAACGAAATAAATAGCTTGCAAATATTTAGCATTATTCATTCCTAAGCAGGCACTAAAACAGGCATTCAGTAAATACAACTAAAGGTAATGAACTGGTGGTTAGTTTTTCGTTATTTGAATGAAAAAAAAGTTGATATACTCAACCCCAGTAATACTGTGATAAAACTGGCAAAGTAATACAGTGTTGGTGACCACACTGATATAACTGATTTAAAAGAGATTAAGACAAAGTACCTGGAAGTATAAAAATGATATAATTACTAATCTAGTTAACCTACTGAAGTTAACTCAAAGGAAAAACTTGTTCTAACTGTAATCTTTCAAAGAAAGAATTGAAAATTCCCTAAATTTGTTATACCTAGTGAACATTATACATATATTATGGTATATCAACATAGTGGAATACCATCACATCACAAAAATTTTAACTATGAAAAATATTAGAAATGTGGAAATTGTTTCCCTAAGTAAAATCAGAAATTCTTTGTTTACATTTTACGTAAAACAATGTATGTTCAAAGACCACAAGGGAATGTTTTTAAATTACAATAGTTTTTAAGTACTTCTCATAATTCTTAAATCATTTTTTAAATAGATTTTATTTATTTATTTCGCAGAGGGAGAGAGATCACAAGTAGGCAGAGAGGCAGACAGAGAGAGAGGAGGAAGCAGGCTCCCCGCTGAGCAGAGAGCCCCAAGCGGGGCTCGAGCCCAAGACCCTGAGATCATGACCTGAGCTGAAGGCAGAGGCTTTAACCCACTGAGCCACCCAAGTGCCCCACTTCTCAAAATTCTTACATTTTCAGTATTTAAGAAGAAAAAAATCAATTATTCTTTTAAAAGGCCAGGATATGTCACTGATAGAATCTGGTCCACTTGACTATAAAGTAGTACTTTGATATCTATTCACATTTGCAAAACAATGGGGATGGGGATGGTACTGTTTTAGGAAGAACTATACAGAAAATATTCTGTTACAGGTTCCTGAGGACAGGACAACAAGTTCTAGGTCACCAAGAACAAGAAATAATTCAAGAGAGAAAAAGTCCTGTGTACTATTTTTTCTTTTAATTTAGTAGTATCCGAGGATTCATGAAAACATACTAGAAGGAATTTTTTTTTTAAAAGAAGTAATTGGTTTGAGGTCTTATAATCATGAATGTATCTTTTTTCTTCCTTATCTCAGCTTAGGGGGGAAAATCTGCTCAAATGGAAATCCAGCAAAAAAGACATTTCACAGAGAGGATACAGTCCACTAGACTGTAAGGCAATATGCTATTTTCTTTTGCATTTGTAAAACAATGAAGCAAGGGAGAGTAATGTTTTGGGAGCAGTACACAAAGGATATTCTGTTATAGGTTCCTGAGGATGGTGACAGAATTTCTGGGTCACTGAAAATAAGGAATAACTTTGGAGAGAACACTCCTGTACCTTGTCTACTACCCCTATACCTGAGAGCCCAAATCTGAAGACTCATTATATATCTACATAAGTAACTCTCAGTATCCCTGCAAGGCTAATAATCTCACTCTATTTTACCACCATCTAATTTCTACTGAGACCCTGACATGCTAGATCAGAAAGCCAAAAATAATATTAATATTCCCATGGTTTGATTATAGAGCCAGAAATGCATCTTAAATAACATTAGCTTTTGGAGAGGGGGCAAAATGAACACATCTTTGTTAATTATGGTCCATCATTAATGTAGACATAGAAGCCATTTCAAAAAAAAAAAGAACAAGAAAGAACTTTACTTGAAATTCCAATAAATCTTCTTGTTCATCTGTCTTGTTCCGATATCCTGGATTGTTCAAAATCTGTGTTGATAATACTTCTAAGACCTTAAATCAGAGATCTCATGCTTAGCATGACAGACTCCTGAGAGCTTATTAAAAATGTAGATTGCTGGTCCTCATCCTTGGACATTTTGTAATGTCTGAATTGAAGCCTGGAAAACTACATATATTACATATTATATTTATTTATATAGTTTTATATATTAAATTATATATATATAAACATATATGTTTATATTTAAGATTTTATTTTTTTATGTAACTTCCACCCTTTGAGTGGGGGGCTCAAACTCATGACCTCAAGATCAAGAATCACATGCTCTACTGATTGAGCCAGCCAGGTGCCCCTGGAAAACTATATTTTAAATAAGTTCCCTAAGCCATTTTGATATCTCTTTTCCCTTTCCCCACTTCTGAGAAAATACTTCCTAGATGAGATCTCATCACTATTGCTAATTTTTTTTTTAATTGAATGAAGACATAGACACACGGTAGGGGACCCAGACATCTATAATTTAAAATTATACTCAGGGGTCTCATTACAGATAAAGATTCCTGTGTATTATCCCAAACCAAGGATTCTGAATTTTGCACGTGGAGTCTAAAATTCTGCATTTTAAACACATTTTCCAAGAATTCCTAAGATTCATAATGCATCTGAAGTAGGATAGTCGGTGCCCTTTAGATTCAATAGCTTCTTAATCCTTTTTAATCATCCACCTTCCACCCCTTTCAAAACACCTACTCCCATATTCATATGTTCATATTTACATATTCTCACATTTAAATTGCTGCATCTCTGAAATCTCGTACTAAGAATTTTCCCCAGACCACACCATCTGCCCTTCCATTTCTCCCTGAAGCCTGTTTCCTGTCCTCATCAAGGTCTCTAGTTTCTAGACACTCCTTTATTCTCAACTCCACTGTCCTACCTTCACCTTATTACCTCAGAAACACCAGACCCCAGGATAAACTATTTAAGAAATTCCCTTCATTATTCTCAATATCACTCTCCTCTCATCTTTTGTCAGTATTTCTTTACAATTCCCAATCTATCCACTTTTTCCCACCTCAAGATTTATAAACTATCGTATCTGAAAATAAAGGAGCTCTACCACCTCTCAATTCTCACAGCAATTAATGTATGTTCTTCAGTGACTCCTTATTTTCTATGCTACTTTACGATTATTTAAGCAAATCTATCTCTATAGACTATAAGGGCTTTGTGAATAGGTTCTGTGTAAAATTTTTCTTGGCTTCTTCCAAAATATTGAGTATAATGTTGGGAGTAAAATTTGGATTATTTTTTGCCTTGGCAATAAAGTCTTTGTGTCATTTTTTATGTGTGGAAGTTAAAGTTAAAAATGACTACAAAGAGTGTTTTTTAAGCAGTTATTACATGCCAACCTACACTATTTTAAAATGTCTGGCCCAGGGGCCCCTAGGTGGCTCAGTGGGTTAAGCCTCTGCCTTCAGCTCAAGTAATGAACTCAGGGTCCTGGGATTGAGCCCTACATCGGGCTCTCTGCTCAGCAGGGAGCTTGCTTCCCCCTCTCCTATGCCTGCCTCTCTGCCTATTTGTGATCTCTTTCTCTCTGTCAAATAAATAAAATCTTTTAAAAAAATTTTTAAAAATTAAAAATAAAAATAAAATGTCTGGCCCAAATCTAATGTTGCAATATCACCACATAACAGTAATATACATCAAAACTGCTACACAGAAAACAATAATTCCAATGTAAAGACTACGGTTAGGTCAGTAAATATAGATGCCTTGACAAGGCAATAAATTTTATTATTCATCTATATATCCTCCTTGCACTATAAGATTGCTAGTAAAAGATGAAAGAATAATGAAAAGATTTCCCTTTCCTTAATGGTAGACTTGCTTACCCCACGGGGATAATAAAGAGTGAAAAAGTTTCCTGAAAGGACTATACTTTGGTCGTTCTCCATAAAGGTTACTTTGAGGGGTTTCACCCTAATTAATGTTCTGTTTGCAAATCAATTTCCCCTTTAAAAGCACCAAACTTCCCCTTAAGCTAATGGGGACTATACCACAATTATCTGGTAAATATATACCTTTTTTTCTTGAAAACAGTTTCATAAGGCTGTATGAATTTTCTTTTGGTTATGAAAAACAATGAAAACTAGAACTATGGAGGGAAATACCTGTTAGATTACTATTTAATACTAAAAACCTACCTGTTATCTCATACCATCCAAGGATAATAAGTGGCAAGTATCAAAAATGTATATAAATATACATATATGTACACATACCTTTTATGAAAGTGAAATTCTACTATAACTACTGAGATTCTTTTGTCACTTTTGAATCATGAACACATAATGACTGTATAGAAACAACTAAAAAGTAAATAAATCATTATCAACAGATCATAAATGATAAAGTCAAAGTTAGAGCTAAGGTATGTAATTCCAAAACTCATGTCCTGTCCAGTACAGAGTGCTGTCTCAGCTTTCTCAAGTAGAAAATGGACTTGCCCATTTTCAAGTAGAAAAATACTGCCCACAATATTACAGTGGTAAACTTAGCATGGAATAAAATAATGAATGAGAAGATTTACCCTGAAAACTATAAAGTACTATTAAAAAAACATAAGTGACTATCACAGTGCCCTCACTTGGAAGACAGGCAAAACTTATTGTAATGTTTTGGTGCTGAACTATCACATTATATAATGTCAATTAAGATTTATACTTCTAAATTAAAGACTTTACAGGAAATAATCTAAAAACTCTTTATAAACAAAATTTAATTTAAAAACATTTTAAGAAGGGCTTCAAGTAATTTTAATACCTAAAAAAGTCTACCTCATTTTAACTGGCATAAGTCTATACAATTAGATTAACATTAAAAAATAGTACTTTTGGGGGCGCCTGAGTGGTTCAGTGGGTTAGGGCCTCTGCCTTCGGCTCGGGTCATGATCTTAGGGTCCTGGGACTGAGCCCCACATCAGGCTCTCTGCTCAGCGGGGAGCCTGCTTGCCCCTCTCTCTCTGCCTACTTGTGATATCTCTCCCTCTGTCAAATAAATAAATAAAATTTAAAAAAAAATAGTACTTTTGAACATATCAACAAAAAGAATCCTCTGAATTAAGCACCATTATTTGAAATGCAGATCAGTGAGATTTTTTTTTTTTCAGTGAGATTTTTTTAAAAATAGTAAACATTTAAAATGTTGTTTTTTCTTGAAACAGGCATCTTGACAGAAGTCCAAATTATTTTTCTTTTCTTAAAAATTATTTTTCTAATTAAACTTATGTCCACAGTTGCCTGTCCTAATACTGCTACCAAGTTTTTTTTTAAAAAAAGGTATGACTTAAATTTATAAGTCATTTTATCTTACTCTGCATAACCTGAGTTCAATTCTTTTTTTCTAGTTTTCAGATGGATATGTGTGGAATAGAAAAATAAAGGCACTGAGGCATAGGCTTCTGAAAGAATGGAGGGAAGAGGAAACAAACACTATTAGCTGTTAAGACCAACACACCTACTCAAGGAAAATTTCTCTTTCTTCTACTCCATACTTCCCTGCCTTACAGTTAAATTTAAGGCAACTTCTTCTAATATACAGACTAGCTGTCCAAAGAATGTTTCTAAACTGATAAGAAGAAGAAAATTCTCTTAACACTCTTTAGGACACTGAAAGCTACAATTAATATAGGGCAAACAGTTTCAAATCACTTTCAAAACGATTTCACTAAAAAGAATTCAAATTTTTAAACTATGCTGAGGCTCAAATATCATATAAATACCTTTACTTACCTTAAATTTTCATTAAACCTTACTGTAGCTGCACAGTGGAATATAATATTGATAGAATCTATGATGATCTCTTTATCTTCTTCACTAAGAGCCAGTTTTGGTTGGGTGAGTTCACTGTTGATCGCTATAACTTTCTCTCTAAAATCTGGATTTTCATCTCTCAATCTGTCAAAGAGCTATCCAAAGGAATAAAACATGTTAGGGCAGTATTTTTCAACTTTCTAAAACCCATTAGCATCCCACCAAGAATCACTATTCTGAAAACTTCCAAATATATTAATCCTAAAACTGCTATTCTTAACTGCTACCATTCTGTACAGAAAATACCCCATGAAACCCAATTACCCCATTTCACAGATGAAGAATCTGAGACAGAGAAAGGTTAAGTAACTTGCCATGGACACAGAGCTGGTAGTTTGCAATTAAATGTGAACTGCCCATGCCTTTGCTGACTAGATTATATTGTACGTCCTTCAGAATAGACTTAAGCAATACAGACATCAGGACAATGTTTAAAATGATTATTGAGATTTCTAAAATCCAGATCTTAATTTATTACTTCATTTTATTTTGGTTTTATTCTATTACGGTAGACTACAATAAAGTACCATTATTCATGTTCTATATTAAATCTGTAAAACCTACAAAATTTTTAAAGGGGAAAAAAGTAAATATGTTGGTAAAGTTGGTAAGCAAATATGCAGATTGGATCTAGACAAACTTCGGAAATATCATATGTAAAGGATTCTAACCCCAAAATTCAATATTCCTTAGGTATACTAGAAGAAATAAATTAAAGAGTCAGTTAGATCCTAAGGTGATTACAGTATAAAGGCACATTCAACTATGAGTCAAATTTAATTTTTCACCTTGGATTTTATAAAGAAATACTGATGCTACCTCGAGATCACTGCTCTATTACACTTTGACTCTCCACTTCATTTAAAGTCCATACTTGTAGTTTAAGCAGAGATTCTCAATCTGGGAAGAAAATCAATACGGCATATATAATGCTCGCTTTCACTTCCTAAATGGATATAACTGTTCCCTTCCACCACTGTTACCTAGTGATTTCAACATTTATGTGTTCTCATATTAGTTACCAAATATCTACTACACATTTCAGATGAGCCAGGCACCTTCTAGACACTGAGAAAACAAAGCAGCAATCTTTCCCGCAAGCTATTTAGAATCTGATAGGAAAAGCCAGACAAGTAAACACAATTAAAATACTATGTTAAAAGTAATAAAACAGGGATAATAATACAGTGCTATGAGACTGTACAGGAGAAAAAAACTAACCCAGCTGGGGAATGACCAGAACAATAGTGTTCCAGGCAGAGAAAGCAGCACATATAACTAACTAGAAGTGAGAGAGCATTAACGTTTGGGGAGTTAAAATAATTCAATAAGACTTAGCCAATGACTAAATAGGAGGGATAAGGAAATGTGAACTCCACAAGGACGGGGACCACATCTATTTTGCTCAGCACTAAGGTCCTTATTAGCTGAGTGCCTGGCAAGATGTAAACATATAAACTTTTTTTTTTTTAAAGATTTTATTTATTTGACAGAGAGAAACACAGCGAGAGAGGGAACACAAGCAGAGCGAATGGTAGCGGGAGAAGCAGGCTTCCCGCAGAGCAGAGAGCCCGATGCGGGGCTCGATCCCAGACCCCTGGGATCTGACCTGGGCCGAAGGTCAGGTCAGCTTAATGACTGAGCCACCCAGGTGCCCCTTTTGTTAAGTGAATAAACTCATTAAGTGGAAAACCTAGGAAGAGAACAAAGTACAGTTATGGAGACACAAGTTCGGTTTTTTGAATGTTGGGTATTAAAGGGCCTGTGGGACACTCAGAACACAGATCTAGTAGAAGTAACTGGATCTGCAGGTCTGGAGTTCACGGAAGAGAAGAGCTAGACTACCCATACAGATTTTACTAACCACATACAGGGAGCCCTGGGAAGAGATCAGCAGTGATGAGCACACTTGGTCCAGACTAGATGAAGCTTTTACCAAATCTATTAAAATACAACCATTTGTTTCACATAAAACAGAGGGTGCTGAGTAATCACCTAACTGGATCTAGTAAGAAGAGATCAAGGCCTAGGACAGAACTCTGAAGAATATCAACAACACTTAAGGGGCAGGCAGAAAAAAAAAAGGAACCTGAGGAATGACCAGAAAAGTACTTTTAATACCTTGAATTTACACTTTTCATTCTCCCACATTGCCAATGACCTTCATATCAGATATCTCCAACCACCAAGATAGATAGTCTCATGCTGCTTCGTTACATCTCAGATGTGATACTCTTCCCGTCCCTAGCTACTATCTTTTTATTCAACACTATCTCTCCCAGTGCATTTAATCCATGGGCACCCCAATCAGTTCCTACTTTATTATGTTCACTAATGGTCTCTTTAATATACTTTATTCCCTTTCCAGAATTTATTCTGTGGTCAATTATTTTAGTTCAACCTACCACCATATTAATGGAGTTTCTTTTCCCAGAGACATTCATCAGTGGTTCTCACCTTGGGGAAATTTTCCCCCAAGGGAACATCTGGTAATGTCTCGAGACATTTTTGGTTGCCACAACTGAGAGGCGGGGCCAGGAGGGAGGAGCTACTGACATCTAAACTCCATATAATTTATAATTAGGCTAAATTACAAAAGTTCAATAAAATTTCAGGCTTTAAGTGTAAGGCATTCTTTTTCTTTACAAATTAGACTTACTGTGGAGGAAAGTTTTTAGATCTACTGCCCTGGAGACCTCATAGGAGATGGCCAAATCTCTAAGTCACATTTTACTTAGGCTCTCAATTCCAGCCAAGGCTTTATATCGGTAATTGCTCCTATCCAGTCTCTTGACACTTCTATACTCCCTCTTGCTTCCTCTTTCCCTCTTAAAAACTCTCTTGCCCATTAAGGCAATGATTCTATCTTATTTAACCTCCAACATCAAATCAAGGGCCTGACACTGAGTATATACAGTAAATACTTTCTGAAATATAAAAAATTAGTAACAATAAATAACCTCTTACTAGGGGAGGGAGTTGTTAGGAGAGGGATTAAAACATACTAATTACAAGTGACTAAATGATGCTAGATATTACCTAATAACTAAAAAATTACATAGCTACTAAACTTACTGCTAATGAATGTCAGATAAATTCATTCAGAGAGAATTCAAAGCTTACGATTATGAGATAATTTTACTCCAGCTCATTTCCATTTTTTCTTAACAATACATTTTTCTAAAGTTTCAAAATGTATGACTTATTCTTGTATTTTAAATGACCCTTCTGTCATCATGTTCTTATTTGTCAAAATGAGAATATATGACTTTGCTACTTCTTAACACTATGTGGGGAGCAATCAGTGCTTACAAATTTTTAAGTGTTATAAAAGGATAGTGTTTCACAGCATAGTAGGTACTAGTCAGAAACCACTTTTTAATTATTTATTATTATGAGAACTATCTAAAATATCTAGTAATTAGGGACGCCTGGGTGGCTCAGTCAGTTAAGCATCTGCCTTTGGCTCAGTCCTGCATCAGGGTCCTTGCTCAGCGAGAGCCTGCTTCCCTCTCTGCCTCTGCCTGACACTCTGCTTGTTCTCTCTCTCTGACAAATAAATAAATAAAATCTTTAAAAAAAATAAAAAATAAAATATCTAGTAATTACAAGTAATAGGTCTCAAATATTCTAAAAACACATTAAATATCTAACATATAGGTATTTTAGAACTTGTTATACAATTTTGCCCATCACAGAAGAAAGTTTTTTCTCCTACTGATCATAAGTCATATCCAGTATATTGCCATCCTATGGAATTTTTTTTTTTTTCAATAATTTTTTTCAGGGCACTGAAGAAATAAACTGAGCTGTTGATGATTACAATAATTATACATACAAACACATTCTTTTCTTTCCTCCAAATGATCATTTTCCCTACTTACCTTGCCACTAATAACTTCTTCTACTCGCTCTTGGGGTGTCTGTCCAGCTTTCTGCCTCACCAAAACATACACTGAATTCACCTTAGGACAAGACCTCAGCAACTTTTCCAGAAGTACCTTCCCTAGGAAACCGGTAGCTCCAGTGAGGAGGACATTCTTGCCTTCATAGTATTCTGGGATTGAAACCATTCTGATCCTAAGGAAAACACAACAAATAAACATTAGTTCAAAGGTTTATGTTAATTCTTATGTACTAAAAAATCTCTTGGTATTGAAATAAATATTTTATAGGATAGGCAAAAATTAAAGTCGAATGTTAACAAAAGGGGACTTTAATCTTGGGTTCATAGTAGTAAGGTGGGAGGAACAATGTACAGCAAAACCGGCTTCTGATCCCTGTGTTTTCCCCTGGATCACCTCAGACAAGTCACTCACCTTCTCTGGGCTTGGGCTTTAGTACAGTTTGTACCAAGTGACCTCTAAAAATTCCTTCCAGCAGTAAGAACCCAAATCTTCATTTAAACCTCTGCTAAACCCTACACACAAATGAATCCTATTTCTCTGTCTCCAGAAAGATTTATAACACCAAATAGAGGTCAGCAGCAAGACTCAATTGCCTGGCTTGTATAACATGGTGAGGTATCATATTCACCAATCATCACCAGTTGGAATAAGAAAAGGTAACACCAAGCCCTTTCTCTTCCATGTCTGTAGTGACAATATATCCAAAAGGTGCTTAAATCTCCCTTTTAAAAAAGTCACAGAAGGAAATATATTGGCTGACTTATCCTCCCTGTCCAAATTCTACTAAAACAGCAGAAAAGATAGTATACTAAGAGAACAAATAAATAAAAGAACCATGATGAATGGAAAAAAACAAGATGCAGAAGGATTCATAGCAGTATGTCACTATTCAAAGCTCAAACACATTCAAAACAATGCTGTTTATTGTTTAGAAATGTACACACAGGATAATATTAATAGATGCACGAGAGGGAGTGCAATACAATCAGAGAAGAGATTTCAACATTCAATTGTATTTACATTTTCTTTTGCTAGGGAGTAGATATATGCATTTTATGTCCAAATTTTTCATAATAAAAAAATAATAAGTTCATAACAATCTGAAGAAATAGACCCATTAACAAGCAGAAAGGAGGGAAAGATGGAAGGAAAGGAAATTATTTCTAGAAGAAACAGCTAAGACTAAACTGACAAAGAAGCCATAGCAGAAGAAACAGCAACCCAAGCAAAGTGCAGCTGAATTAAAGTATAGGTAAATCAAGGTAATTAAAGGATTGCTTCGCACAACAGCAGAGCTACTCATGACAGCTGTATTCCCTGTATAAACTTGAGCTCCCAAGGCTTGGTATTCAGATCTGCTGAGAAGAACATCCAGCATGGGTTCTAGGAACAAAAGAAAAGTAGGGCCGAACGTGACATTGCTCCTAACATCCACAAATTTTGGTGGAGGAGGTGGAGAATCAGGGTAGAGGAAATTAAAGCAACTAAAAGGAAAAAAGTCTCACAGCACTTGAGCCTCAGAATAAATTTTAGGTCCTAAGCCTATCTGACTGCTGTTGGCCTTTAAGACAAACTCACGCAGAACTCTCGATCAACCTCTAGAGAACAGCTCTTCTGGAAAAAGAGACCTCAAAAAACTGAGAGGAAGCCAGTATGAACCACCAAAACCAATCATCCTGGTCCTTCATAAATATGAATAGATAACCCAGGATCACCAGATATTTAAGAAATGCCTAACAAAATTAAGAAGGACCAAAATGAATAGCAAGAGAAGCAACCACAAAGGAAACGGAGGTAATGAAAAATTTAAAGAGAATTTAAATTCTAATAGAAAATTTTCAAGCCATTCACAAGAATATTTCATCCATAAAATAAATAAACTATTGGGGCGCCTGGGTGGCTCAGTCGTTGAGCGTCTGCCTTCGGCCCAGGTCAGATCCCAGGGGTCTGGGATCGAGCCCCGCATCGGGCTCCCTGCTCCGCGGGAAGCCTGCTTCTCCCGCTACCATTCCCTCTGGTTGTGCTCCCTCTCTCGCTGTGTTTCTCTCTGTCAAATAAATAAAATCTTTAAAAAATAAATAAATAAATAAATAAATAAATAAATAAATAAACTATTATGAAAAAGGAACAGAAGAATAAGAAAGCCCGTGAAAATCAGAAATTCAGATGAACAGAGAAAATCCAATAAATACATAAACTATTAAAATTAAGTGAATTTAAAAAGGTCATGAAATTTAAGGTTTAGATGGAAAAAAGCAAATGTATTTCTATACATCAGCAACACAGAAAATGAAGTAACAACAACAATAAAACTATACCACTTACCATACCATCCAAAACACTATGGAAAATAGCCAGTACCAATGAGTAAATAGAGAACCCATGAACACCGCTTGCGGGAATGTAAAATGGTTCAGCTGCTGTGGGAAAGGTTTGGTGGTGCCTTAAAAGGTTAAACACAGAATTGTATGACCTTGTAATTCCACTCCTAGGTATATACTCCCAAAAAACTGCCAATAGGTATTCAACCAGTACATGTACATGCCTATTTTTACAGCAGCGCTGTTTGCAACAGCCAGAAAGTACAAATAGCTCAAAATGTCCAACAATGGATAAACGGATAAACAAATTATGACATACACCTGCAATGAAATACTATTCAGCCATAAACAGGAATGAAGAACTGGCACACACTGCACTAGGGGAATGAACTTCAAAAACATACTAAGTGAAATGATCCTGAATAAATCAATCTATAGAGACAGAATGCAGATTGGTGGTGGTTGGCAGAGGCTGAGGGGTGGGGAGCATGGGTAGTGAAGAGAAACTGCTTAAGGAGGTTTTACTCTTCAATGATGGAAATGTTTTGGACTTAGATGGAGGTGGTGGTTGCTCAACCCTGTTTCACTTTAAAATGGTTACGGGCGCCTGGGTGGCTCAGTCGGTTAAGCCTCTGCCTTGGGCTCAGGTCATGATCTCGGAGTCCCTGGATGGAGCCCCACATCAGATGGAGCTCCACATTGGACTCTCTGCTCAGTGGGGGATCTATTTCTCCTTTTGCCCCTCACCCCACTCTTGTGCTCTCTCTCTCTCTTTCAAATAAAATCTTTAAAAATAAATAAAATAGGGGCGCCTGGGTGGCTCAGTGGGTTAAAACCTCTGCCTTCAGCTCAGGTCATGATCTCAGGGTCCTGGGATCGAGCCCCGCATCAGGCTCTCTGCTCAGCAGGGAGCCTGCTTCCCCCTCTCTCTCTGCCTGCCTCTCTGCCTACTTGTGATCTCTTTCTGTCAAATAAGTCAATAAAAAAATTTTTAAAAATAAATAAAATAAAATAAAAGGTTAACATAGGAACACCTGGGTGGCTCAGTCATTTAAGCTTCTGCCTTCAACTCAGGTCATGATCCCAAGGTCCTAGGATAGAGCTCCGCATCAGGCTACCTTGCTCAGTGGGAGCCTGCTTCTCCCTCTGCCTGTGCTCTCTCTCTCTCTCTCTCTCTGACAAATAAATAAATAAAATCTTTAAAAAAATAAAAAATTCAAAAATAAAATGATTAATATAGTATATAAATTTTATCTCAATAAATTATGTTCTTTTAAACTACCAAAAGTTAGAAATAAATCTGAAAGTCATTTGAGACCTTTCTTTTGAAAACTACAAAACACTGAGAGAAATTAAACAATACTGGGGAGCCTGGGTGGCTGAGTGGGTTAAAGCCCCTGCCTTCAGCTTGGGTCATGATCTCAGGGTCCTGGGATGGAGTTCCACATTGGGCCCTCTGCTCAGCGGGGAGCCTGCTTCTCCAGCTCTCTCTGCCTCTCTTTCTGCCTACTTGTGATCTCTCTGTGTGTCAAATAAATAAATAAAAAACCTTTTAAAAAAAAAGAAAACTTAAACAATACTTAAATAACTAGATATACAATGTACATTCTTGGATTAGAAGACATCTTTATACAATGTCAGCTCACCATCCTTAGATTGAATACAATCCCAATCAAACTCTCAAGTTGTTTTACATGTGGATGGAAACTAAGATTCTAAAATGTTATGGAAATAGAAAGAGACAAGAATAGCCAAGAAAAACACTAAGAACGGCAAAACTGGAGAAATTCATTACCATGTAACAAGATGTATGGGGCATCTGGGTGGCTTAGTTGTTAAGCGTCTGCCTTCAGCTCAGGTCATGATCCCAGCATCTTGGGATTGAGCCACATGTCAGGCTCCCTCCTCAGCAGGAAGCTTGCTTTTCCTTCTCCTACTCCCTTGTGGTTGTGCTCCCTCTCTCGCTATCTCTCTCTGTCATAAATAAATAAAATCTTTTTTTTTTTGAAGATGTTATTTATTTATTTGACAGAAAGAGATCCCAAGTAGGCAGAGAAGCAGGCAGAGGGAAAGGGGGAAGCAGGCTCCCCGCTAAAATCTTTAATTAAAAAAAAAAAACAAGATGTGTTACAGAGCCACGGGAACGTGTTTTTGGAACAAAGACAGAATAGTGCAGTCAATTCACTATCCCTATATAAAATGAATCCTGACTTCTATCTTTACCACACACAAACATGAATTCTAGATAGACTATACACCTAAATGTGAAAGGTAAAATAATTACATATCTAGAGGATGACAGGGACCATCTCCATGACCTTGGGGTAGGCAAACGCTTATTAAACAGGACACAAGAAGTGCTAACCAGAAAAGAAAAATATTGATAAACTGGAATACACTAAAATTAAGTTCATCCCACAATACTATTAATAAAGAAAAAAGGCGGGGGCGCCTGGGTGGCTCCGTGGGTTAAGCCTCTGCCTTCAGCTCAGGTCATGGTCTCGGGGTCCTGGGATCAAGCCCCACATCGGGCTCCCTGCTCAGCTGGGAGCCTGCTCCCCCCAACCCCGCTGGCCTCCCTGCTTACTTATGATCTCCCCACCCCCTGTTAAATAAATAAATAAAATCTTAAAAAAAAAAGGAAAAAGGCAAATTATAGTGAAAGATATTTGTAGTATGTATAATAGTATACATACTATAAAATACATAGTATAAAATAGTATATATAATATAAAATATATTTTATATATCTTATATAGGTATGAAATATACTTTATACTATAAAATATATAAAACATATAATTTATATATAAACATATATAAATCATATATTTATATTTTTATTTATATATAATTCTATATAAATCATATATTTATATTTTATAGTATAAAATATATATTTTATATATATTTTATATAAGTATAAAATAGATATTTGTAGCACGTATAATGACAACTCTTTATTATCCGGAACATATAAAGAACTACAACTCAATAAGGAGATGAGATAAACTAATAGAAAAATGGGAAACATTTGAGGGAGCAAAAAGGAGAGTGTCAAAATGACACCAAAGAAGATCCAAATAGCCTATAACCACATGAAAAGAGGCTCACCTTCATTAGTTTTCAAGATAAAATCAAAATGTGATCCCACTACACTGTCCCCAACATGGCTAAAATGAATAAGACAATACATAGTAATGGTAGGGACAGAGAAAAACTGGAACTCTCACCTACTGCTAGAGGAAGCATAGACCGGGTTTAACACTTAACAAAAGTGCTAGTATCTATTAGGGCTGAACACTTAACATATCCTATGACTTAGCAATTCCACTCCTAATTATATACCCAAACAAAAATAAGTACACATGCTCACCAAAAGACTCATAAACAAATATGTTTATAGGAGCACTGTTCCTAATAGCCCCAAATTAAAACTACCTAAATGTCTGTCAACAATATTTTGTCTACATTATAGTATATTCATACAACAGAATATTTAAAAACAAGGAAATGAAGGAACAATCACTACCTACAACATGCATGGGGCTCACAAAGAGAACACTGAGTCAAAGAAGCCAGACACAGGTAGTGTAGACTATATAGTCTCATTTACAGATTCAAAAACAGGTAAAATTCATCAGTTAAAAGTCAGAACAATGGTTATCTTGCAAAGAAGAAGTAGTGACCAGAAGGGGGGTGTGAGGGAGGCTTCTGAGATACTGGTAAGACTCTGAATGTATGCTAAATACCAATAAAAAATTTACTTTAAAAAAATAAAAACATCATGTAACTACACGTCCTTGTTTGCCTGGAAAAAACTGGTTTACACATGCTATCCCAACTTGAGTTTGAGTAGAGCCCTCTGAAGTGTTTCAGTTTGCATAATGAATTATACGATTATAACCAGCTTCAAGTCTAAGTAAGACTATTTCAAGATTTCAGTGGCCAAAGCATTAAGTAAAACAACAGCGTATTAAAATTAAAATGTTAATAACCTCACAAGGGAGATATGAAGAAAACTGTGCATCAACATACCTAACAAATCTGGTAGGGATTAATAACAATTATATGCTAATTATATGTTAACCACAGTGTACTGAGAGCATGACCTAGAAAAGTCATCTGATTCTCTATAAGCTTCATTTTTTCATATGTAAGAATTTATTCAATTAATATTTATTAAGTACCTACAAGATACCAGCCACAAGAAAGTTTGCCACAGGCATACATATGCATTTAAAATTGAAAAAGATATCAGGTTGTTTTCCCTTTAATAATTGAGGATTTAAAGCCTGTAGATATGATTGGTTCAACCCTAAACTAACAAACTACACACTTTCTTCCCTCATCTACAAAGACAATGTCCCTCTAAAGCCTAAGTAACAAATCTGTTAACACCAAATAGCAGAAAATTTTTACCAATCTTAATTCTTTCTCCTCAAGCTTAGCAATATAAAGGCTATTTGCTAAGAAGGCTGAAGAATGAAACTGCTTCTTACCAGTTTCAGGTAACTAGCCCAAAGCTATTTACGTGTGACTTACATGGTTTTCTTCACGGAAGACAGAACAGAATTCCCACAAGTCTCCCAGTTTATCACAATGCTACCAGAAACTTTACAGGCACTAAGTATTTTTAAACTCTATGTCTAGGTATTCTTGATTCCCCCCATCCACCAATACATTTATTTCACCCTTATAGTAATTTAATGGCAAAGCCAGCACAAATGAGAATTCTTTCAAGGCAAGTCCAGACTTGACACATCTTCCACATAGTCCTGCCAATGTAGCCAGAAGCTATTAGAAAGGCGGAAGCCAGGAAAGAAAATGCTGCCAATCCTTCTAGAGCATGCTGTTTTAATTCCGATTGTGTGATTGTACTACATACCAAGATATCTAAAGCTCCTGTCATATCTGGAAAGTAGCTGTAGCATTGCAATACTGAGGAAAAACGGCAGTATTATCATTCCTGTGTGCTGGGGCAGAAGGGCTATGAAATGTGATTCATATTTATTTTTACTGTTCTTGAGCTGCCTTATAGAAAACATCATTAACAGTGGTAGCTGAGTATTTTCTTCAAAAAAATACCTTATCCTTACAGAACTATAACAAATACCAAAATTTGTATGGAACCACAAAAGACTCTGAATAAGCCAAACCACCTTGAGAAAGCACAAATTTGGAGGTATCACAATCACAGATTTTAGGACACACTACAAAGCTGTAGTAATCAAAACAGTATGGTACTGCCACAAAAAGAGACACATAAATTAATGCAACAGAACAGGGCTCAGAAATAAACCCATGCTTATTGTCCATTAATTTATGACAAAGAAAGCAAGAACATACAATGGGTAAAAGACAATTTCTTCAACAAATGGTATTGGGAAACTGGGCAGCTACATGCAAAAGAAACTGGACCACTTTCTTAATCCATATACAAAACTAAAGTCAAAACAGATTAACGTCCTAAATATGAACCTGAAACTGTAAAACCCCTAGAAGAAAACATAGGCAGTAATCTCTTTGACCTCAGCCTTAGCAAAATTTTCTACCTGTCTTCTCAGGCAAGGGAAACAAAAGCAAAAATAAACTACTGAGACTATGCCAAAATAAAAAGCTTTTGCACAGCGAGGGAAATCATCAATAAAATGAAAAGGCAACCTACCATTGCAAATGATATGCCCAAAATACATAAAGAGCTTCTACAACTCAACACCAAAAACCACAAATAATCTGACTCAAAATGGGCAAAGGACCTGAACAGACATTTCTCCAACAAACATAAAGATGACCAACAGGCAGGTGAAAAGATGCCCAATGTCACAAATTATCAAAGAAATGCAAATCAAAGCCACAATGAGCTATCACCTCATACCTATGAGAACGATTAGAATAAAAAAGACAAAAAATAACAATGTTGGTAAGAATGTAGAGAAAAAGGAACCTTCCTCTTGCACGATTAAGGGAATGTAAATTGGCACAACCACTATAAAAAAATAGTTTGGAGGGTCCTTGAAAAATTAAAAACATAATTACCCTATGGATCCAATAATTCCACTACTGAGTATTTACCCAAAGAAAAGAAAAACACTAATTCAGAAAGATATGCATTCCTATGTTCACTGCAGCAATATTTACAATAGCCAAGATATGGAAGCAACCTAAGTCTCCATAAATGAATCAGTAAAGATGATGTGGGGAATATATACACACATACACACACATGCGTGCACACACACATATACACACACACCATGGAACATAACATAAAAAAGAATGAGATTTTGGCATTGGGACAACAAAGATGGACCTAGAGAATATTATGCTCAGTGAAATGAGCCTGACAGAGAAAGACAAATACCATAAGATTTCACTCATATGTGAAATCTAAAAAACAAAACAAATGAATAAACAAAAAGTAGAAACAGACCCAAAAATACAGAAAAAGACTAGTGGTTGTCAGAGAAGAAGGGCAGGGGAATAAGCAAAAATGGGTGAAGGATAGTGAGAGGTGGAGGCCTCCAGTCACAGAGTAAGTCACAGGGATGAAAGGTATAGCATAAAGAATTCAGTCAATGGTATTATAATAGAGTTGTACAGTGACAGTTAGTGGCTACACTTGTGGTTAGGATAGTATAACATATATACTTGTTACATTAGTATGTTGTCATATGCTGAAACTGTTATATACTGAAACCTGAAATTAATGTAACATTGTGTGTGAACTATACTTCAATTACAAAAACAAAACAAAACAAAAAAACACCCTTCTATTATGGTTCCAAAGTTAGAGGTAGAAATCTTTTAAGAGACCTGTAAAAATGCTGGGGGCCAAGTATCACTATTACTTTCAAGATTTTCTTGCTAGAGTGGGTTTTCCCAGTGGTTTTACATTATATATTTATATTAAGAAAACATACTACAAATGTACTTAAATGGAGATATATTCACTCACTTCCTACATTCACTCCCTTCAAGTCCAGATGCTGCCAATTTGAAGCCAGAGATCCTAAAATAAAGTTACTACCCTGAATCTGTTTCCTTATCTGTAAAAAGAAAACACACAATAGGTTTTAAGGACAAAAAATGCCTGAAATGGCCACAAATGGAGAAACCACAGAGAACTTCCAAAATAGCATTCACTCAGTCAATAGGAACTGCACCTTTGTAACACAACCATAATCTCATAATAAATGTCCTAATATTAGTCGAAGGCTAATCATCTTGTCTAGATTAGTTTTAGAAACTTAGTTAAGATAAACTGAGTATAAAGGCCAGGTCCTCTCTCTTCCATTTCTACTTTTTTTTTAAGAGTTGTGTTTTTTTGTTGTTGTTCTTTTTTTTTAAGATTTTTATTTATGGTGCCCGGGTGGCTCAGTTGGTTAAGCGACTGCCTTCAGCTCAGGTCATGATCCCGGAGTCCTGGGATCGAGTCCCATATCAGGCTCCCAGCTCTGCGGGGAGTCTGCTTCTCCCTCTGACCTTCTCCCCTCGCGTGTTCTCTCTATCTCAAATAAATTTAAAAAAAAAAAAGATTTTTATTTATTTATGTGACAGAGAGAGAGAGAGAGAGAAATCACAAGCAGGCAGAGAGAGAGAGAGGAGGAAGCAGGCTCCTCGCTGAGCAGAGAGCCCAAAGTAGGGCTCGATCCAGGACCCTGAGACCATGACCTGAGCCGAAGGCAGAGGCTTTAACCCACTAAGTC
>CM053613.1:35576078-35599494 GCA_028646535.1 Procyon lotor
AGGCTCCCGCTGAGCAGGGCACCCCGCAGGGCTGGATCCCAGGACCCTGGGATCATGATCTGAGCTGCAGGCAGATGCCTAAGGGACTGAACCACCCAGACGCCTCTGAATCATGAAATCTTCAATTCTTTTGCTGCTAATGCTCTTTCATAGGCTAGACTTTGACCCAGAGTTCTTATGTTTGTTTTGGAAAGGTTACTACTGACCCATTGATAACAAGTGTTTCACCTGGCCCTGGTTATTTCAGAATTCTGCTATTGGATTGGATTCCAGGCAGGAATAGTGCTGGACTGTGCATGGTACTGGACTGTGAGCTCCTCTAGGGCAGAAGCTATTTTATATCTATATCATATATATTTATTATTTATATATTATGTTTCTATATTATATCATACTTATATATTATTATATTTATATGTATCATATATATTTATTAATTATTTTTAGACGCTATGGTATTTAAATTAAACTTTCCTTGGTTCAGAATTTAGAACTTAGGTCAGCCACCAGGTAGGCAGCTCACTAAACTTTTGTAGTTTTTAACCGGGTGTAGTGCCACTAACAGGGCCTGGCACTGAAACAAGCTTTAAATCCTCAAAGAAAAATCGGTCTGAATCATCTTGGCTGATCCTTAAGTATGAACCACTGTGCTCTAGTCACTGTGCCAAGACCTTTCACTCCAAATTCTCACAATCCTTTTCTTTTTCTTCCTATGGTGTGCAGTTTTTGAATGACAGGTAGCTAAATCCTAGTGAGATTGTCTGTACCACGGGAGTCTCACGGAGCCTAAGGTTACAGTAATGTTATTACAGAATTATTCTCACAATCCTTTTAGTTTAAAAATTGAGATATTATACAATATTAAATATTAAAGTGCCTCGAGTGCACTAATATTAACTGTACGGCTTGATAAATTTTTACAGATGGATACCAACCAGATCAAGAGACAGAACTTGTCCAACTCCCAGTAGGCTCCCTGGTGCTCCTTCCAACCCTCGAGGTAACCATTAGTCTAACTTTTCTCACCATCGATAAGTTTTGTACGAAATTACTGCGGCACGACTGGTCCGCGGCGCTGGACGAGACGCACGCTCGGCTTCCTCCCTGAAAAGCATCACGCAGAGGTTCCAGGAGTACACAGAGCCACGGCTCCCCTCTCACCGACCCAGCACCGGACTCCACGTAGGCGCTGCGGGACGCCACAATGGCTGCCCGCGCTCTCCCGCTCCGGCCCGGCCGCATTCTCCCACCTTTCCAATGGGTACCCCTCCCGCGCGACCGGAGGCCGGGCGTGGCCCTGGGCGCCACCCGCCGGAACCCCCGCGGCCGAGCGGGCACTCCCGAGCCCGGGATGTGGGGCGCGCGCCCATTGGCTGAACTTGCTCCCGTGGACCGGCCCGCCGCAGAGCCCGCCTCCCAGCCCTCTCTCGGCGCTCCTATTGGCAGTTCGCGTCCCCCTCCGCGCCCGCTCCCGCCCCCAGCCCGCCGTGATGGGAACGGGGTTGAGGGAGGGGCGGGAGGCCGAAGCGGGGAGGGGGAGATGAGCTTTCCTCCCGGTAAGGGGGCGCGAGAGACAAGACAGGCCAATCAGGACCAGACGTGGAAAAGAGGCGCCGCGCCAGCCAGTCACATCGCGAGGTCCGGGTCGGGGAGGCTGACGCGAGCGGCACAGCCAATGGGCGTGCCACTACCCGTCCGCTCTTCAGCAGCCGGTCGGGGGTGGTGGAGGAGCGAGTGAGGAGAGCGCGACGGCGGCGGCGGAGCCATCGCTGGACGGCCAGGGGGAAAGCGAGGCCCGAGCCTCTGCGTCTAGGTGAGAGGCGGCGACTGTCGGGCAAAGGGAGGCCGGGCTGCGGGCCGCTGTTCGCCTGGTCCGGGCCGCAGCTGCGGGAGCCGGGGCGGCAGGCCGACAGAGGCGGAGGCGACACCCGCCGCCCCGCCCCCGCCCCCACCCTGGGCCGCCCGGAGCCGGGGGCGCCCGCCTCTGCCTGGATGGTCTGTGCGCTGCTGGGCCGGGGCCGCCGCCCTCCGGAGGGGCGGGCGGGCGAGCGGGGACGCAAGGAGGGGTCTGGTTTGCAGCCGCGGAGCCTTGGGGGCTCCGCCTGGTGTGGGGAGGCCGCAGAGAGGTGGTGAAGGTGGGGCGGGGTACTTAACGGAGGAGCGGGCTCGTGTGCCCCGGAGCGGCAGTCGGAGGAGGCGTGCGATTGAAAGGATTTCTGGTCTGAGGGGGAAGAAAGTGATGGGAAACGGGTGATGCTCAGAAAAGGGCGCCCGGGATGAAGGTGCGGAGCCGGGGAATGTGGCTGGCCTTTTGGAAGTAGGCATTGATGGAGGTTGGGGGGAAATGAGCTGGGAGTGAAGGGAGGGTAGGGTTTTGAAGGTTAAGGTCTCTGGACAAGTGGATTTGAAATGAGAGGCACCTACTCAAACCCGAAGGTGACTGGGAGAAGATTTCAGATGAGGTGTGGCTGGAAGCTGTTTGACTAGAAGGCGTTAGGTGACCAGTTAGGAGAAAAGTGTACAAGTTGCCGACCGTCGGTAGCCGAAGGGTGTGGATCTTTTATGACTAAGTGAGCAAGAATAACTGTTCCTTTAGGGAAGAGACTGGAGAGCCGAGTGTATCAGGTAGGAGGACTCAGTTAGCCAGGTTCATAGGTCCATATATTACTCACGAGGGCCAAGCACTCAGAGTTAACTCTCAGTCCGAGAGGCTGAATTGTGTCTCCCCATCCCCGTTATAGTTCATCTAATTGTTTGGCCACAGCAGCGCACAAACACACCCTCTCAAAAAGCAAATATTGTTTGTTTTTAATGAATGGCAATGAGGAATCACCTAATTCTTTGTTTGAAAAAAATTAGAATGCGTTGGTTTAAAGGCAGCATCAGAAGGTACTTTCAGAAAATCTGCCCTGTAGGAGTTTCTCAACTCTTTTGTTGGGCATAGCATAAAAATGATGCAAGATCTCAGAGTAACACAGTGAAAATTAACGTATAGGTGTACCGTAGGACCAACCACTTTGATGCAGTAGAATTTGATTATGTGTCTTAGAAAGTTTTTTAGTCTTGGGAAGAGCGTTGTAGCTAAATAGGTTCAAAGTTCTTTTCACTTAGGGGAAAGAGAGACGTGAATGATCACTGCTCTTGCTTCTCTGTTTAAATCTTTAGGAGTTTTTATTTGTGGGATGTGGGCAGAGGTTGAGGACAGGGAAGTAGTAGAAACGGAAGTGGCCCACTACACATTTTCAGTGGATTTAAATGGGAGGTGGTGATAGGCATCGAGATGTAATTTCTGCTTGAGGATAGGACAAAAGGATTGTGAAGAGTTAAAACACTTCTTGACAAACCTGAAGTGCCAAGGACAGAAACCAAAGAGTACTTATGTTGTATGCTGTGTTTCCTTAGCCAGATCACCAAAGCACCATAGCTAATGGACCATTCTTGAGGAGGTTAGAAATAATTTCGTGGAAGTAATTTCTTGGTACTGCTATTCACTGATCACATTTTACCCTTGCATAACAGAATACCGACCGAAGTGCTGAGGCGACTCAGAGCAGAGAACTAATCCAATCAGTGTGGAGTTAATCAGGGAAGGTTTCCAGGAAGAAGTTAGTTTTGAGACATCTTTAGAACTAGGAGTTTGGATATGTGTTATTGGAAGACATGAAGATGACATTCCAGTAGTTTGGACATGCTATCAGCAACTTTGGACAAGAATGACACATTACAAATGGTTTTAAGGAGGATGGACTATTTGAATGAAGATATGAGTGTGTGGAGATCAATTGAGTCTATGGTTGTAGTTTAATTGAAAAATAATGGTTCTATCTGGTGGCTAAGAGAAGAATTAGAATAGTTAATGATGGATTGGAGACAGGTAGTAAGGGAAAGAGCACAAAAATATTTTTTGGTATTTGTAATAAAAAAAGTATGTTGACAATAAGTTGGGTTATTGAAAGGTAGATTTGGTGTTTAACCATAAAATAATCAGAAACACTTTTGAGTCCTGTACTAGATTATGTTGATAATGGGAAAATTTATTGGGTGCCGCTTTGTGCCAGACACTGTTTTTGAGCTTTTCGAGCATCATCTTTCTTTGATTATCACTGTTTTATAGATGAGGGAACTGAGATTCAGAGAGATTTAATTTGCCCAAGGTCACACAACTAATAGGTGGCAAGTCAGGATTGACAAAGTCATTAAATATTAATTGAGCCTAAGCTTCATGCCAGGCACTGAGTTAAATGCTGGAGGTTCAAAGTGGACAAGCAAATCCAAAGGTCAGGCTGGAGCATTTTTTTGGAGGTTGTCAGGAATTAATAGAAGAGAGCCAGTGAAGGAAGAGAAAAAGATGAGTTGGAGAGACTCTCGTAGACACTGAGGAATATACTGTTTTGGAAAACTTAGGATGGAAATAGTTTTAAGGAGGCAGTAGTCAACAGCAAAATATGTAGCTGAGAGACTCAGAAGAACAGATTAAGAAGAAACTGTTAAGTCAGGAGAAATCTTGTGTGAATTTAGTCTCAAAAACCAGAATTAAGATAATAAGGTATAGGTAGATAGTTACTCAGGTTTAGTGGCAGGTGTTCTATACATATTTAAAATATGATGGCAGTTATGGTCAAATTCATAGGAAAGATGTTGGTATGTCCCATTTTAATCTTTTAATCTTTGGCTGCTAAGATCATGGGTGTTTTAAAAATGCTCATACTTTTTGTATTTTCCAAGTTTAGGAAAACAAGCATTACTTTTATAATTAGTTGGGGAGAAAATCATTCTACTGAAACAAGCTAAAAGGAAATATCTGGGTGGGCTTCTCTGCATTATGTTTAGGGAAGGGGACAAAATGGTCTTATTTCAGTGTATATTGCTGCATATGAGATACTTTGGTAGGTACATTCCTGTCTTGGAAATGACTAGACACATTCTGAAACTATATACTGAAAGATGGCATTTGCTTAATCTGAGGGATCAGGTTACTAAATCACCTTGAACCATGGAGATACGGTCTTAGTTTTTCTGAACATGGTTTTTTAGGGTTTAATAAATGAATTTAAGGTTAAACAAAAGCATACCACTCATTCGATTGAGTCATTTTAACTGTGTCTTTTGGATTTTATACCCTTTTTTCTTCCCACACATTGATTCTGTAGTTCCTCTCTTAGTGGGTTTGTAATGGGCTTAGAGTTTCAGTTCAGTAAGATGATATGAAAGTGCTGAATTTACATATAGCTAATTTAACTTAAAGTTTGTCATTGTTTTCTGTTCCCAATTTGAAGAAGAAAGGAGACAGATTTCAAGACAATGAAATAAGCTTCTCTGATCAAATAATTATTTGAAAGCTAACTAGTAGGATTTGCCCTAGGATCAGTGCAGTTTTATTCCAGTCTCTAAAATGGAAATGGAAGAATCTTTAAAGTCAAGAATGGGATCTAATTTTTAGTTTAATTTGGCCCAGAGGGATTGTGGGAGGAAACTTAATATTTCATCTAGGTTCTGTACTATTATGTTCCTTAAATAAATTATTACATTTAGTTCTCATACAATTCTCCAAGGTGGATACCCTATTACAGATGAGAGAATGAGGCTCAGAGAAGTTAGTAATTAACTTTCCAAATGTTGGAGAGGTAGAACAGAGCTGAGATTCAGACCTTGCTTTGTGAAAAGCCAAAATTCATGTATATGAGATAAAAGGCAAGAAAGACTTGTTTATATTAATATTTACAATGGGAAAAAATGCCACATAGCCTTAGGTGTTTAATAACTTTTTGTTAGAAGATGGGACTGTTGCTCTGTGTGTTTGCTTTGTGACATTGGCTCTTAAATGATGGTGATTATTACGTGCCTTTTAAGGGTGCATTATATTACCTTTAGAGGTGTATTTTCACATTTTAGTATTTTTTGAAATGAAGATGTAATTTAGTGTCTTTTAAAAAATGTTTATGAAATGGGTACTATGTCTTTTTTTTTAATTTGAAGATCTAATTCTCTTTATTAAAATGATTCATGAATTGGACAGTACCTGATCTAGTAAGTAGAGAGGCACACCCAAATGGTTACTATGTCTTAAAGTCAAATGTGTGTTTCAGAATTGAGGAAATGTGGTATATGCATATAGTCTGCATGTACAATGCAGTTGTAGTAGTTTGTTGTGTGCATTTTCTTCCCAGCCCCTTCCTTTACTTAGCCTATTACCTTTTTTTTTTGGTGTGGTATAATATAGAACTGAAGTATATATTAATAATAAAATACTCGTTCTCTTTAGTGAATATTATAGCGTAGAAGAAAGTACTTTGATGTGGAAAATTCACATTGCACTGTGAATCAGCAGCTCTGAGTTTTAATTTTGGTTTTGCTAGTAACTTAATGTGTAACTTGAGGCAAGTCACTTCCCCTCTCTGAGCTTTAGTTTTCTCATCTCTATAATGGAGTTGGGAGGGGAACTTTCAGATTTGTCCAGCTTGAACATACTATATGCTCTCTCTTTAAAAATGTGGATGCCCTAAATCCTTCTTAAAAACTGTATTTATTAACTTTGTGCTATTTTTTGTCTTCATCTCTTTGCCTTCTCTCCTTGCCTTTTTTTCTATGGATCCTTGAGAGTACTATCAGATCCAGTGTATTAGAGAGGATGTGTTATTTTTGATAGTCTACATTACTAAGACAGGGTATTTGAGAAAGTAGGTGCTTAGTAAATAGTTAACAAATTAATAAATGTTTTATTTGAGTCTAATAAAAGGACCACTTAAATAAAATGCCATACAGAAGCTGTTAAGGTTTCTTTGAAAGGTAGTTCTGCCTAAACAATGAAATGTGTTTTGTGGAATAAATATATCTGCTCTCTGTGGGGCAGATATATACAGAAGAAAACTACTGGATCTGTCTTTGAGAAGTTCTCTGTTCTAGTAGGAGAAGGAATCTCCTTTAAACTTTGTATTATGGAAAATTGCCAACATAAAGCAAACATCACTAACTAACAATTACAAACCTGTGGTTAATCTTGTTCATTTCTACCTCCACCCACTTGTCCCTTTTTTATTTTGAAGCAAATCCCTAAACACTTTTATCAGTCGCTACCATACAGCATGATGAATGTGACATTAGACACTAAGCTAAGTGAAGTAGAAATTGTTCACTTAAATATATTTGAGATTTGTGTGTTATACTGTGCTAGGCAAGAGAAATTATATATAATAATCTACTGTAGGGCAGGGTTAATGTAATTGGATAGATTTAATATACATATATAAAACAATATAGCAAAATAAGATCATATTCCAAAATTAATCATAGAGATTTTAAATGAGAGATGACATTATTTCTGAATGAAAGGATTTAGATAGAGAAAAAGAACATTAAGGGGTGCAATGAGAGTGATCATATGGAGAAAGCATATATTTAGAAAAATCTAACTTTAGGGGCGGCTGGGTGGCTCAGTCCTTAAATGGCTGCCTTTGGCTCAGGTCATGATCCCGGGGTCCTGGGATCTAGCCCTGCATCAGGCTCCCTGCTCAGTGGGAAGCCTGCTTCTCCCTCTCCCACTCACCTTGCTTGTGTTCCCTCTCTGTCACCATCTCTCTCTCTCTGTGTCAAATAAATAAATAAATAAATAAATAAATCTTTAAAAAAAAGAAAAATCTAACTTTAGCGTTGTAGAAGTTTTATTTAAATCTGTATCTCTATCGTTTAGACCTGTACAGTTTATTATTGACATACTTTGATCTTGAATCAATATTTGAAAAAAGCCAATTTCTGTGTTACAATTTAGGACACGCTGCTTTATGATTTTCACTGTCTGGCGAATTATTTGGCACATTTCATTAAAAAGCCTTCTAAATATCTTAGTACCACAGGTATTAGTGGATCCATTTTGTCTAGAATGTTTCTGTGTGTGCTACCAGCTTTCAAACATAAATCATTTTTAGATCTTAAATGGTGGTGTGTATGTGTGTGTTTAAATGTTAACTGTTAGACAATTTTAAGATTACTTTGAAATATCTACTTTACTTTATTCTTGTCTTTTATAGAATTCTTGCCAGAAATGTTGACATGACATAGGTTTTCTCACATGAGAAATCCTCCTTGAATTTAAGGAATTCTTACCATTATATATTACTATTTTGGAGTATTGACTTAAATACTTTGAAGTATTAAATTGAGAGTAAAATCTTAAAATATGTTCCATAATGCAGAGAATTTTAGTTAAGGTCATGATTCTTTTGAGCATCTCCCCAAAGCTTTGTGCTGTCTCCTTAGAAAAACAAACAGGAATCCCTCCTTGTCCGTAGTTTTGCTTTACATGGTTTCAGTTAACCAAGGTCAGGAAGCAGGTAATCCTGACATACTAGAAAGTCAGTAGTAGATTTATAGTAAGTCACAGTGCCTACATCATTTACCTTCCTTCATTTCATCACGTAGGCATTTTATCATCTCACATCATTATCAGAAGAAGGGTGAGTACAGTACAATAAGATACTTTGGGAGGGAGAAAGACCACATTTGCATAACTTTTTCAATATATTGTTATAATTGTTCTATTTTATTATTATTGTTATTAATCTCTTACCATGCCAAATTTATAAATTAAACTTACCATAGGCATGTATTTATAGGAAAATACAGTATGTACAGGGTTTGGTACTATTTTCAGTTTCAGGCTTCCACGGGGGTTCTAGGATCTTATCCACTGCAGGTTGCAGGGGGGATTACTGTACTTGCACCCTTATTATTGCACCTTATTATTTTTTCATATAATTTCAGGGGGTTAATAAGATTCAAAGTACCTAGGGCGCCTGGGTGGCTCAGTCAGTTAAGCATCTGCCTTTAGCTTAGGTAATGATCCCAGGGTCCTGAGATGGGAGCCCTGCATTGGGCTTCCTGCTCAGTGGGGAGTCTACTTCTCCCTTTCCCTCTGTCCCTCCCCCGCTTGTGCTCTCTCTCTCTCTCTCAAATAAATAAATAAAATATTAAAGAAAAAAAGACTCTCAGAACCCATTGTAGGTCTATGGATTCTAGTTAAATAAACCATTCTTTAATATATAGGCAGAAAACATTTTGTTAAAATTCAACTCAGATTTATTTCGGTGTGTACTGCTCACCTTTTACAAACAAGTGTCTGTCATTATTGAGTGATAAAAATTATACAACTCATTATGCATATGCCTTATTTTAAAAAATGGACCAATTCTTTCTTTTTAAAGATTTATTTTTATTTTTTTAAACAACATATTTATGTTAGAGAGAGAGAGAGCATGAGCAGAGGGAGGAAGAGAGGAAGAGGAAGAGAGAATCCTTAAGCAGACACCCTGCCAAGTGCAGAGCCCAACATGGGGCTCCATCCAGGATACCGAGATCATGACCTTAGCCAAAATCAAGAGTTGGCTGCCCAACTGACAGAGCCACCCAGGCGCCCCCTAAAGATCCTATTTATTTATTTATTTTTAAAAAGATTTTATTTAATTATTGGTCAGAGAGAGAGAGAGAGCTCACACAAGCAGGGAAAAGGCAGATGGAGAAGCAGGCTTCTTGCTGAGCAAGGAGCCTGATGGGTGGGACTCAATCCCAGGACCGCGGGATCATGACCTGAGCTAAAGGCAGATGCTTAACCAACTGTGCCACCCAGGTGTCTCAAGATTTTATTTTTAAGTAATTTTTACACCCAGAGTGAGACTCATATTCATGATCCTGAGATCAAGAGTAGCATGCTCTACCGACCGAGCCAGCCAGGCACCCCGCAAAATAGAACAATTCTTAATTGGATTCTTGTGAAAAAATAAGCTATAGCTAGCTTAATAAATATGTTGAATGATTTATTAAAAGATTTTAGAATAAGTGTATGGTACTTCATATAATGGCTGCTATCCTTCCTGAATTAACAGGAAGTAGCATATGACTTTAAGAATGAATAGATATATGGGCGCCTGGGTGACTCAGTGGGTTAAAGCCTCTGCCTTCGGCTCAGGTCATGATCTCAGGGTCCTGGGATCAGCCCCTCCTCGGGCTCTCTGCTGGGCAGGGAGCCTGCTTCCCTCCTCTTTGTGACCTCTCTCTCTCTGTCAAATTAAAAAAAAAAAAGAATGAATAGATATATATATATAACATTTTTTCAAAGGTAAAGGAAAAAGCTCCTTTAGCCTTAGTTGCCCTTATATAGTTGAGACTGTGGAAAAAAGGGTCTGTTAAAGTATTTTGAGTTGTACATTTTTGTTAAAATCATGCCTATATGTGATAACGGGGCTTAGAAATGTGTTTGGGCTGAAAGGATTGATTCTCTATAGAGCCCTGAAATTGTGTTTATCATCCATCTAGTTTGAAGGATGGTCCTAAATAAGTTTCTTAGAAATATGTGGTTTTAAAAGATTATGGGTTGTACCCTAAAACGTAAGCATAATAGTGGTTTTTAGCATAAACAGAATCTTCAGGAGATAGGAACAGTTGAATTAGCTGCTATTGAGACATTTGACTGTTTGAAGATCAGTGAATTTTAGGTCTATTGCTTTAAAGTGATAACCTTTGTGACCTGTTAAAGTTAATAATTCTTTGAGTATCTAATGTACTACTAGGAAACAGCTTATTCTAATACATAGTAATAGGCACATAGACTTCGAGATCTAGGAGAAGTAGGATTTAACCATCAGTGATTTGGGCTCCTTTTCAGTGAGTTTTACAAATGATCAGAGCAGTTAATTGGCCCGAGGTCAGGTGATTACTGGCAGTCCCAACAGTGTAGTTATTCATTACTGATTTTTTTTTAATTTTTAACTTATTTTATTTAAATTCAATTAGTTAACATATAGTGTATCATTAGTTTAGATGTAGAGTTCAGTAATTCATCAGTTGCATATAATATCTAGTGTTTGTTACCTCATGTGCCCTCCTTAATTCCCATCACCCAGTTATGCCATCCCTCCACCAACCTCCCCTCCCTCAGTTTGCTTCCTATAGTTAAGAGTATCTTATGGTTTGTCTTCCTCTCTGATTTCATCTTATTTTATTTTTCCTTCCCTTTCCCTATGATCCTCTGTTTTGTTTCTTAACTTCCACATATGGGTGAAACCATATGATAATTGTCTTTCTCTGATTGACTTATTTCACTCAGCATTAATACCGTCCAGTTCCTTCCATGTCAGATGTAAATGGTAAGATCTCATCCTTTTTGATGTAATGATGAATAATATACTATATATTGTATATATGTACATATACCACATCTTTATCCATTCATCTTCCGATGGACATTTGGGCTCTTTCCGTAGTTTGGCTATTGTGGATATTGCTACTATAAACATTGTGGTGCAGGTGCCCTTTCAGATCATAGCGTTTGTATCCTTTGGGTAAATACCTAGTAGTGCAATTGCTGGGTCATAGTGTTTTAACTTCTTGAGATTTCTCCTTAAGGTTCTTGAGGAACCTCCATACTGTTTTCCAGAGTGGCTGTACCAGCTTGCATTCCTACCAGCAGTGTAGAGGGTTCCCCTTTCTCCACATCCTCACCAACATTTGTTTTTTCCTGACTTGTTAATTTTAGCGAATCTGACTGGGGTGATGTGGTATCTTATTGTGTTTTTTTATTTATATTTTCCTTATGCTGAGTGATGTTGAGCATTTTTTCATGTGTCTGTTGGTCATTTGCCTGTCTTTGGAGAAATGTCTGTTCATGTCTTCTGCCCATTTCTTGACTGGATTATTCATTATTGATTTTTGATAGGTCTGTTGTGCTTACTGATTTTGGCTGTCTTCATTCTGGATCTATTTCTGGAGAAGGAAGTATCCTTAAACTAGCGTTTTTAGCATTGTGGCTTTGATTCTCAATTGATAAGTTGACTAGGAATTACCTGGATTTTTATACTCTTAATGTTTTTACTTTTCTGTACATGTTCTCAATCCATCTTTAGCACAATAACCCATAGTTAACAACACTCAGGTAGGGTTCTTAGGAGCTTAAATACAGTTTCATAGCTGGAAACGGATACTAAGAATCCACAAAGTCATTAAACACTCCCCTTATGCTTTCTATACCTTTCTGGATTGATCCCTGCCTGATAACATTTAGTTGCAAGCTGTGTCTATGAACCTGGCAAAGGTTTAAATGTAAACCGGGAAAGGATTTTTGAGAAGAGGGCTTGTTATGGAATTTAGTCCTTTTTAAGACATTTCTAGATGGGTCCCAGAACTAGAGACTGGAGGGATCGTTCACATCCAAGTTCAGAGAAGTCTAGACTAGTTAGAAAACTGTAGGTCTCAAATCCAAGTGATGCAATTGTATAATACATTCTGCAGGTTTAATAAAACAACTAAAATGATATGTATAAAGCTCAGCTAATGCTAATTTTTAATTAAAAAGTAAAAATAATGAGGGCATCTAAGTGGCTCAAGCCTCTGCCTTTGGCTCAGGTCATGACCTCAGGGTCCTGGGATCAAGCCCTGATTGGAGTTGGGCTCTCTGCTCAGCAGGGAGCCTGCTTCCTTCTCTCTTTCTCTGCCTACTTGTGATCTCTCTCTGTCAAATAAATAAAATCTTTAAAAAAAAGTAAAAATAATGATTATTGAAAACCATGGCCAGCTAAAGACAACATAACTTCACCAACAGTGAGTGCCCCTCTTGAAAATTTTAGAATTCCAGATTTTGAGCGCGCATATGTGGTAAGAGCTTTGCAGCATTGGGATTACAGCAGCCAGAGGTATTAACTGTATACTGTAGCTGCATAGATTGAAGTCTTTGGTACATTTTAATAACGTGCCCATTTTTGCAACTCTTAATTATTGGCTTAATCGTTTATTCATAAGTAGTCTTATGCATCAAAGGAAGATCATGCTTTCTAAATCATTTGTAGTCCATGGGAGGTATGGTCCATTTTTGGATAATCATTACCTTAGATCTCCCGAGCATTGTTTCTCTAGTTTTGTTGGGAAATTTGTAAAAGCCTGGGTTTAAATACAGTTCATAGACTTCTTCACCTCAGGAACTTAGTAGTTTTTGATATGCTAATACACTTTGTTGTTTCCTGGTTGGGGGTAAAGTGTATAGTTTCCCAGCCCCATTTACCATGATTTGGAAAGTGCTGTCTTGGAAGATGTATCAGTTTTTAGGTTCAGCCTTGAGAACAGATTCAGAAGGTAGGTAAGAAAGTGACACAAAAGAAACAGGAAATATAGCATACAACATAAAGCAGGAACTTCAAAGCACTTTTCTGTTGTTTCAGGTTGGCATTTGCTGTAGTAATCAGACCGAGTTTGAACTGCTTCTAAACTGCTTCTCTATAAGCAGTAAAATACCTGATTCTACCAGCTTGCTCTGAATAATCTTAATCTTCATGAATAGACTTTGGTGGTTTTAAATGACACCCACAAGATACATAATTAGTAATCTTCGTGAGTCAATTTTTGGGTAAACCTGTCAATAGTCTACATGTAACGTTCATGGTAAACGTGATACATTTTCCCATTAACATCAGTTTTGGTTAACTTGAATTTTTTTTTTTTTTAAGATTTTATTTATTTATTTGACAGAGAGGAGAGATATCACAAGTAGGCAGAGAGGCGGGTGGGGGGATGGGGGGCGGGAAGCAGGCTCCCTGCTGAGCAGAGAGCCTGATGTGAGGCTTGATCCCAGGACCCTGAGATCAGGACCTGAGCCGAAGGCAGAGGCTTAGCCTATTGAGCCACCCAGGCCCCCTAACGTGAATATTTTTATATTAATCCTTAGATATATTATGGAGTCAAATGTACAACTTCCATGAATTCCTAAGCCAAATGGGATATTTACCTTTAGTTGTGTTCAAGAATCCTGATTTTTGGTAATGCACTTAAAGTACTAGTACAGCTATATACATTCCATTCCAATGTATATTGGAATGCTGTATCTCACTTTTCTGAGTCTAAAAGAATAGTATAAATAAAATAGTATAGTATAAAAATCTCATGTCTTAACATCAAAACATTTCTATTAAGGTGAGGAAAGAATGTAGAACAATAGTTTAAGAAAAAAATCATGTGACTTATGACAACCACTTTTTAAAAAATTGTTTTCTCCCAGAATGGAATTGAACACATGCTTTTACCAGCAATGGAACTGTATTATTACCAAACTGTGTTAATAGGAACGCAACCCTTCATCTGTAGACTTTACAGTAGAGAAGTTACCCCACTGGTACAGGCTTGGAGAACATAGAGAACAATGAGAAACAAAGGAGAATGGATATTGCTGAAAAACTGAACTTTTCTTGTCAGCAGATAATTTTAATGCTGTAGAACTGACATTTACTTTCTGTTGGAGGAAAACTTGACTTTTTAAAGATGTCTTTTTGTTTTTTATATCACTCAAAGGAATTTGGAGTCTGATTTTTGTTAGTGTCTAATGTTTTCCAGGGTAATGAAGCCTCAGAGGCATTTATTGCTGGCCAGAGTACCATGCTTATGGAGCAACTTCAGTGTGTAAAATAGTTGTGTAGTGCCCCTAAGATAACTAATGAACCTATTGGAATTCCTAACCACCAAGAAGTATCTTAGACATTGAGGAAGATAGGATTCAGAGAGTTAAGTATTCGTATGCCAGTGTCTGTGTAGGCAAACAGAGTGCCCATTATATCTACTTCAATGGGTGCTTACAACAGGGTTGGACACTAGCATCTTTTATTGAAAAAAGAAATGTTAACCAAGATGCTACAGCTATTCTTTTGTTTGTGGAAAAATGCCTTATAAGCCTTAATTTTTGAAAAAGGAAAAAGGAACCCACTATTCTTATCAGCTTGAGTACAGAAAATAGTTTGTGCATTTTGAATTTGCATTTTGGCCCTTTATTTGTTGCTTAAAGCTTACTTTCAGAGATGGTTTTCTTTTATGTTGAGTCTTAGAACACTAAATAATGATTGCAGAGTTACTAAAATATAATAGAAAAGACTTGGACAATATGCCTCATAATGGAAGACTATCAAAAATCTTATGGTACATATACTTATCTACAAGGTGAAGCCTTTTCATAGTCAAACTAAAATGAGTTGCCTTGCTTTTGACTAGAAGTGTGTCAACTCCAAGTGGTAACTTAGTGATTAGTGGTTCACAATTAAGTGAATAAACAAAAGTGAATTTTTGTTCAGTAAAAGGTTCTTTGGTAGGCGAGATACTTCAAAGTATGAGGCCCATGGAGCCATATTTTTAAAAGCAGTTTGGGTGACTAAAAATATGTAACAGGGAACAACTCTTTATTGTTCCCTCTGCCCAAGAAATAGGTCCAACATGGATTTAATTGTTGATAATCTCAAAAGTAATAAGCAGTTATCTCTCCATGCTTTTGGTGGGAGATGGTATTTTCTGAAGATGGTTTTAACAATATCTCCCATCTCACATGTTCTTTCAGTGTGATCTTGACTCTTCTCATCCTGAGGTGGGGTTTATGTCCTCTCTCCTTGAATTTGGGTGGTCTTGTGAATCACCTGTAAGCAGTAGAGTGCAGCAGAAGTTATACTGTGTGACCTCCAAGATGAAGTCAGAAAAGGTGAGAGAGCTTCAACCTAACTTACTAGAATCCTGGTCTTGAAGACTTTAGCAGCTTTGTAAGCAGTGTAGCCTGAGATTGCCATGCTGCAAAGAAGCCCAGACTATTTCATGTGGAGAGATTCGAAGGATCTAAGATCAGGAACTATAACTTCTCAGCTAGAACTGTTTAGTTGAACCCTTTCCAAATTCCTAACTTACAGATATCGTGAGAGAGATGAAAATGATTATTGTTGTTTTAAGACACTAAGTTTTTGAGTGATTTTGTCATACAGCAGTAGATAATCAGAGCACTGCTTTTCCTGAACCTGCTACTATATAGTGAGATTTGACCATATGTAAATGTACGGTAGGGAGTAAACCACAATGCTAACTTTAACCTTATTTTGACGTTTTAATTTTATAATATAAAACTTTTTTACCCCTTTATCCTGCAATGATTTGGAAAAGCCTGTCTATCTTTAAGTATTAGGTAGAGTGTATTTTGGTAACTGAAGGTATGTCTCGCATGTTTGGAAGTGTCCCTGATATGTTTATTATGGCATGAGAGCATATGCATCATCTTGAGAAAGCCTTTTCACTGTGCCCTAATTTTCATTGCTATTGAGATTGATATTGGCTTTCTATTAGTTTCCTGGAGCTCCTGTAACAAAGTACCACAAACTGGGTGGCTCAAACCAACAGAAATTTATTGTCTCATAGCTCTGGAGGCTAAACTCTGAAATCCATGCTCCCTCTGAAGAAACCTGTAGAGGAATCCTTCATTGCCTCTCCCTGGATTTTTGTTGGCAATTTGGTGTTCTTTGGTTTGTAGCTACGCAACTCCAGTCTCTAGTTTTGTTGTCACATGGAGTTCTCCCTCTGTGTCTTCACATGGCCCTCTTCTTATAAGAACACCAGTGATAATTGGATTAGCAATCCACTCTGCTCCAGTGTGATATCATTTACCTTAACTAATTATATCTCCAACTATCTTATTTCCAAATAAGGTCACATTCTGAGGTACTGGGGGTTAGGAATTCAACATAATCTATTTGAAGGAACACAATTCAATCCATAACAGTCCTCAAGGGAGATTGGTATAATTATGTTTTAATCATTTATAAATTTTTATTCCAGAGTAGACGTGAATGGGGTTTTTCATGAGTACCCATGAAGTCTGTTCTCTGTATGTTAAGACCCCCTTCCTTCCAGCATGCAGAGATAATACACATAGATAATAAAATTTGATGGTAGTTTTTAACTGTTTAGGCTCATTGGCCTCTTTGAGAATGATAGAAGGAGTAGATTCCTTCCCTAGAAAAATGTGCCGATGTACGCGTGGGACTGTTTATTTGCACACATAAATAAACAAACACACAGCAGTATTTTGCTTGAAACTTTAACATGTTCTTGAACCTCCACCCTTATTCCCCCACCCCCAAAGCCTGTTCATGAACTTTTGGAGTAGAGAATTAATTAATTTCGATTGGTTAGAGGTACCTAATCCCCATATTCCTGTTAGTGGAAAAACAGAGGGGAAAAGGGAGGAAGCAGAGGTGTGTGTGTAGAGTGTATAGGCTCCCCTCACAGTCATTGCAGCTGCATGTGAATTTCTGTGGGATTTTCATGTTTATGTGATATTTATCATGCGCTCCAGTCTTTTTTCTCCTCGCTCCAGCCTTTTTTCTCCTCGCTCCTATTCCCACCCCCATATTTAACCTTTAGCTAAATAAAATTGTAAATAATATACTTTTGAGTAGAGAAGAATAATTTAGGTTCTTTTAGATGTGTACCAGTATATAAACAGACTTTTGTATCTTGCTATAGTGTTGGATTAGCTCATGGCCTTTTTAAATTCCGTGTGTTTTTTTTTTTTTAATTTTTTAAAGATTTATTTATTCAAGAGAGTCGAGTGTGTGAGCGCATAGTGGGGAGAGGCAGAGGGAGAAAGGAACTCAAGCAGTCTCTGCACTGAGCATGGAGCCTGATGCTGGGCTCTGATCTCACTACCCTGAGATAACGATCTGAGTCGAAACCAAGAGTCACCTGAGCTGAAACCAAGAGTCAGACGCCCAAGCAACTGTGGCACTCAGGTGCCCCAATTCTGGGCTATTTTTTTAATTATTATTATATCAAAATTATTTTGAAAAAGCTACTGGTCAAGGGTTTCTGAGTCTGCAACAGGAGTATATTTTGTGTTCTTCTTCACTTGTCACCTTTTCTCCAAAATAATATTACCCAGACTTCACCCCAGAACCTCTTAATGGGCTTTCCTTTTTTTTTTTTTTTTTTAATTTTTATTAACATATAATGTATTATTTGCCCCAGGGTACAGGGTACATGTCTGTGAATCGTCAGGCTTACACATTTCACTGCACTTAACATAGCACATACCCTCCCCAATGTCCACAACCCAGCCACCCTATCCCTACCCTCCCGCCTCAATGGGCTTTCCTTTTAAAAATACAGATTTTTTTTTTTACATGCCTTGAAACAGTCTATAGGTTATGTTTTGATTTTGCATTTAGCCACTGGCATATTTATATTTCTGAAGGCTGGCATTCATGTGTTGGTTTGTTTTTGAAGATATATCAAACAAATATTTACTATTTTACAGTGATACCCGTGGCAAGTCTAGCAGGTGATGAATTTTCAGACCAGACTGGTTTCCCATTGATTTGTGTTCATTTTTCTGAATATGAAATACTGGAAATCATTATTTAGAATAGGAGTTAGCAAACTTTGGCTTTCATACTGCCTTCCTCCTTTTGTGAATAAAGTTTTTTCACAAAGGCACATCTATACCCATTTGTGTACTTAATTATTTATAGCTGATTTTGTGCCCCAAATGGCAGAATTGAGTATTTGATATAAAGATTGTATGGCACACAGAATTGAAAATATTTACTACCTAACCTTTTACAGAAAACCTTTGCTAACTATTGATATAGAATATTTTATAAGTCCTCCCTTTTAAGATTCTTTAATTTTTTTCTTACTTTACATAAAGTGATGGAATCTGAAGGATTATGTGATATTTATCATGTGCTTAGTCTCTTTTCTCCTCCCTCCTATTTATTTATTTATTCCCACCCCCATATTTAACCTTTAGCTAAATAAAATTGTAAATAATATACTTTTGAGTAGAGAAGAATAATCTAGGTTCTTTTAGATGTGTACCAGTATATAAAAGACCATCCGTAGAGCTCAACTTTTTATCTGGTGCCTGAATTTCTTTAGCTATTCCTTCCAGGTGGTCGTCCAGCTTAGGAGGCCTAGGACAGTCAGAAAGAAACAGCATTGAATGTGCTGAATTAAACACAGAAGAATGACCCCTGACTGGGAGTCAGTCAGTGACTTCTAGTGAAAAGATAGATGGAATATCTTACTCTTTGTCTGTTGGGTCTCCCTTCTCTCTCCATTGGTAGGTTTTGACTTTGGCTTTGTTTACATGGTAAAGGTACAGAGGAGCCAGATTTTAAGAGAAAGGCGACTAAATGGACGCTACTTCAAGGTACAGTTGTTAAGTGGTAGAAATTTATAGGAAAGTGGATGGAGTGGTTAGACATTAACTTGAGACTTTCACATTCAGTGCTTAGGTCCCCTAAATAAATTTGTAACTGCTAAAACAGAACTGAATCCTTACAAATAAAACTTGTCAGGTTTCACAATTTGTGTTAAAATTGCTGGTGCAGAAAGAAACATATACAGGTAGAACAAGTCTGGACTTCACTGCAGAGCTGTATTTGGTAGTTATGTGTAGTTGACTACTTAGTGAACATGGTGGACATAGGCGATCTCTCAGGAGATGGAAGAGAGGGGTATGTGATCCCAAGATCAACATTATCTGAAGGGGGAATGAATTTCTCTTATTCCATTCTTGAAATCCAGCCTGTTAAGAGTCTTGTTCTTCAACAGTTTTGTGGTTATCATCTGCTTTTTTAAAAAAAGATTTTACTTATTTATTTGACAGAGATTGCAAGTAAGCAGAGGAGCAGACAGAGAGGCGGGGGTGGGGCGTGAGGGAGAAGCAAGGTCCCTGCTGAGCAGAAAGTCCAGATGCAGGGCTCCATCCCAGGACCTTGAGATCACGACCTGAGCCGAAGGCAGAGGCTTAACCCACTGAGCCACCCAGACACCCCATTATCTGGTTTTTAATCTAATGGGTTTTACCATCTAATATAGAAATGGATGAAAATGTAAGTAATAAAGATTAACAGAAGAAAATAATATCTTTTTTTTCTTAACAACACTATCCTTTTATTTTCACTTTTAAAAGGATTTGTCAGGTGCAACTCACTGTTTCTCTGTCTCTGTCTCCTGGTCTGTCTCTCTTGCCCACTCTAACATCTTGAGAGTGTACTTTTGCTTAAATAAACCTTCCTGCTTGTGTCGCTCAAAAAAAATTGTCAAACTTTTTTCTAACAGATGAAAATCAGTTTATAAATAGAAGACAAAATAGAGGGGAGACTGGCTAATTGAGAGGAAAATTTGTGCTTTCAGATTTTTTTGGTACTCTCTGACTTTTCTATTTTATAAAAAATGTTTTAAAAATATATAACCCAGGGGTGCCTGGGTGGCTCAGTGGGTTAAAGCCTCTGCCTTCGGCTCAGGTTATGATCTCAGTGTCCTGGGATCGAGCCCCGCATCGGGCTGTCGGCTCAGCGGGAGTCTGCTTGCCCTTCTCTCTCTGACTGCCTTTCTGTGTGCTTGTGATCTCTCTCTCTGTCAAATAAATAAATAAAATCTTTAAAAAAAAATATGTATATATATATAATCCATGCATATAGTACATAATTTAAAACTGCACAGAAGGATATGTAGTGAAAAGTAAATGCTCGTCATCTCTATTCCCCACATGTTGAGTTCTCCTTCCCAGAGGTAACCATCATTACCAATTTTGGGGGTTTTTTTTTTGCCAGAAGTAATCTATGTATTTATAAGCACACGCATACTTTTTTCCATTCTTTTTTATGTAAAAATTGGTGTATTATATGGTATATTACTTCTTGACTTTTAAAATTTATCATGAGTGCCGTAAATCTGGACTTATATTATTTGGTAGATGAATTTCTGAGATACCCACCTTTCAAAAAGCTCCAGTTAATTCCTTATTCTTCATTGTATGAGTCTAGACCAGAGAGTGGCAAAAACTATTGCCCCAGAGCCAAATCTCTCCTAATTCCGTTTTTTATAAATAAAATTTTATACAGATGTTGAACCACCTCATTCTTTTTTTAGGTGCAGAGTATGCCATTATAGTAATATACCGCTTTGTTTGCTCAGTCACCTGTTGGTGGACATTTAGGTTTTCAGTCTTTTGCTATCAGTGCGGGGTGGGTGGGAGGGCAGTGGCTCATGAACTTGGTTCTAAATTGGACTGGTAAAAATATTTGAGGTGTGAAATTTTGTGCCTTGAGGAACTGGAGTAGGTGTCTTTGGGTACAGCCTTATCACAATAATGTTTCATTTCCATTGGGTCCAGAGGGTCCAAAATTTGTTAGGATTGAAATAAAATTTCTATAGAGGCTCTAGGTTTAGGAACAGATTCTGGGGAGAGGGAACTGGTAAGAGCTAGGCAGACTATGAGGACTTCAGCCAGGAGGGAACAATCAGCTTTATGGCTTAGTGGGAGCACTGTATGACCCAGGAACTGGAACAGAAACTCAGGATCTTGTTCTATACCCCAGGGTTCTACAAATTTTCTGTTAAGGGCTACACAGTAAATATTTTAGGCTTTGCGGACGGTAAAATCTCTGTTGTGAGTACTCAGCTCTGCTGTTGATGTATAAAAGCAAGTATGGGTAATTCACAAGGCTGGATGTTGCTGTGTTCCAGTAAAATTTTATTTAAAAAAAAACGGAATTAGGAGAGATTTGGCTCTGGGGCAATAGTTTTTGCCACTCTCTGGTCTAGACTCATACTATGAGAATAGGGAATTAACTGGAGCTTTTTGAAAGGTGGGTATCTCAGAAACTCATCTACCAAATAATATAAGTCCAGATTTATGGCAGCAGATATTCTATACATCTCACATTGGTGGTAAAATCAGGTTTCTGAAAGCTCTGCCAGGGTTTTTCTCCCTAATAGTGTAGTAGCTTGGGTGGGGCCTTTAGGCTAAAGTTCTTTATTCCCTGAGGTGGACAGGTACTAGGTTCTAAAGGTTAGGTTTAAGGATTTTTTAAGTTGCTGCCTGTTATTTCTTCCATTTTACCTTAAAAGTGGGGTAGGCAGTGTTTCTCAAAGTTTGGATTCCAGTCAGCCTGCCTTAAATCAACCATGATTCCTGGATTTGGAAAGGGCTCTTGTGGAACTATTTACAACTGTAAAAAATGTAATTATATGTCCAGTCTTTTGCATATTACATTTAATCTTCACACAAATGCTGTGCAGTGAAGAGGCGGTTGGGTATGCTATCTGTATTTCAGAGATGAGAAAACCAAAGAACCAAATAGGTAAGTAACTTCACCCCCAAGATAAATAGGTGTACCTGGATTCCAGCCCAGCCTCACTAGACTCAGAGCCCAAGGATTCCTGCTATATCATGGCATCAAGTTATTTGAAAGGTTTGTTTCCACAAAGAGCCTACATTATTTAGCAGGAAACCGTTTATAGCAGAGACTGATTTCATACAGTACTGAAAATGGGTTCATTAGAGATTTAGTTTCCTACGTAGGTAGTAGAGGAAACATTTTTCTTCTACCCTCTTAGATTCTATGACTGGTGCCTGCTTATTAAACTGACAAAAGACAGATTAACAGGAGGAAAGGGGTGTGTGTATGTGTGCATGTATATAATATATGCACTTTTTGAAAAATGTGCACTAGGATTTTCATGTTACAGACATGAAAGACATGAAAACCCAAAGAGAGGTGATATGATTTGAAAGCTTATATACCATATTAACAAAGGGTGGTAAATTATAAAGTGATGGATGGGAGGACGGGTGAAATAGGTGATAGGAATTAAAGAGTACACTTATAATGAGCACTGAGCAATGTATAGAATTCTTGAATTACTGTGTTGTACACCTGAAACTAATATAACACTGTATGTCAACTATACTGGAATTACAATAAGAAACAATTTAAAAATAAAGTTAATTAAAAATCAAATATTATAGAGAAATGGCTAGCCAAAGGAAAAGGAGTTTGGGCTTCTAGAAGCAGTAAATTGTAAGAAGGTAAATATATGGGAAAAGTAATAGAAAATAGGGGTTATTTTAGTAAGGTTTGTTGTGCAGACTCTTCTCAGTGCTACCTTTATTTACATCATCTTCTTAGCCGTAAAACTCCCCCCAGAGTCCTCATTATGGCAGTCCTCATTTCTCAAAAGTTCCTGCTTTTAGTCAGATAAGGGAAGCTCAGGGAAGACTTCTTTCTGCATCTGTTAAATCTCTATTACCTTTAGCTCAAAGTAATCCATATGCCAAAGTGACCTGTTTTAAGGTATATATTCTGAACCGCAACGCTCCCTCACACAACATTTCACATTCACATCTATGTACCATACATGTTTTCAAAATTCAATGATCCTTAGGATTACTTTGGTATAGGTATTTGTAGAAACATGTTTGAATTTGTTATTTAGCTTAAGCAAGACCCCAGAACTTCTTGTGTTCCACTCTTATTACTACCTCTCCTGACCTGAGTTTTTTATTTCTAACATTCTGATGAATGATTATATCTAGGTAAGGACTTTCAGTGGTTTGGATGGAGCAGGGTTGGAAATAAATCCACTAACCTTTGGGCGCCTGGGTGGCTCAGTCGTTAAGCGTCTGCCTTCGGCCCAGGTCAGATCCCAGGGTCCTGGGATCGAGCCCCGCATCGGGCTCTCTGCGCGGCAGGGAGCCTGCTTCTCCCGCTACCATTCCCTCTGCTTGTGTTCCCTCTCTCGCTGTGTTTCTCTCTGTCAAATAAATAAAATCTTTAAAAAAAAAAAAAAA
>CM053613.1:35599994-35618763 GCA_028646535.1 Procyon lotor
TCGTGCATTCAAGTGAGGCAGCACAGGAATAATTAAAATGAGGATTCTGCGGTCAGATCGCCTCAGCTTAAAGCTGTGGTCCACACCTTAAGAAATACGTGGGCTTGGAAAAATAACCCAATTTCTCTATATCTCATTAACATGGGTTAGGAAAATACCCAATATATTGAATTGCTTTGCAGTAAAATGAAAAAAAAAAGTTTCTTAGAGTAGTGTCTAGCACATGTAAGCACTCAATATATGACAAGTCTTTGCTGTGTATCAGTCTCCCTACATTCCTGAGTCATGTGGAACATAAATGAGTCCTTTTTGGATCTAGACTAAGGAAATTCCTCATCCCAATTGGATGAAAACAGCATATGGGGTTTCACTCTCAAATAAAAGATAAAACCCAAACTCCCCATTCTCCCACCCCAGGATGTCTGATTTTTCCTTTGCTATATATTCATATATTCCATGTTCTAAGACCTCCCTCCACCTCCTGCCTTCACTAAAAGTAAGTTGAAACCTAAACAAAATACCCATTTCATCAGCATAGCTACAATCCCAGCACTGATCACACATTTCCAGGTTGGACCTCTGTATTTCCATAAAAATGATGACAATGACTATGAGGATAGCCAACATTTATTAAGCACAAATATGTACAGCATCTACTATGTACTAGGCCCAGTTCTCATACTTTATGTGTATGATTTCCTGTGATCATAAAAACCATCTTATGGGGAAAATGAGATTAAATAATTTATCCAAGGGGACGCCTGGTTGGCTCAGTTGGTTAAGCATGTGCCTTCAGCTCAGGACATGATCCCAGGGTCCTGGGATCGAGTTCTGCATTGGGCTCCTTGCTCGGCAGGGAGCCTGCTTCTCTCTCTGCCTCTGCCTGCCACTCTGCCTGCTTGTGCTCTCTCTCTCTGACAAATAAATAAAAATAAAGCCTTTAAAAAAAAAAAATAATAATATATGCAAGACCACCCTTCTACTAAATGGTAGAGCCTAAGCTACTATACCCCAATCCCTTCCAAAAATCTAAGTTATAGATTTTGTAATAGTGTGGAGCTCCTTACAAATCAAATAAAAATTAGAAATCACAGAAAATACCAAATCCCTTAACTAGAGCACTCCTTTGCAGATGAGATTATAAATTAGTATAAGTACCTTGGAAAACAACCTGACATCATCTACTAAATTAAATCATACTTTATATTGAATATAAATCATACTCTATGGCCCCAAAATTCCATGCTATATATTTTTTAAGATTTTATTTATTTATTTATTTATTTATTTATTTATTTATTTATTTATTTTAAAGATTTTATTTATTTGACAGAGAGAAACACAGCTAGAGAGGGAACACAAGCAGAGGGAATGGTAGCTGGAGAAGCAGGCTCCCTGCTGAGCAAGGACCTGATGTGGGGCTCGATCCCAGAACCCTGGGACCATGACCTGAGCCGAAGGCAGACGCTTAACGACTGAGCCACCCAGGTGCCCCAAGATTTTATTTATTTATTAGAGAGAGAATACAAGCAGGAAGGAGGCATAGAGAGTGAAGGAAAAGCAGACTTCCTGCTGAGCAGGGAGCCAGACCCAAGACTCAGTCTTGATCTTAGGACCCTGGGGTCATGACCTGAGCTGAAGGCACATGCTTAACCAACTGAGCCACCCAGGCACACCTATTTCTAGTTATGATCCTTAGCACAACAGTTCTCAACCTTTTTGGTCTCAGGATCTGAGTATTCTCTTAAAAATTGTTAAGGACCCCAAAGAACTTTTATTGATGAAGGTTGTATCTATTAACATTTCCCATGAAAAACCACTCAGAAAAGTCACTTGGGCACTTGTCCGTATTTCCTATAGACATCTACTAAATGTGTTGAAGATGGTAGATACTACTAGAAAGCCCAGGTAGAACTTGTCATGGACTCCATTCCAAGTAGCTGATCCTTATCTACTGAGCATGTTTACCCTTTGTGTCTGGTTATAGTCAGGGGAAAGTTCACTGAATTCTCAATGTTGGTCATGGAAGAGTCTATTCTCTTGGGATTATGGCTGTATTGTCAGGGCCCAAATTCCTAAAAGCAGCACAATGTAAAACAAAACAAAACGTGTTGGTTTTATTCACTGTAATCTTCTTAAGAATGGCATGATACAGTAGTAGGTGCTTACAAAATGTTGGTTATCATATGAAAAAATGAAAGTTAACATCCTTACTTAAAGCCAGAGACTCATTCCCTCTGGAACATTATAGATACGAAGTTATGTAGGAGTTTATCATATTTGTAAGCAATCCAGCTAGGAAAGCTCTGTGCCCTTTAGAAAAATGAAATATTGTAAGCAACAGTTCTTACAAGGCTATCAGTCCTGATTGTGATCCAAGGGCCCACTCCCACATATCCCTATTGTAGCTGACTCAGAGGGGTTCAGGTTTTCACAAAGATGGAACTTTAAAAGGTTCAAATGCAATATCCAAGTCTAAGTGGCCACCAAGAGCAGATGACTTTCCAGGCGTATTTGGATCCTTCAGTCTATGCCACATCCCAGAAGTTTTCAACAATTCATTACAATTATCTTCTAAGGTGGGGATGAGAAGGGATATAGAATGGAGGTTAGTAATTGAACTACTAAATGACAACCTGATTTCCATCCTGCACTTAGCCTCAAAGGAGCAACTGATGCTTCTGTTCCTGGACTATCTACAGAGAGTCACCCAAGGCCAATTTATATTTTCTTTCTTTTTATTTTTTTTTTAAGGACTTATTTGTTTATTTGAGAGAAGATGGGGAGGAGGCAAGAGAGAGGGAGTGGACTCCACGCTGAGCGTGGAGCAGAACTCAGAGCTCCATCTTCACGACTGAGATCACAACCCTGAGATCATGACCTGAGCCAAAACCAAGAGTTGGAGGCTTAACCACTGCACCACCCAAGTGCCCCCTGATTTGTCTTTAAAAGAAACAAGATTATTGGTTGAGGGTAAGGAAAGGGAAGCAGATATTGGAGATGTGAAGAGAGAAGAAAATGAAGGAAAAATTTCTGGAGAGTGAAGGAGACGGTGACTTTGCGTAAATACACAGGATATAATTGAATGCTGGCCAAGCCTTTGTACAACTTATACAATGCTTGAAGCTATTCAAGTTAATAAAAGCAATCTGAAGTTTGAAAGATAAGAGTAATGAGAATAACAATGGTCTTTGTTTTGTTTTGTTTTTTGACTCAATTTTACTTTGGGGAATTGGCCCAAGGCAGTAATTGAAAAAAAAAAGTCAAAAGAAAAAAAAGTCATAATGCTTGTCAAATATTGATGTTAAGTTTTAATAGTGTCATTAATAGAAGTTTTACTCTATATGTCAACAACCTAACCATCTATGTAGTAGCCTCTGGGGGATCAGTCGGAAGGTCCCATTCCTCAAGCATGAAGGAAGGAGAAATACTGGCTTTCTTTGACCTACTTGCATTTTTGCAAATCATATGAGCCCATCCTGGCCTGGTTCCTGTGGATCTATCTAGCCTCATCTCCTGAAGCCATCTCATACTTTATGCCCTGAAAACTTTGGATGTCTTGTACTTTGCTTCACGTAAACATTCGATTCGTTCTTAGAATTGCTCAAGGGACTGTGTGCTTATGTGTTCAGTATGGATGTTTTATTCTTACCAAAAGCAGATCCAAGAGACAAAGAGTATGGGTTTTCATTTTTGTAGCATCTGAGTTTTACACAATTTTGACTAGTTTTTTTTTTCTATTCACCCCAAGTCAACCACCTAGGATCAGAACAGTGATGCTTTTCAGGCCCCAGAAGAGTCTGTTCCTCATTCTGATAACTAATTTAGGCAGGTTGTCAAACAAAAAGGGCAGCCCTTGTAGGAGGACTACAGTGGTGAAGAGAATTCCAGGGATTTGTGTCTTGAGTACGTGAAACACCCCAGCTTCTCAGGCAACATAATGCTGACGTGAGCCTGCCTGGGTTGGTGTCCCGGCTCTGCCACTCACTCATAGCATCTTAAGCAGGTTACTTACCTTGATGTTCTCCTTGTTAGAATGGGGATAATAGTAGTATATACCTTATAGAAAGTATAGAACTTTATGAAGATTAAATACGCTTACCTATACAAAATACTTAGAATGGCTCCTATTTCAGTTATACTCATGGGATTTTAATTTATGGAGATGACTAAGTAAAAACATGGGAAGGCTAACGACATCAAAAGGTTTTTATTACTTACGTATTCCCCAAGGAGAAGGCACAACAAATCACATAGCGCCACATGGAGAAACGGGGGAAAGCAGTGAGAGGGAAGCCTGGCCCAGAGCCTTTATTGCTTTCCATGGGAAAGGCAAGGCAGGGCAAGGGAAACTGCTTAGGATTGGCTGGTTTGAATAATTGAATAATTGAATAATTGAATAGCTCGGTGGGCTCTAAGCTATAGGAGTGGCCGCTTATTTTCTGGTACCTGGCCTGGGTGATTTAGGGCAGGGAGAATATTGACTTGATGTGGGGGAGTTAGATAACTAGGAGGTGGCTGAGGTATGGACTTGGGTTTGTACATGAAAAGCATGTTTTCAGGCAAGTTGCTTATTTTTTAAATTTAATCTTTTATTAAAGAACATTGCCATACAATATTGTATTATTTTCAGGTTACAACATAATTGCTATTTATATACATTAAGAAATATATACATAGATTTGGTATTTGTGTACTTTACAAAATGGCCACCACAATAAGTAGTCACCATCTGTCACCATAAAAGTTGCTACAATATTATTGACTACATTCCCCACGTTGTACATTGCATCCTGTGACTTATTTATTTTATAACCGGAAGATTGTACTTCCCAATCCCCTTCACCTATTTTGACCATCTCCTAACCCTTTGCCCCTCCAGCAACCATCAGTCTGTTTCCTAGATGAGTCTGTTTCTGTTTTGGTTTTTTGTTCATTTGTTTTGTTTTTTAGATTCCGAATGTAATTGAAGTCATATTGTATTTGTTTTATCTCTGGGAATTAGCTAGCCCTGGGAGGGGCAGTCTCTCCTCAGCCAGCTAATCCCTGCAACATGTCAAAACACCATAAAATATTAAAAATATGATTAATACACTAGCCTATGGAAAGTGTTGCATAAATGTTAGCTACTCTTTGGCAAGAGACACTCAGCCATGTTGGAAGTCAAAGACAAGGAGAGTTCCGACAAGGCTCATTGTGAAGGTTTGAGTTGCTTTGATTCTACAGGTGGCCCAGAAGTTCAGGAGGCTTAGAAAAACTTTTGCCCAGAATTTTTCTGTTGGTTTGTGTTTCCCCTGGTTCTGGAAAGCTCAGCTTCGGTTCCAGTTCCTGACACTATTCTGTTTATTTAGTGAACAATGTCTTGAGCTAAGGATTATACCTCTTTGTGTCTGCTCACCTTTTGTTTTTTATGGACACTGACTTAAATATGTTCTTGATCACATTCTTGGTTTAACCAAGGTACTAAAGCCTTTCTGACATAAATCAGCAATCTTTAAGTAAGATAATACTAAGCTAATACCACCAACGCAGTGTAGCCAAATAAAAGTATAGAGGTGGGTGTAAGCAAAATATGATGTCGGTAGCATAGAGTATCAAGGAGATGTGGAAGGGAATCTTGAGGTAATGGTTATATCAGTCCTTCCTGATACCATCTGAAAGTGGCCCTCTATCTTGATCAATGGCTTATTTTATCTGGTCCAGGCCTGAGGGCATAACTTGCTTTCTCAGTGGGTACAGGCCTTGCAGGTTAAAGCTCTCATGGACTGCTCTTGACCTCAGGAAGGAGAAGTTTCAAAAATAATTGAACAAGTGGTAGAAAGAAATGGAATGGAGATGAACCAATTGGTTTGAGAATTCCTCCAAAAAATACCTGTGGGACTTTACAGCAACTGATTAGATGTAAGGAATGAAGGGGCAGGGAACTGACTGAGAAATCGTTGTTACCACGAAGAAATGAGGTTGAAAGGAAGTTGATTTGGAGAGTAAAGTGAGTTCATATCCAGACTTACAATATTTGAAATGATGTAATACCTAATGAGATATGCCCCAGAGGTGAGAGGAAGCATGAGCCTAGATAAGAAGATTATCAGGATAGAAATGATTATAAAATTAGTGAGCCAGGACTGGGATAGCTGAGATCATGTCCTTTGGGTGTAGTGGGAGACAGGAGAGAATACTGGAGAACAAAGAAACCAGATGTTCAGAAGAGGGAGATCCAGGGTGGTAAAATATCTAGACAGAATTCACAGAACAAAGGTCACAAAGCAGAGAGCAGGCAACTATGTCTGAGGTTACCTGAGAGGAAAATTGATCAATTCGATGTGGCAACACAGGAGTCCTTGGCAGGGACAGTATGAGTGGTAAGGTAAGGAAGCCACATGTCAACAACTGAACACTCTTATCAAGATGGGTTTAAAGTGACTGGTAGAGATCACTGAAGATGTTTCACAAGGAAGAGATGGGCTGAACCCACAGATATTACTCAGTATAGTCTTTGTTCTTTGAAAGTGTCAGATAAGATTGAAGTAATTCATAGGTAATCTCTTTTGGGAAAGGAAAGCTGTCATCTGTGAGAGTTCTTTAATTGAACTTCAAGATTAATGTCAAAGTAGTTGAGAAATATAGTGAAGTTATTTTAGAGAATATTTTTATTGAACAATCTTACCCAGAACTCTGTGTTTTTAAGCAAAAAAAAAAAAAAAAAGAGGAATTTGTCTGCCATCTTGCTAACATTGGGTACAACAAAAATATCACATGAAAAGGATAAAAAGAATCTTATATTGTGTTACTCTCATATGTATTATTGTGCTTCATGGGGATAACAACAAATAATAGGCTTTCACAAAGTTAGAAAGTTCTACTATGATTTTCAGCTGTCACCCTCTTGGGCAACTTCGTGGAATTTTATTGGGCAAATGAACGGTAATAATAATGTGTATAATTCTCAATATTCATGTTGGGATGTTGTGTTATGAACATTGTGAGGTATATTACAAGTAATCTGTTATTAAGAGAAGTTAAAAGGCCAATTTTCAACCACAGCTGACTTCTTTGCAGAAATTGACAAGCTGACCCTAAATTAATAGTGAAATTCAAGGGACTTAGAATAGCCAAATAATTCAAAACAATCTTGAAAAAGAAGAATAAATTTGGAGGATTCAAGTTTCTGATTTTCAAAACTTATTACAAAGCTGCATTAATCAAGACAGTGTGGTAGTGGGGCAAGGATAGACATATACATCAGCTGAATAGAATTGAGACCCAGAAATAAACCCTTCATTTTTTGGTCATTTGATTTTCAACAAAGACAATTCAATTGGAAAGAATAGTTTTTCAGTAAACAATGCTGAGATGACTGAATATCCATATGCAAAAAAGTGAATTTTGTCCCCTATCTCAGGTCATATACAAAAATTAACTAGGGGCGCTTGGGTGGCTCAGATATTTAAGCATCTGACTTCAGCTTAGGTCATGATCTCAGGGTCCTAGGATTGAGCTTTATGGGGGGCTCGCCACTCAGTGGGGGGTCTGCTTGTCCCCCTGCCCCTCCCTACCACTCATGCTCTCTCTCTCAAATAAAGTCTTCAAAAAACTCATTTAAAAAATTAACTAAAAATGAATCAAAGGCCTAAATCAGTGCACTAAAACTAGAAAATTCTTAGAAGAAAACATAGGTGTAAACCTAGGATTAGCAACTGTTTGGTATGCAGAAGCAACCAAAGAAAAATAAATTAGATCTTATTGAAAATAAAAATGTACTTCAAAGGACACCACTGAGAAACTGAAGAGACAATTCCCCTAATGGGGGATAATACTTGTAAATCATATGTTGGATAGAGAATAGAATGCAGAATATATAAAGAACACTTTCAACTCAAACATAAAAAGACAAATAACCCAAGTAAAATATGGGTAAAGGATCTCAATAGACATTTCTCCATCGGAAGATGAAAATTTCAGCAAAATTCTAGAAGATGGAAAGTGAACAACTGTTACTTGTGGCACAACAAAGGAATCCGCTGCCCAGAATAAGTTCCAAGGGGGTGCCATATAGCAAAGAGACAGATGTGCCTGGCAAACCCAAGAATGTTTTGGAGTCTGAGTCCTACATCTAAGAGCAGGAATGAGAATTGCTGCTAAGAACAAAGAATTTATTTGAGGTTTAAAAACATGTACAAAGGCAGCAGGTCATGTAAGACCCACCCTCTTCCCCCAACAACCTGGGATGGAGGGTTTGGGGGAAAGATTCTTTTCTAGAAGGTTGAACATCTTCTGTTCACTTTCTTGATACAGGTTTGTGTAGCATGTGCTTTTTGTTGCCTACACCACATCCCCTCGGCCCAGCTTGGGCTATAGTAGCAGCTCTGGTAGACCGTTTCCATGTACAAGTTCTCCGAGCCTGGGAGAGGGAAGTCTACCATCCCTCCACACCAGTAGTCCAGAAACATTCCTAGGAGCAGACCACAGTGGAGGATGGGAATCAGCAAGAAAATGCTCTAACTTCTCATCCTCAGAGGGACGGTTCTGAGACCCATCTTGTATGGTTCTTTAGAGGGTCCTGAGAGGGACTGAACCCCACTCGCCCATGCAGAACTAGCTTAATGACACGTCCTTTATCAGCAATTCCTCTTCACCTGTGTCAGTCTATTCATTCATATCAGCTTTCTGATACCACCTCCTACACTGAAGTCCTTATTTCAGGACTTTGCTTTGTGAGAAATTTAAACTAAAGTACTTGTTTAGAAGTATGTAAGTGTACACACACACACACACACACACACACACACACACACATTTCCACTAAAAAGAGGCAGAAGACAACTTAACATATTTAGTTAACCAAATTAACTTTCACAAATGTTACATGTGATATAATGTAAAAATATTTGGGGACCCTAGTAATAGGACTTGTGTTAGAAGCTGGACTCTACCTTGAAGTACTATTAACATAAGGATTCATCTAGGTTGATTCAAGGAAATGGACTCCTCCAGGCCTTCCTGCCACCCTAGCAGGTGCCACTCATGTGACTTTTTTGTGTTGGTTTTCTTTGTCAAATTCAATCTTTTCCAACATATTGATATGTTCAATATCAGTCATTCTTCATGGCTCCCTTCTCTTTCTGTGTGTTTTACCAGGATTCCAGAGCTTATTCAGTTCTAGGATAAATGGGGGAGAAACCTCTCACCTTTGGTCTATTGTGATCACTACTGAAGATTTGCTCAAGGCCCAGGTTCATTTAGTCCATGAGTTTTGCCCCAGGACCATAACTCATTAGACCACATTAGACATAAGGTAGATGGTTCAGTTGTGCCCACAAGGCCACAAGGACCCTTGCTGCAGATCACCAAACCATGGCTCCCAGGGCTCTGCCCTGGCTTTATGCAGCCATGCATAAAGAGTGTATCTCCCCAGTACACTGCCTTTGAGTGGTTCTGATTTCTACCATTAAAAGAAGCCCACTACTTCTATATTTCTCCCCTGGGCTTCTCTCACTTCTCTTACCAGGCTTTTCACTTCTCCAATCCTTGAAAAACCCTCAGGCTTCCTTTCCTACTACTTTCTTTAATAAAGGGCTTAACAGCTTATTAAGAAGCTCTAGATATTTTAAGCGTTGAGAACCCAACCTTAACATCATAAAGAATATTTTCTGGGTCTTTGGACCCAGTCTTAGTCTAGCTCCCAGTCTTTAGAACAGTAGTAGTCAGTCCCTCAGGGATATGCAACATTCTGCTTCTAAGCAACAGAAAATAAATAACCTTGGTAAGTGTTTATATCCAATCTTGCCCCGTTTAATTCTCAACAATTCATCCTGTTGCACACTTGTCTTGGTTGAAGTGGCAATGCTAATGTTTCCTGGTTAATCCAGAGGCTAATTGGCCCTTCTTGGCAGGAGAAAAATGGTACGAAGAGGTAGTGACCAAATTATCTGAGCATATTTGCATATGTTACCCTTAGAAGCTTGGTAAGAGAAGCTTAGCAAGACAATCTAGGGAAATTCTCTCACATGCATGATAAATATTTTGACAGGATAAAATGACCCCTATTTAGTAGAATGCTTAAGGGAAGATACCATGAATCTAGGCCATATCCTCAGCTTACATGTTAAGTCAAGGACAAGGAAATGTTGAACACATCTAGCTTATGGATTATGCTAGGTTGGTTATTCTGGTTAAGTCCCAGCAGAGAAGGTTAAAGTAAAACTACAAATGTATCATGGGACCACATCTCATTAGATGGTCCCTCTTAATAGACAACTAGGATGTTGATGAACTTCTTTACAGTAAGCTTCAGGAGCATTACTTTTTTAAAGATTTTATTATTTATTGGGGCACTTGGGTGGCTCAGTGGGTTAAGCCTCTGCCTTTGGCTCAGGTCATGATCCCGGGGTCCTGGGATTGAGCCCCACATCTGGCTCTCTCCTCAGCAGGGAGCCTGCTTCCCCCCCACCCCCGCCTGCCTCTCTGTGCCTCTCTGCCTACTTGTGAAAAAAAAAAAAAAGATTTATTTATTTATTTTTAAAGATTTTATTTATTTATTTGACAGAGAGAGAGAGATCTGGCTCAGGTCATGATCCTAGGGTTCTGAGATCAAGCCCCACATGGGCTCCCTGCTCAACAAAGAGTCTACTTCTCCCTCTGCCTCTCCCCCTGGCCTGTGCTCTTTCTCTCTCACTTCCTCTTCCTCTCTTTCTCTCTCTCTTTCAAGTAAATAAATAATCTTTAAAAAAAAAAAAAAAAGGGACACAACTCTAGAATGACTGTGCCTCCCTCAGAGTCCCAAACCCGAGGTTAAGAGAATGCCAGAGAACAGAGGAGCCATCAGCAAGGCCAATTCTACTCTTTGGTTTCACCTATAAAACTCTTCCTACCTTATTGAACAATAGCTTCCTTTAGCCTGTTTTTTTTGTTTTGTTTTGTTTTGATTTTTTTTTTTTTTTTTGTGAACTAAACAGTGTGATTCCAATTTAATTCTTCTTTGCACAGTCCAAGATTGATGTGTTTGGGATTTTCTTTTAGGTGTAATGGGAAAGCTCCAGAGTAGCAGTGCAGGGACACCATGTCATGTATAAGGATTGCCAGGGCTAGCTCTGGATATATTCCCACAGAAAATAGTATAATATGTAATTAAGGGCATGGCCTCTCAGGTCAAGACTGTGGAGCCTCCATTCTGGCTCTGCTGTTTACTAATTGTGTGACACAACCAGGACAAGTTACTTATCCTCCCTTTACATTGAACAATAACAATGAAATCAAAGAGGAAGACAAACCATGAGAGTCAGACTCTTCACTATAGGAAACAAACAGAGGGTTGCTAGAGGGGAGGTGAGTGAGAGGATGGGGTAACCTTGTGATGGACATTAAGAAGGGCACATGATGTATGAGCACTGAGTGTTACATAAGACTGATGAATCACTGACCTCTACCTCTGAAACTAATAATACACAATACGCTAATTAATGGAATTTAAATTTTTTAATAAGAAAAACAACAGTGATTATGTCTACACTACCCAAAGCATTCTACACATGTAATGTAGTCCCAGCATTACATTTGGTATGGAACCACAAAATTTGTATGGAACCACAAAAGACCCCAAATAATCAAAGCAATCTTGAAAAAGAAAAGCAATGCTAGAAGCATCCCAATTCCAGACTTCAAGTTATATTACACAGCTCTAGGCATCACGACAGTGTGGTACTGGCACACAGATCAATAGAACAGAATAGGAAACCCAGAAATGAACCCACAACTCTATGGTCAACTAATCTTCAACAAAGCAGGAAAGAACATCCAATGGGAAAAAAGACAGTCTCTTCAACAAATAGTGTTGGGAAAACTGGACAGCCGCATGCAAAGAAGGAAACTGGACTACTTTCTTACACCTACATAAAAATAAATTCAAAATGGATGAAAGACCTAAATGTGAGACAGGAAACCTTTAAAGTCCTAGAGGAACTGAGTACAGGCAGTAATTTCTCTGACGTCAGCTAGAGCAACATTATTCTTTATTCTTTTTTTTTTTTAATTTCATTTATTTATCTGACAGAGAGAGAGTTCACAAGTAGGCAGAGAGGCAGGCAGAGAGAGAGGGGGAAGCAGGCTCCCTGCTGAGCAGAGAGCCTGATGTGGGGCTCGATCCCAGGACCCTGAGATCATAACCTGAGCCGAAGGCAGCGGCTTTAACCCACTGAGCCAGCCAGGCACCCCTACAGCAACATTTTTCTAGGTATGTCTCCTGAGGCTAGGGAAACAAAAGCAAAAATAAACTATTGGGACTTCATGAAAATAAAAAGCTTCTGCAAAGTGAAGGAAACAATCAGCAAAACTGAAAGGCGTACTACAGAATGAGAGAAGTTAATTACAAATGACATACCTGATAAAGGGTTAATATCCAAAAGATATAAAGAATTTATACAACTCAACACCCAAAAGCAAATAATCCAGTTAAAAAATAAGCAGAAGACATGAATAGACACTTTTCCAAAGAAGACATACAGTTGGCCAATAGACACATAAAAATGGTACTCCACATCACTCATCACCGGGGAATTACAAATGAAAGCTACAATGAGATGTCACCTCACAGCTGTCACAATGGCTAAAATTAACAACACCGCAAACAAGAGGTGTTGGAAAGGATGTGGGGAAAGAGGAACCTTTTTTCACTGTTGACAGGAATGCAAACTGGTGCAGCCACTCTGGAAAACAGTGTGAAGTTTCCTCAAAAAGTTAAAGATAGAATTACCCTATTCAGCAATTGCACTACTGGGCATTTACCCCCAAAATACAAAAATATTAATCGAAAGGGATACATGCACCCCTGTTTCTTTAGCAGCATTACTTACAATTGCCAAATTATGGAATGGGTAAAGAAGATGTGGTGTGTAAATATGTATATATTTATATTTGTAATATATTTATTTATAATTAATTATAATTATATTTATTATGTATTTATAATATTATATATTATATATTTACAGTGAAATATTACATTGCAATGGAACATTACATTACAATGGAATATTACACAGCCATCAAAACTTATGAAATCTTGCCATCTAGAACAACGCAGGTGGATCAAGAAAGTATTATGCTAAGCAAAATCAGAGAAAAACAAATACCATATGATTTTGCTCATAGGTGCAATTTAAGAAACAAAACAAACAAGCATGGGAGGAAAATATATAGAAAGAGGAAAAACAAGAAAGAGACTCTTAACTATAGAGAACAAACTGATGGTCACCAGAGGGGAAGTGGGTTGGGGGTGGATTAAATAGATGATGGGGATTAAGGAGTGTGCTTGTTGTGATGAGCACTGGGTGTTGTAAAGAAGTACTCAACCACTAAATTCTTTACCTGAAACTAATTTTACATTGTATGTTATGTTAACTAACTGGAATTTAAGTAAAAACTTAAAAAAAAAGAAAAGAAATAGTGAAGGATTCCAAAAAAAAATTGCTAGTGGTAACATATAGAGGACAAGTTAGGGGATGTGGATTATAAAGAAGTAGATGGGTTGTGTGAAATTAAGATTTATCAATGTATAATTTTTTAAAACCTTCAAACCAAGTAAATGCAGCACTTATCAAAAAATAACTAAATTGAATTTTTAAACATTTTGCCCTTTGCTCCAGGTAGCTCCTCCCAATGCTAACCTAATTCTCTTTTCTCTCCTCATTCAAAAATGCTTGGAGTTGTTTCATTGCTGTTTTTATTCCCTTACCTCTCACTCATCAATCTGGTTTCTGCTCCCTATTATGTAAACGAATTGCTCTTACCTATTGTCTCCAGTAACCCCCATATTGCTAAATCTGATAAACATTGTTCAGTCTTTCTCTTACATAACTGCCTGGCAATATTTGGCAGACGACCCCCCTTCTGACACATCCTCTTCCCTTGACTTTAATGTCCACACAACCCTAGTTTCTTCCCGTCTCCCTGGATGCCCTTGTCTTTCTTCTCCCCTTCTCCCTCTCCTTTTTTCTCCGTTACCCAAACATTAATATTGGATTTCCTCAGAACTCTCTTGTAATCCTCTTCTCTATCCCTAAGGGACTTTACTCAGAACTATAGACGCAGTTGATTATTGTGACATCCATATCCATATTTCCAAACCCTGTCTAGGGCATTCTGTTCCTGGCAGCTCCCTCTGGCCAAGGACAATGTCTAGAGGCAGACTCACTTATTGATCTAGCCACTAAACTTCTGGTAGCTGTGGAAGGAAAATCTGGAGGGAGCATTGCAATATCCGTTGAGGATATATGTATTGTGAATATTTTCTCCCAGTATATGATTTGCCTTTTCATTTTCTTTTCACTGTCTTAAGGAATGGCTAGTTTAAATTTTTATGAGGTATAATTAACTTCTTTTCTTAAATTTATGTTAAATTATTTTCTTCAATAAAGTTGTTGTTTTTTTTTATAAAGATTTTATTTATTTATTTGACAGAGAGAAAGAGATCACAAGTAGGCAGAGAGGCAGAGGTTCGGGAAGCAGGCTTCCTGCTGAGCAGAGAGCCCAATGCAGGGCTCGATCCCAGGACCCTGAGATCATGACCTGAACCAAAGGCAGAGGCTTTAACCCACTGAGCCACCCAGACGCCCCTTCAATAAAGTTTTTTTTTAAGTTTTTCATTATGGTAAAAAACATGTAATATAAAATTTACCATCTTAACCATTTTAAAGTGTACAGTTCAATAGTGCTAAGTAATTCACATTGTTATGAAACAGATCTCCAGAACTTTTTCATCTTGTAAATCTAAAACCCTATACCCATTAAACAATAACCCCCCCATTCCTCCTCCCTAGCCCCTGGCAACCTCAATTCTACTTTCTATCTCTGTGATTTTGACTACTCTGTATACCTCATTTAAGTGAAATCATACAATATTTGCCTTTTGATGGCTAGCTTATCTCATTTAGTATAATGTTCTCAAAGTTCATCCATGTTCTAGCATGTGACAGAATTTCTTTCCTTTTTAAGGCTGAATAATATTCCATTGTACATATATACCACACTTTGCTTATCCATTCGTCCATCGGTGGACATTTGAATTGCTTCTACTTCTTTTCTATTATGAATAGTGTTGCTATGAACATGAATGTGCGACTATCTCTTTTGAAACTCTGCTTCCAATTTTTATGGATATATATACCCAGAGGAGGGATTGCTGGATCATATGGTAGTTCTATTTTAAAATTTTTTTGAGGAAGCTCCATATTGTTTTCCATAGTGCTTGAACTATTTTTACAATCTCAATAATCATGTGTAGAGGTTCAGATCTCTCCATATCCTCTCCAACTCTGATTATTTTCTGTTATTTTTTTTTTTCATAACAGCCATCCCAGCAGGTATGAGGTTATTTAGGGCTTTTCGTGTCTTCTTTAAGAAATATTTACCTATTCCAAGGTTACAAATATATTCTTCCACACAAAATTTTGGCTTTTACATTTAAGTCTATGATACATATAGAATTAATTTTAGTGTATGGTACAAGGTATGGGTCAAGGTTCATTTTTTCAGGTGGATATCCAGTTACTCTGGCACTGTTTGTTGAAAAAAACCTTTCCAGTCTACATTAAATTTTCTTGGCACCTTGGCAAGTTTCTTTTGATGTGGTTTTAAGAAGCATCCCAACTTCAGGCATGTCACTCTGTGAAGAAACAAGTACACCTTTAGCACCCATTTGTAGCTTAGGATGCAATGGGGAAGGGGGCAGATGCTGGTGTCCTTCCTACAATGTGAGGTGTTGTTCGTAGCAACTCCTAAAAGGGATGCCTCTAGTCACTTTGACAAGAAATCCTGCATGGTTTGCCACCTGGGAGTTAGGGGGGATTTTTTGCTAATGGACCTTCTCTACTTTTCTGGGAACACGGAATCTTATTCTTCAGTCCCCAAGAACTCTTCCTTGGGATGCCTTTTAACCCACTGGAATCAATTTGGATTGGAAATTTAAGAAAGAATAAACTGATCTGTAACATTGCGTGGCTTCAATATTCCTCAGGAGATGAGGGAAAATGTGCATTAATGGGACATTAAACTTTAGTAGAATCTATTAGTTAGATCTCTCCTGCAAAAAAGAAGGGGCACAAATGGATTGAGGTGCCATATGTCCAGGCTTTTATGGCCCTAAATCAAGACCCCAACCTAAGGCTTCTTTTTTTTTTTTTTTAGATTTTATTTATTTATTTGAGAGAGACATACAGAGCACAGGCAGAGGGAGCTGCAGGCAGAAGGAGAAAAAGGCTCCCCACTGAGCAAGGAGCCTGATCCAGGACTCGATCCCAGGGTCCTGGCATCATGACCTGAGCTGAAGACAGACAACTGACTGAGCCAAGACATCCCCCAACCTAAGGCTTCTTGGAGAATGTGCCTAACCACCAACCAAGTTAGTAACCCCCTCTGGACATACTGGATGATGATTGCCTAAATAGGCACATTACTCTAATAAACCTGGGCTACTGGAGGAATCACCGACCAATCTAAACAAAGAGGATACTGGCTTTGTTACTAACTTCCTCCTCATAAACTTCAAAACCCTTTTGCTCTCAACCCAGCTGGACATACTAGGAACAGAACTCCCTATCTTCCAGGACTTCCATCTTAATCTGGAGTGCGTCCTCTTAGGGAGGTTGCTGATGGAGAAATGAGCACAGTTAAAGTTCATTAGCAGACCTGACTCAGATAAAACAACAATTAAGGTGATATTTCAAAAACCCTTCTCAATTTATTGAGGGCTTTCAGCAGTTATCTACTATGTTTGATTTGACCTGGTAATATATATACATCATATTAACTCATTGTTGCATCCCTGAGGAGAAGGGGCTCAAGAATTTGCTGATGAACTAGCAGCCAGAGATAGAGATTGTTATCCAATGGGGGGAACTCCTATTCCCCATATTGAACCTCACTGGAATTACCAAGAAGATAGACAGGGAAGGGAAAGGTTAGACCATATGAGCACTTGTTTAGTAGATGAAATGAAAAAAGGATTCTCTAAACCTGTAAATGATAAAATTCAGGAAATTACTCAAGGAACTGATTAGAATCCAGCTCTATTTCAGGGTTATTTGATAGAAGACATCCATAAATATACAAATATGGACACAATCTCACCCGAGGGAACAATTATACTACACATTCATTTTATTTTATTATTTTTATTATTAACATATATTATTTGTTTCAAGGGTACAGATCTATGATTCATTAGTCTTACACAACACTTAGCACTCATTACAACACGTACTCTCCCCAATGTCCATCACCAGCCACTCCATCCCCTTTCCTGCCCTCCCCTCAAGCAAACCTCAGTTTCCTGACATTCAGTCTCTTATGGTTTGTCTCCCTCTCTGGTTTTGTCTTGTTTCATTTTTTCCTCTTTTCCACTATGATCCTCTACCTTGTTTCTTAAATCCTGCATATTAGTGAGATCATATGGTAATTGTCTTTCTCTGATTGACTTATTTTGTTTAGCCTAATACTCTCTAGTTCCATCATTGCAAATGGCAAGATTTCATTTTTTATGGCTGCATAAGATTCCAGTGTGTGTGTGTGTGTGTGTGTGTGTGTGTGTGTGTGTGTATCACATCTTCTTTATCCATTCATCTGTTGATGGACATCTGGGCACTTTCCATTCTTTCCATAATTTGGCTCTTGTGGACATTGCTGCTATAATGGGGTGCAGGTGCCCCTTCAGATCACTACATTTGTATCTTTGGGGTAAATACCCAGTAGTGCAATTGCCCGGTCGTAGGGTAGCTCTAATTTCAACTTTTTGAGGAACACATACTGTTTTCCAGAATGGCTGCACCAGCTTGCATTCCTACCAACAGTGTGGGAGGGTTCCCCCTTCTCTGCGTCCTCACCAACATCTATCATTTCCTGACTTGTTAATTTTAGCCGTTCTGACTGGTGTGAAGTGGTATCTATTTGTGGTTTTTATTTGTATTTCCCTGATGCCAAGTAATGTAGAGAACCTTTTCATGTGTCTGTTGGCCATTTGGATGTCTTCTTTACAGAAATGTCTGTTCATGCCTTCTGCCCATTTCTTGATTGGATTATTTGTTCTTTGGATGTTGAGCTTAATAAGTTCTTTATAGACTTTGGATACTAGCCCTTTATCTGAATGTCATTTGCAAATATCTTTCCCCATTCTGTCAGTTGTCTTTTGATTTTGTTGACTGTTTCCTTTACTGTGCAAATGCTTTTTATCTTGATGAAGTCCCAATAGTCCATTTTTGTCTTTGGAGATGTATCTAGCAAGAAGTTATTGTGGCCAAGATTGAAGAAGTTGCCACCTATGTTCTCCTCAAAGATTTTGATAGACCCCTGTATCACATTTAGGTCTTTCAACCATTTTGAGTCTATTTTTGTGTATGGTGTAAGGAAATGGTCCAGTTGCATTCTTCTGCATGTGGTTGTCCAATTTTCCCAACACCATTTGCTGAAGAGACTGTCTTTTTTCCACTGGATTTTCTTCCTGTTTTGTCAAAAATGAGTTGACCATCGAGTTGAGGGTCCATTTCTGAGTTCTCTGTTCTGTTCCATTGATCTATGTGTCTGGTTTTGGGCCAGGACCATACTGTTTTGATGACTACAGCTTTGTAATAGAGCTTGAAGTCCGGAATTGTGATTCCACCAACTTTGGTTTTCTTTTTCAACATTCCTTTAGCTGCTCAGTGTCTTTTCTGGTTTTGTACAAATTGTAGGATTATTTTTTCCAGTTCTGTGAAAAGAGTTGATGTTATTTTGATAAGGATTG
>CM053613.1:35619263-35646197 GCA_028646535.1 Procyon lotor
GCAAAAGGTACAGCTATTCATTCATTCAAACTTTGACGCCAGCAAACTAAGAACATGGAACCGCTGCCTAGTAGGATCAGTGTAGTGACCGGTAAGGTGAGGGATGCAAATTTCCCTTTGTGTGCTTTTTGGATAGCTGCCAGGGGAATTACAGGTTTTTAAGCGTGCTCTTGGTCCTATGAAGATAAGGTCATGAGCACATGAACTCAAAGAGGGAGGACTTTATTTAAGGGCCTCAACACAAGAGCAGCAAATAGTCATCCTTGATTTTTATCTCTTTTCCACTTGACCACCTCTGTAGGGGACTGCACCTACAGATCAAATCTCTATGCCAACGTCCTAGTCCGAGTCACCCTCTTCTCTCACCTGCAAGAGCTCCTAACTGGCCTCTTGGATCCTATCCACTACATGCTTCCTATCCATTCACCACTCAGCAAGCTAAGTAATCATTTGAAATTGTAAATTTAATCACATCTTCTGTCCAATCCCCACCCCAGCCCTATTTGAAATCCTGTTTGGCTCCCTCAATTGCATAAAATCCAGACCCCTTACAGCGTCCTATTAAGACCTACATAGATTGGGGACCCAGTGAGACTGGGTGGTTCAGTCTGTTGAGTGCTTGCCTTCAGCCCAGGTCAGGATCTCCGGGTCCTGGAATCGAGCCCCGAGGCAGACCCCCCTGCTCTGCAGGGTGTCTGCTCCTTGCTCTCCCTCTGACTCTCCTTCTTGCTCTCTCTCTTTCTCTATCAAATGAATAAATAAAAAAAAATCTTTAAAAGAAAAAGACTGACATAAATTAACACAGCTTTCTTTTCTCTCTTCCCCATCATTAAACTGCACCATCATTGGCTTGTCTTCAGTTCTACAGATGCTGGAGGCAGAGAGCCTTCACACACATCGCTTCCCCTGCTTAGCACATCTGACTCCATCTCAGTTTTCAATCTAGGCTTAAATGACTCAGCCTTGAGGAGACCCTCCCTGATAGCTTCTTTAAAGAGGATATCCCTGGGGAACCTGGGTGGCCCAGCTGGCTAAACATCTGACTCTTGATTTCGACTCATGGGTGGTGAGATTGTGTAGGGCTCTGCACTCAGCTTGAGATTCTCTCCCTCCTGTCCTTCTTCCCCTCCCCATACTCATTCTCTCTCTCTCTCTCTCTCTCAAAGTAAATAAATACATTTTTTTAAAAATAAAAATTAAAAATAAAGAGGCTATCCCTGGGGCACCTGGCCGGCTCAGCGAGTGGAGCATGAGACTCTCAAGCAGGGCTGTGAGGTCAAGCCCCACACTGGTTGTGGAGACTACTTTAAAAAAAAAGGGGGGTATCCCCTCACTATACACCTTTATTCTCTATTAAGAGAGAACCAAGTCTCGGTTATTCTTGGTGCTTATCCCAATTTGAAATCAAGTCTTCAATTATTTATTTATTTATTTTAAAAGATTTTATTTATTTATTTAACAGAGACAGAAGGGAGCACAAGCAGGGAGAGCAGGAGAGGGAGAAGCAGGCTCCTTGTTGAGCAGGGAGCCTGCCGCAGGGCTCCATCCCAGGACCCTGGCATCATGACCTGAGCCAAAGGCAGATGCTTAACCGACAGAGCCAACCAGGGGCCCTCCGTTTATTTTTAAGATTTTTTTTTTTTTTTTTTTTTTTTTTTTGGAGAGAGAGGGAGTAGGAGCAAGGTAAGGGGCAGAGGAAGAAGCAGACTCCCCACTGAGCAGGGAGCCCCATGTGGGGCTCAATCCCGGACTCCAGGATCATGACCTGATCCGAAGGCAGATGCTTAGCTGAGTGAGCCACCCAGGCACCCCGCAGTGTTTGTTTATTGCCTGTCTTCTCCATTAGGCTCAAATTCCAGGAAGGCAAGGTGCACTGGTTTATTTTCCAGTGGCTGTTTGCATGTATAACATTTATTCAGGAAACATTTAAGTTAGTTCAGTTTAATTCTTCTATTTATTCCTTTACTCTAGCGCATTTAGAGCCCTAAAACTTCTTTAAAACTCTATTGGATAGAAGTCAGGTATGTGTAACCTTCAAGTTTTAAGCAGTTATTTTTTTTTTAAAGTTGAAGACTCGTTTTGCCCTATTTGCCTTTAAGGAAGACATTATTTGATTCGAGGGAAGCCAGTTGAAGTGTTACATCCCAAATACCCATCCATTCTTTTTTGAGAAAATGGAAATGACATGAAAGCAGATATTTTGGATGAAGGAGCTCAGTTTTCTTTTTGGTTACGTAGCTTTGATGTGCGGCAGTGCTACTCTGCAGAATTTGTACTTATTTGGGGAAAATTATTCTTTTCTTTGCTTGAAATGAAACAGCTTTATTGTTTGTTATTGTGGAAGTAAGAGGTTTTCCTCCAAGAGATCTGGAAATCTGAAAAAAAAGTACCAAAATGTGAGGTCCCAAACATTATCGGGAGCTGGAGAAAAGAATAGGAAGGAAGGAAGTAGACTGTGCCTGATTGGACTGTGTCTACAGATAATTTGAAGACATAACCCAACTGTGCTGATATTGACATATTTTGATCGAATGAGACTGGATTTTTGTGGGCCATTCTGCCCTACAACCCCCTTGTGTATAGTAGAAGGGGTTTCTTCTGAATTAGGTGGGTATTTCTATACCCCCCAGGCTTTCTGCCAACTTAGAAAGGTGTTGATTCTGGAACAGAAAACAAAGACTGAGGCAACCACCCTGACATTGCTTCATGGTAGGTGGAGCTTCAACTTCATGGCTGGTGAGATGCTCAAGGGCTTCTCTTTTGTGAGAGGTAAGATGGCACTGACCAGAAGGTGGTGGACCAGTAGCTAGGCATGCGACATCCTTTCAGGACCCTGACCAGATGGGTCTAAAAGTAGGTCTGAAGACTGAGCAGCCACATTTCCAGCAATGGGTATACACTGTTTGCTCTGCTCTGCGTGCTGTCCATTATCAATGAAAGGAGGGGTTTGTTTCCTTCTCTTACTGTGCACGCCAGAAGAGTGAGGGCAGCATGTGTTGAAGAACAGATGATAATCCCCAAACTGAAGCATGTGATGGGCAGGAAAATGAATGGCCATGCTTGTGGACAGAAAGTGATATTCTGGGACCATTGGCTTAACTGGGTAGCACACTCCATCGGGTTGGATTTGTGGAACATATAGGCTTCTCCAGTGTGAAAACTACCAAAGGAAGAGAGCCTATTAAGTGTGAACACTTTCTTCAGTCAAATGGGAAGGGGGCACAAAGTCTTCATCATTTCGATATTAAAGAAATCATTTCGCATTCCCAGTCTGGGGAGATGGAGACCTGTTAAGTCTGTGACAGCTACCGTGAAGACAATGAAAAAAGAATGTGGAGTAAGCTATTTCCTCTCTCCGAGTTTCAGTTTCTTCGTTAATATGTTAGTCTGTTTGGGCTGCAAAAACAAACTACCATAGACTGGATGGCATGAAGCAACAGAAATTTATTTCTGAGCTGGCTTCCTGGCTCACAGATGGCTGTCTTCTCTCTTTGTCCCCACATGTCAGAAAGGGGTAAGAGATAGCCCTGGAGCCTCTTGTAGAAGCACTAATCTAATTCATGAGGGCTCCATCTTCATGACCTAATTACCTCCCAAAGGCCCCACCTCCAAATACCACCACATTGGGAGTTAGGTTTCAAACATATGAATTTGGAAGGGACGCAGACATTCAGTCTACAGTAGTACCATGAAGATTTTCATTTAAATTATCTCTAACAATCCTAACAGGACCTGATTCTTTCACGCTATCTCCCATGAGTTTTTTATTTAGTTGTAGTCACAAAATATGTCTGTAAAACAGGTAAGCAAGTCCTTGCTCTAAGACTCAGCTAGAATGTTACCTCCTCTGAGAACATTTTCTTTCCACCCTGTCCACCTCTACCCCCAGCTAGATACTTTGGGTGTCGTAGTCAAGAAATCATGGCCAAATCCAATGTCATGAAGCTTTTTGCTAAGTTTTTTCCTAAGAATTCTAGAAGTTTTAGCTTTTATGTTTAGATATTTGATCCATTTTGAATAAGGTAAGGATCTAGCTTCCAGTTTTTTGCATGTGGATGTCCAGTTTTCTCAAAACCATTTGTTGAAAAGACTGTCCTTTCCCCTTTTTTTTGTTATTTATTTATTTATTTGTTTGTTTGTTTGTTTGTTTGTTTGTCAGAGAGAGTGTGCACGCACGTGCACACGCAAACAGAGGGAGCAGCAGGCAAAGCAGGCAGAGGGAGAAGCAGGCTCCCTGCTGAGTAGGGAGCCAGATGTGAGACTCAATCCCAGGACCCTGGGATCATGACCCGAGCTGAAGGCAGCAGCTTAACTGACTGAGCCACCCAGACATCCCTGTCCTTTTCCCGTTTGAATTGTCTTGGCATCCTTGTCAAAAGTCATTTGCCCATGTATGCAAGGATTTATTTCTGTGTTCTCTATTCTATTGGTCTTCATATCTGTCATTACACCAGTACCACACAGTGTTGATTACCATACCTCTGTAATAAGTTTTGAAATCAGAAGGTGTTGTTTTCCAACTGTATTCTTTTTCAAAATTATTTTGGCTATCCAACATCCCTTGAGATTCCATATGAATTTTAGAAGGATTTCTCTATTTCTGCAAAAATTGAACTTTTGGTAGGGATTGCATCAAGTCTATGGATTGCTTTGGGTTGTATTGACTTCATAACAATATTAAGCCTTCCAATCCATGACCATGGGATGTCTTGCTATTTAGTAGTGTCTTGTCCTTCAGTATTGTTTTATAATTATCACTATGCAAGTTTTTCACCTTCATGGTTAGGTTTATTCTTATGTATTTTATTCTTTTAATGTTATTGTAAATGAAATTGTTGTTTTTTTTTTGTTAAAGATTTTATTTATTTCACAGAGAGAAACACAGCAAGAGAGGGAACACAAGCAGAGGGAATGGTAGCGGGAGAAGCAGGCTTCCTGCCGAGCAGGGAGCCCGACGTGGGGCTCGATCCCAGGACCCTGGGATCATGACCTGAGCCGAAGGCAGACACTTAACGACTGAGCCACCCAGGCGCCCCTGAAATTGTTTTCTTAATTTCCTTTTTGGATTGTTCATTGTGAGTGTAAATAAGTGCAACTAGTTTTTTGTGTGTTGATTGTGTATCCTGCAATGTTGATGAAGTTATTAGTTCTGTGTATGTATGCATGTGTGTGTGTGTGTGTGTGTGTGTGTAATCTTTTGGATTTTCTACAGACATGATTATGTTGTCTGTCTGATTATGTTATCTGTTGATTAAGCTGCTTTTATTTATTTATTTATTTTTGCTTGCCTAATTGCTCTGATTAGGACTTCCAGTACTATGTTGAATAGAAGTGATGAAAGTCAATGTCCTTATCTTGTTTCTGATCTTAGAGGAAAAGCTTTCAGTCTTTTATCATTGAGTATGATGTCAGTTTGTGTTTGTCGTATATGGCTTTTATTATGTTTCTTTCTTTCCCTTTTTTTTTATTTGAAAGATTTTTATTTATTTGAGAGAGAGAGAGAGAGAGCATGAGCCAAAGAGGCTAGGGGAGAGGGAGAGAGAATTCCAAGCAGACTCCATGCCCAACAGGGAGCTGGATGCAGGGCTTGATCCCACAACCCCAGGACCACCACCTGAGCCAAAACCAAGAGTCAGATGCCCAACGGACTGCACCAACCACGTGCCCTGACATGGTTTCCTTTCAATCCTAGTTTGTTTAGTGTTTTTTATCATGAAAGGTTATCAAATTTTGTTATATTGTGGAGTTCAGTTTTAAGTTCCTCCAAGACAGGCCTAAGGGTACAAGGTAGGGGCGTGCCAGAAAAAGATAGGCCTAAGGGTATGGGCGTGAAACTGTTCCTGGAATTTATCTTCCCTGTGTGATGCCTAGTCCCTGAGTTGTTCAAATGCACCAATGAAATGCATAGATTTAGGTAATTGCCATATAAAGACTAAGGAACTCGCCTACGTGTGTAGTGACGTAAGTGCTTGTTTACTCGAATGCATAAAAATGCTTCGAAGGAGAGAGGCGGGGCTTCTCGCCTTAGCACTGCACTGCGTCGTGGGTGCCAGTGGGAGCCCCAGCTCGCTGGAAATAAACCCTCTTGCTCTTGCATCCAGCCTGTCTTTTGTGGGTTCTTTTGGGAGAGTCTCGATCCGGACATAACAATATGCTTTTTCTACACCACTTGAGACCATTATGTGTTTTTTTTTAATTCTGTAAATATGGTGGACTACATTGATTTTGTATGTTGAACCAACTATGCATTCCAGAAATAAATCCCACTTGCTGATGGTGCATAACTGAACTCATTTTTAAACTAAATGAAATTGAGAATATTTATGCTCCTGCTGATTAGTTCTTGGGGAGCTTGAAAAGACCAAAATAATTTTAGAAATTAGAGAAACTAAATTTCCTCACATATAAGTTATAGTATAGTAAACACAATTTAATATACTGTTTTAGTGTGTGTGTCTGTGTGTGTGTTTGGGGGGGGTGCATAGGTGGGCAATATACCATAATTATTATAAGATGGGTTATGGGGTCATATTCTTCTGTTCAAATTGTATCTCTGTCACTATATTTGGGTAACCCTGGACAAGTTTTAAACTTATTTATGTTTCAAATTTCTCAGTTGCAAAATACAGGTTAAAATAGTCCCGCTTTAGGATTGTTGTAAAGATTAAAGAGATAATGTGTATAAAGCACTTAGAATAATCCCTGACATCTAGTAAGTGCTCTATAACTAATATTATATTATTACAATCTAATTAGTGAGAGATAGGAGTCTTTTGCTGAATCCAAGCTTAAAATCAGAATGTCAGCTAAACTATGTACTGGCAAGGAAAGCATTCGCAGCTGAAAAACTGTAGACAGAGACCTTTATACTAGATAAAAGATCATCCACTTTATCATTTCTTTGTGTAATTCTTATTTACAACCAGAAAGAAGCCAAGATGCCTATCTCTCAATGCTCCCTCAGGTAAAAAGACATAATCTTCTAATCTGCAGTGATTGCATAGAAGTGTAGGAGTCTGACCTTGAAACTTCTTAGCACCCGCAGGAATAAGGTTGGGTACATGTTAACAGCCACATCTGCCTCTTCTCTCCACTCCAGTGGACACAAGTGTTATCGCAAATCATATTTTTCTGTCTTCCCAACTACAGCATATATTCCTCAAGGTCAGGGTCCGTGACTGACCTTGTCTATAATCTCATACCTTCCAACAAAGGATCTCGACCTTAGCAGATATGTTTTGGTCTGAATGTCCTGCTTTCATTCTTTTTTTTTTTTTTAAGTTTTTATTTAAATTCCAGTTAGTTAACATACAGTGTCATACTAATTTCAGGTGTACAATTTGGTGATTCAACACTTCTGTAAATCACTCAGTGCTCATAGCAGCAAATGTCCTCCTTGTTCCCCATCACCTATTTCACCCATCCCCCCACCCCCTGCTTTCGTTCTTTGTTTTGTTTTAAAGATTTTATTTATTTATTTGATAGAGACAGAGAGATCACAGGTAGGCAGAGAGGCAGGCAGGGAGAGGGGGAAGCAGGCTCCCCACTGAGCGGAGAGCCCGATGCAGGGCTGGATCCCAGAACCCTGAGATCATGATCTGAGCCGAAGGCAGAGGCTTTAAACCAGTGAACCCACTGCTCCCCTACTTTCATTCTTTGGACATTTATTCTCTACAGTATGACACTGAGGAAAAAGCCATGGATGTGAGAAACACAGATGTAAATTCTGGCTGTGTCCCCTCACTAGTTGAGTAAACTTGAACCAGTAATTTCAAAAGCAAGCTTACTTAAAGACAGGAACAATATTTACCTCAAAGAAACTGTGAGAACCAAATGAGACAATGTATAGTCTAAAGTGCTTTGGAAAGTGACTATAGATGATTTTTTTTTTTAAATCTTTCTCTCTGAATTTTGCTGTTTTAAGTCACCTCTCTAATTCTCAATTCAATTCATGAGCTTTTTTTTCCCTGATGGTTACACTCATTTATCTTCCCTGCTATATCTCCTTGAATTTTTTTGATTGATAGACTTTATTTTTTAGAAGAGTTTTAGATTTACAGAAAATTTAAGCAGATAGCACAGAGTTCCACTATACCCCCCCAACACACACATGGTTTCCCCCACTATTAATGTGTCACAATAGTATGGTAATTTGTTAAAATTAATAAGCCAACATCAATACATTTCAATTAATTAAAGACCATAGTCTATTATTTCCTTAGTTTTTACTCAAAGTCTTTTTTTCTGATCCAGGATCCCACCCAGGACAGCACATTACATTTAGTCATATATCTCCTTAGACTCCTCTTGGCTGTGACAGTTTCTCAGACTTTCCTTGTTTCGATGACTTGACAGTTTTGAGGAGTACTAGTAAGGTATATTGTAGGTATATTGGTATCTTGTAAGGTATATTGTAGGTATATTGTAGGTATATTGTATCTAATTCCTCAATTAGATATATTGAGGAATTAGGTATATTGTAGGTATATTGTATCTAATTCCTCAATTGTAAGGTATATTGTAGGTATATTGTATCTAATTCCTCAATTAGAATTTGCCTCATGTTTCCTTGTGATTAGACTCGGAATATGGGTTTTGGGAAGTAAAATCATAGAGGTAAAATGCCATTTCATCACATAATATCAAGGGTAAATTCTATCAACATGACTTGCACTGTTGATGTTGACCTTGATCACAGGTAATGTTCTTCAGGTTTCTTCTATAAAGCTACTCTTTCTCCCTCTTTCTATACTGTATTCTTTGGAAGAAGTAGTGACTTTTTCCAAAGTGACTTCCCACACTTAAAGAGTGGGGAGTTATGCTCCCTCTCCCAAACATTTTTTAAAGCAAATACTTCGATGCATGAGTGCATTCTATAAGATAGAGATGTATGTTACTGACGGCCTTGCCCAGAGCTCCTTTTAAGGAAGGTTGCCTCTATCCACAGTCCTGCTAAATGGACAGCCAGGCCCAGGACCATGACTGGGACAGACATGACCATCTAACCTTCAGTATTTATTCTGTTCAATCTAAATGATTAAATTATTTTTTTATTCTGTTGGCATTTGGCATTATTTAATTCTCTCACATTTAAAAACCCATTGACTCTGTTTAACAAAAAGAATCCTATTTATTTGATGCATTGATATTATACTTTCTGAAGAAAAGTTTCCCAAATTCTTGACTTTTTAAATACTCATTGAGTGAAGCCTACTTATTTCTTGTTCGTGGTTGTCAATATTTCTTTAACAGTAAGATTATGCAAATTTTAAAAAAGGGCAAACAGTGTTATAAAGTGTTCCATTGCTAAAAAGGACTTAGTAAATATATTAAAGAGTTGATGAGAATTAGATCCCTTTACCTGTTCTTAAAAGGAACAACATTGTTTATGAACAGGAAAAGAAATTCCCATTCAAAGTGGACAAGTGGACAATGATTATGGCACTTGTCAGAACTATTTTTCAAATGGATTCCTCCCTTGAAGATTTTGATTGCTTTACATGGATATTCCTAAATACTCATCCAGAGTGGGAACAAGTGAAATCAGTATGTGCAGTGATGAGGAAGGGAATCATGATTGAAGACAATGTATTTTGTTTTGTTTTGTTTTGTTTTTGTCAGTTGTCAGCAGTTTCAAAAGTCACTGATCAAGAGATGAAATGTAATCCTGAAGAGTGGAAAAGCAGTTCCTGGCAGGACAGATGGATGGTATTGTATGCTTCAACAAATCAAATTGAAGAGCAGTTCTTAGAATTTGTTGAGTTTATTTCAGTAGATGTTCAGGATACCAGCTCATATGATAGTACTGAGCATGTTTTCTCATTACTGTATGTTCAATGCAGAAAAGAACAAAATAATTTGGTGTAGAGGCCATGTTACAATGGATTTAGAGCATAAACTGTAACTGCAAGAAACCTTATTTAAGAATTCTGCCAAACAGAGTGCCTGGGTGGCTCAGTGGATTAAAGGCTCTGCCTTCGGCTCAGGTCAGGTTCTCAGGGTCTTGGGATGGAGCTCCGCATCTGGCTCTCTGCTCAGCGGGGAGCCTGCTTCCCCCTCTCTCTCTGCCTGCTTGTGTTCTCTCTCTCTGTCAAATAAATAAAAATCTTAAAAAAAAAAAAATTCTGCAAAACAGGAAATAGTAAGAAAAAGTCACTGTTCAGGGAAATATGATTAAAGAGGTATGTACTTTACTTATAATTTATCCTAGATAAACACAAATAATTTTTTAGCATAAGTATGTTCAATACACTATTTTTCTTTTATCTCAGTGTACATATGCACAGGTAATTAGAAATAATTCATATCTAACTGGGTGTCCTGTGGCATTTTTCAAATTCTTTTTTTTTTTTTTTAAAGATTTTATTTATTTGACAGCCAGAAACACAGCGAGAGAGGGAACACAAGCAGAGGGAATGGTAGCGTGAGAAGCAGGCTTCTTGCTGAGCAGGGAGCCCGATGCGGGGCTCGATCCCAGGACCCTGGGATCATGACCTGAGCTGAAGGCAGACGCTTAACGACTGAGCCACCCAGGCGCCCCTCAAATTCTTTTTTTTAATTGTGCAGAGAACATTTGACAAGAAATCTATCCTCTTTTTTTTCTTTTAAAGATTTTATTTATTTATTTGACAGAGAGAAAGAGAGAGAGATCACAAGTAGGCAGAGAGAGGGGGGGAAGCAGGCTCCCTGCTGAGCAGAGAGCTGGATGCGGGTCTCAATCCCAGCACCTTGAGATCGTGACCTGAGCTGAAGGCAGAGGCTTTAACCCACTGAGCCACCCAGGCACCCTGAGATCTATCCTCTTAATAAAACTTTAAGTATACAATATATTATTATTGACTGGTGTCTTGTGTTTCTATTTGCTTAATCTAGTGACTCTAGTAATATCAAGATCTGAGCTCAGGTCTTGTGACTCAACATCTATTGCTCTTTTCCCTGTGATCTTCCCTCTGGTTGATTTCACAAACTAACCCACCACATGAGTACGTTTGGAATTAAGTTTCATAGTGACTTTTTAAATATTTTATTGGTGCCCTAGACATCTGGAGAATTTCCCTGCAGGGAAAATACAGAATCTCATCTTCATGCCTCTCTTTGCACCCATTAGAGCATTCTTCTGGACAGTTGTTGAGTTAAGCAATACTGAAGATTCTCTTCATTGTTGAAAGATGAAGTCAACAGCATTCTAGGTGTAGCCTATAGAGCAGCTCTGTGGTGTTTGAAAGACCCTGCGTTTGGCTTACAAAGGACACAGAAATCTCCAAAACGGAAATACATCACTTTAACAAGATTCACAAAAACAATGTTATTATTGTTAATTATGGTTTTAATCAAGACTACATATGCAATTGACAAAGTGCACGAATATACATTATTCTATTTGATCCTCATAGTAACTCTTTGGGGATAATTTATATTTATTTTTGTGTGGAAATTAAGGTTGTGTGATAAAATAACTTACCCAGGGTTGTGCAACTAGTAAGGGCCAGAGTTTTGATCTTTGCCCTCGTCTTGCATACTCAGGTCCTGAGTGTTGCCACTGCACAGTGTTGCTCCGTGTGTGTGTGTGTGTGTGTGTGTGTGTGTGTGTGTGAACGTACCTTCTGAGGCCACCTCTCAGCTTGTTAACTTGCATAGGAGTCCACTCTCCAATCACATTCAGCACATTTTGTTACCAGTAATGCAAATATATGATCAGTCTTAAGCTAAACTAATCTGAAACTTAATCTATACTAATCTTAAACTAAAATGATTAGTTTAAATTTTACAATTCCTTATGAAATTAGCATATTCAGAGTGGATTTTATGAACATCCTAGCTGCCTACTACTGCAGAATTCTTTGCACTTCAGGGGCTGGCAGATCTTGGAGACAGAGAGCAGATTGGGCCCAGCTGCTCAATCATCTCCACATTTATTACTGGGCACTACTGGAGTGAGATAGACCCTCAGGTCAGAGAACACTTTTTCTTCAGACTTAGTTTCAACATGCATTTTTTGAATTTTTTGAATGCCAATTATATGCAAAACACTTTCACAGATGATAGCTCATATTCAAAAAGATATTTGTACCCCTATGTATACACAAAAAGATATGTGCACCGCTATGTGCAGCATTATTTACAATAGCCATGATATGGAAGCAACCTAATAGTCCACTGATAGATGAATGGATAAAGAAGATGTACAGACACACACACACATGCATGCATAGACACAATGGAATATTACTTGGCCTTAAAGAGAGTGATATATTGCTGTTTAGGACAGAATGAATGGACCTAGAGGATATTATACAAGTGAAATAAATCAGAGAAAGACAAATGTCATATGATTTCACTTATGTATGGAATCTAAAAAAACAACAAATAAAGCAGAAATTGACTCATAAATACAGAGAATAAACTGGTAGTTGTTAGAGGGGCAGGGAATGGGTAAAATTGGATTAAGAAATACAGACTTCTGAGGTGCCTGGGTGGGGCAGTCAGTTAAGCGTCCAACTCTTGGTTTTGGCTCAGGTCACAATCTCAGGGTCTTGAGATTGAGCTCCATGTTGGACTCAGTGCTCAGTGTGGAGTCAGCTTGAGATTCTCTCTCTCCCTCTCCCTATGCCCCTCCCCTCTGCACTCGTACTCTCTCTCTCTCTCTCAATAAATAAGTCTTAAAAAAAAATACAGACTTTCAACTCTAAAGTAAATGGTCATGGAGATGAAAAGTAAAGCATAGAGAATATAGCCAATAATATTCTAATAATGGTGTATGGTGACAGATGGTGACTATACTTACCGTAGTTAACATTACATAATGAATAGAACTGTCAAATCACTATGCTGGGCACCCGAAACTAATAAAATACTGTATGTCCACTTCAATAATAAAAAAATTTTAAAAAGAACTCAGTAGCTCAACATCTCTATAGGAATTTAAAGCAAAAGAGTAAGTCAGCTGTTTAGACACCATCTAATCTGCCTAGAATCAGGAGAACTATAGCGGATTTCCTAGCCTTAGAAGTTTCTTCTTTTTTTTTTTAGTTTTATTTATTTACTTGACAGAGAGAGAGCACAAGTAGGCAGGGAGGCAGGCAGAGAGAGAGGGAGGCAGACAGAGAGGGAGGCAGGCTCTCACTGAGCAGAGCCTGATGTGGGGCTTGATCCCAGCACCCTGAGATCATGACCCGAGCCGAAGGCAGAGGCTTTAACCCACTGAGCCACTCAGGTGCCCCAGAAGTTTCTTCTTGATGCCAACTCCACAAAGCCATACTAATTCCTATTGCACAAACAGAAGTAAAAAGTATCAGTCTAAAATTAAACCTCCCATAATGCAAGAGGAAACACATGGCCCTTCTGTCTTTCCCAAATGAGGAATACAGTAGGTGGTCTAATCCTGGTTTCAGAGAACTTGAGAGCGCTAAGAAAGGCTGAGCTTTTCAGAGCAAAAAGCTGTGCTCAGCTTTTCTGTCAATGTGACATCAGCTTTCTGTGCCCACATAGCCCCTAGCCCTCTTATTTCTTAAATGATGTCCTTCTATCTAATGACTGCAGTCCCAGACCCTGATGGTTCAGATAAACAATGTGCCAAGTCTTGGCAGCACTATCTCTTCTTGGTGGGAAGGTCAGAAAGTCCTTTAAAAAAAATCTGAGAGACACAAAAATATTGCTAACAGGCATGAATTTAGAAAGGACTACAAGATAAAACTTGTCATCATAAACGCGAATGCCTTCCACAGCTTGTAACTAAGGACAGTCTATAGGGTCTTCCATCAACTCCCCTCTTCTTCTAGAAGCATATATTCAGTCTTCGTTGCCTCCTTGCCTCTGTGCATGCTGTTCCCTCTGTTCTTTTTCACCTCCAGTGGAAAACTCAATAATCCTGGGGAACATTTCAGCTTCTCAGTAAAATAGCTTCCAACAACTCTGGATAAGCCTTTCTTCATATCTCTATTATAATACCTATCTCATTATGTTGTAATTATGTATTAAACTTGAGAGTAGAGATCATGTCTCAATCATCTAGTGCTTAATATAGCTCTTAGCTGATAGTACTCAGTGCATTTTTTGAATAAGTGAACACTGTATAAATTGCTTTATTTGTCTGAAAAATGAGTTTAATAATACTGTGGTTGTCTTTAATAGGACAATTTATTCTTATTTATTTGCAGTAGGAGGAACACAGTAAAAGTACTAATTGCATTACTCCTGGAAGGCTGTCAGTTATGTCAAACTTACCCAAAGAAGTGGGGAAAATTTACAAATTAAGATGTTAAACATGGCATTATGATAACAATGAAAATGTGTTTATAAAATCATTTGCATTTTCAATTCTCCTTCCTCTCAACAGTACATAACCAAAAAATGGCACACAAACATCACATGTAGACCTGGCATCAGAAGAAATCTTCAAAAAGACCAAAATCATAGATTTCTTACAGTCAAAAGGAATCTCTTGGTTGCCTAGTTCAACCCTCTGCTATGTATGAATCTCTATACTGACAAGTGCTTATGTAGCTTTTACTTGAACAATTGCAGTGTGGGGGAACTCACTACTTAAGAAGGTGCTCGATTCCCTCTTTTATTTTATTTTTATTTTATTTTTTTTCAAGTAGGCTCCACATCCAGCATGGAGCTCAAACCAGGGCTTGAACTAATGACCCTGAGATCAAGACCTGAGCTGATATCAAGAGTCAGATGCTTAATCTACTGAGCCACCTAGGTGCCCCTTGATTCCTTATTTTAAAATTAAAATGTCCAAGTTCACCTCAAATCTGCCTTCTTGTAATCTTTAACCATTAAACTCAGTCCTTCCTTCCCTAAACCACAGTAAATATTCCTTCCTTGTGATAGCGCCATCAAAAATTAAAAGCAGCTATCTATGGTCACCCTAAGTCTTTTCCAGGCTTTTCCTGTTTCATTCAATTGCTTCTCATAGGTGACGTCTTCCAACTTTTTCAGCAACCTGGTTCATATCCTCTAGTCATGTTGCAGTTTGCCCGTAGAACTTCTAAAATGGAGTCTGGACATACGCTCCAGGTGAGGTTTGCCCGGCAAAGAGGATTAATACATGTCGCTCATTCTAGACCCCATACAGGTACTGTCCAAACTTGGACTGGCTTGGACTTGAGTCAAACCTCGGCAATGGTTAGTAGGAAAGGGGATAACCTGAAGCCTGGATAGGACCAGAGCTGAGAAAACAAATCTAATGCTGGGACTTTAACAAGCCGCCTAAATGAACCCTGGATACACCCAGGGCATTCAGGGGGTTTTGAACTGAGAGCTGACCTGGCCGTAGCAATATTTGAGGTCAGACAGGTGGCATTAGCATGCCTCCATTAGATTTGGAGCAGGTCTATAATCACTGACAGGGAAACTTGAGAGTTTTGCCCAAACCCTGGGCAAAGAGCCAACATAAAGGCTAGGCCAATTAAAGGCTGTAATGCAAAGAAGAGCTACATTTCTAGGGGGAAACTGAGATAGTAAGAATCAGATTGGCTCTGGAGTCATAAAGACCTTTGTTGAATTCCATCCTCTCCAGTTTCCAATCCTTAGTTTCCTCATGTGCAAATTGGGCTAATGAGAGTATTTACTTTAAAGGATGGCTGTGAAGATTGCATGGGATAATACATATAAAGTTTGGCAGATAGTGCTTAGCAAGTGTTTTCCTTGCAAATTAAAATGCATAAATGAAACTTAAGTTAAATGAATTTTAAAGTAATTTCACGTTTAAAGCTCTACAATCAATTGCATACAAAGCATTTTCTGAAAATATTTTTAATACTTCCTTTAAGTACTACGTATTTTGTTTTTGAAAGATGACCAGGAATAAAATGGATTAATTGAAAATGACTTATAAAGTAAGAATAACATAATGTGATTCTTTATAATCCTCCCAATAATTATACTAATAGTGTGGTTATAACCAATACACTTATTTTCAGATTTTACTTTCAAACAATAATTTTACCATAAATCTTTGAAATCAGTCTTTCTTATATATAAATTCATTAATCCGGTCAGAATTCTAATTTGATATTTATTAGAAATCTTTGCATAAACCCTTTTCCCAGGCCCACGTTGTTTTCCTTGTAACATCCAATTATTTAAAATTTAAGAGGAATGGGCACCGCCCAATGGGGGTGTGTGTGTTTGACTTTGAACCTATAGTTACAATCCAGAGAATTGGGAGTGACATCATCTGTGATAAGAAGAAAGCTTCTCTTGGTGATTGGAAGACCTATATATAAAAGTCACACTTGAGGGTCTACAGTCCAATCCATCAGCTTTCACAAGTTGATTCAACTTCAAGAAAGCATCAGCTGCCGATAACACCTAAAAGATCTTGTCACAAGACAGAGTGTGGTGAGAAATCTTTAGTTTTTCTTTTAAATTTCATTTGAGATTTTTTTCATAATTGAGTAATTATATAAAATGTACTATTTTCTAGAAAAATGCTGTTTGTTCAGGGTAAGTTATTAAGAGACAGTTCGATTTCTGTTTAACATATAATGCCACACTACAAAATTTATGCTGCTAAAATGCTCTTAAATTATTAATATTTGCCATTCAAGTCTTTCAATATGCCTTGCTTTTTCTAAATTCATCTGAAATTACACAAAAATAATTAAAATTTGGCATGATATGCTCTAATGATATCTTACTGAAATTTTTAAATAAAACAGCCTAGTGAGGAATGAGTAATTCTGATTTAAATAACCAATATAAATGTATTAAGTTGTGTTAAAATTCATTTTTTCTTGCAGAATATACTTATCTAGATTGTTTTATGACTCACAGAAAGCTCAGATCTGTGCATTATAGTTGGAGAAATTCAGTTTTACTGCTGGATAATCCCTTTACATAAGATCTTTCCAAATTTGCTATTCTGAAAAACTATATACATGAATTTTAAGAGTATTTTACAACTGCTGTTTTGCTTCTTCATGGCATTCTTATATGAAGCTCTTCCCTCTGTTAAGAACAAGGAGCCAAGGAGAGATGTCTTAAGTCACTAGGTGAATGTGACAAAGCCAGGGCTAGATACCAATGCTCCTATCCTCTAGCTACAGTGCCTCTTCCTAGCATAAACCAGCACTGAAGAATCTTCATTTGTTGCTCCATCAGTAGCTTTATATTGCAGAGTGAAAATACATGTAGTAGCTTATAATGTTTCTTATACGACTTCAAAGTTATGCTACTTCCCTTTAAAATATGAGTACACAGCCATCCTGTGTATGTTAAAATGGAGAACAATAAGCGTTAAGAAAAAGCACTTCTGTACTAATAGGCTTTGCAATTACTGAAATGCAGATTAAGGTAAGACCATTCTATTTAGAGATGAAAAGCTTTATGAGCAAAAGAGGCAAGTGCTAAAAATTATACTCTAACAAGATTGTCAATAAAGTAAGCTGAAAATGATAGACAAGCGTTCCATATGGAGCCATGGCTCTAAATCTGTAAACCAGTAATTAATCAGATGATTTTAAAATACATCGACACATTCTTTTTAATGGTAGGAGTGTGCATTAATTCATTAAAAATCTCAAAATCAGAGCCTATTAAGTTGGTATTTATGGTTTTTATAACCATAAATTATGGTAATTTATGGTTAATAAATTATGGTAATTTATGGTTATTATTGCAGTGCCTGAAATGAAGTTGACTTATGAAAAAAGAAATTTGCTAGGTAAATAAACAGTGTTAGCAATTTACCTGGTCAAGAGAATTAGCCATTTTCAGGGCACCTGGGGGGCTCAGTCAGCTAAGCACCTGCCTTCTGCTCCCAGGGTCCTGGGACCAAGCCCTGGTTGGGCTTCCTGCCCAGCAGGGAGTTTGCTTCTCCCTCTCCCTATGCCTCTGCCCCCACTTGTACTCTCTATCAAATAAATAAATAAAATCTTTAAAAAAGTGAGAGAGAGCAACATTTTCTTTTTTTTTTTTCAAGATTTTATTTAAAGAGAGAGAGATCACAAGCAGGCAGAGAAGCAGGCAGAGAGGGGGGGGGAAGTAGGCTCCCCGCTGAGCGGAGAGCCTGATTCGGGGGCTGGATCTCAGGACCCTGAGATCATGACCTGAGCCGAAGGCAGAGGCTTTAACCCACTGAGCCACCCAGGTGCCCCAAGAGCACCATTTTTAAGCAAATCATAAGCACTTAATCATAACCAACATAAAATATGGGAGGAAATTCTAAAAAGGAAGACTTTTCATTCCTCATGTGGCTTAAAATTCATATATTAAGACTTGCACAAAAACCTCAAAAAGATACTTAAGAAAGTAAAACTCACCTAATTTCTAAGTCAAATTACGTGTATATATAATATATACTACTGTATTTGTAAAATAAAAGAGGCTGATTCTAAAAGTCTTTTGTGAAAACCAATTCAATTAGTTGCTGTAACACTCTCTGCACAGTTGTATGGTTGTAATGATAACTACAAATTTAATTGTACAGTTTGGCATGTTAAAAATATTTTTAAATACTTCCATTTTGCTTTTCCTTTTAGTGAAGATGGTGTCTGCAAAAGACATGGTTAAAGTAATGATTGTCATATTTGCAATTTATTTTCTTGCACAATCGGATGGGAAACCTGTTAAGTAAGTATTGTGATGTCTTCCTCATGGTGAGGGGATGGGAATCGGATTTCTGAGGTTGGCTTTATGATCAGGAAGGGGAGAGCTAATGGAGTGGTCCCCCCGTTTCTGTTCCCTCCAGGAAGAGATCTGTGAGTGAGATACAGTTCATGCATAACCTGGGCAAACACCTGAGCTCCATGGAGAGGGTGGAATGGCTTCGGAAGAAGCTGCAGGATGTGCACAACTTTGTTGCCCTTGGAGCTCCAATAGTGCACAGCGACGGTGGGTCCCCGAGGCCCCGGAAAAAGGAAGACAACGTCCTGGTTGAGAACCATCAGAAAAGTCTCGGAGAAGCAGACAAAGCTGATGTGGATGTATTAACTAAAGCGAAATCCCAGTGACCACGGATACCCCAGAGCACTGCTATACACAGTGTAGGGCAATCATATTACATGCTGCTAACATGTTCAAGCTCTTGAGATTAATAAACATCAGATTTTACATCTAATCCATTGCTAGCCATGATAGCTGAAATTTTAATTGATTATTTTGATTCCACTGTAATTCATTTAAGAGCTCTTTTAATTATTACATTTCTATTGTTTATTCTTTTTAAAGTATGTTTTTGCATAATTTATAAAAGAATAAAGTTGCACTTTTTAACCTCTCTCCCATCTTATGATGCAAAATAAAAATTTAATGATCATAACTTTAAATAAATAAAGTTGAGTGTTTCTCACTTGCTATAAGAATGCTCTCTGGGGTTATGAGTAATACCAAAATGTTTAAATTGATCTTGGGTAGGAAGAATAATGCAAGATGGTTTTTAATCATGTGTCTCACATTCCAATATTTTGAACGTCATCCTTTTAATATTACCAAAGTACTAGGTCCTCAAATCCCGACTAGCGGGATACTATTGTCTTCTTCATTTCAGGAAAGGAAATGCTCAGCAAAGAAAGACAGAAAGTGGTCTGAAACAAAAGCATTGTCTATACACTAGTCTAGATCCCAAATTGCAAAGAACAGGATTTTTGTATTTATTAGAATATAATTTCATTCACTTGTTATTTGACAAGTATTGATTTAGTATCCATTATTTGTCATGTACTGCATTAGACACTGGACATACAGTGGTAAACAAAATGGACACAATTCCTATCTTAATGGGGCCTACAATTTAGTAGGAAAGACGGACATTAATTCATTATTAGTTTTGATAAGCACTATGAAAGTACAAGATATTCCAGAAGTGTATAACACAGAGCCCTGTTCTATTTATTTTTTTAATTTTTTTTAAAGCTTTTATTTATTTATTTGACAAAGAGAAGGAGATCACAAGTAGGCAGAGAAGCAGGCAGAGAGAGAGGGGGAAGCAGTCTCCCTGCTGAGCAGAGAGCCCAATGCGGGGCTTGATCCCAGGACCCTGAGATCATGACCTGACCCGAAGGCAGAGGCTTTAACCCACTGAGCCACCCAGGCACCTGAGCCCTGTTCTATTTAGATTGATGATGTCCAACAGAATTTTCTGTGATGTTGGGAATGTTCTATATTCTGTGCTGTCCAATTCAATGTCTACATGTGCAATGAAAATGTGCCTTGTGTGGGCCCAAGGCTGTCTCAGTCAGTAGAGCATGGGACTCTTGATCTCAGGGCTATGAGTTTGAGCACCACATTGGGTATACAGATTACTAATAAAAAGAAAGAAATATCCCTTAAAAAGTGTTAAAAAAAAATATGCCTTGTGTCACTGAAGACCAAGCTCCCAGCCTGGCCTCAAAGAATTCTTGTTTGAATGAGGAAGACAGAGATCTAAGCAAGTACTCACCGTATTACATGCGAAATGCAAAACACAATGATACACAGAGAAGGGAACAGATCTTCCTGGTGTAGGGAATAATTGAGATGGGACTGAAACGGTAAGCAAATTTTACAAAATGTAGAAGACTATTAACAAATGTCAGGCAGGGGTGCCTGGGTGGCTCAGGGGTTAGAGCCTCTGCCTTAGGCTCAGGTCATGATCTCAGGGTCCTGGTATCAAGCCCCGCATCGGGCTCTCTGCGCAGTGGGGAGCCTGCTTCCTCTCTCTGCCTGCCTCTCTGCCTACTTGTGATCTCTCTCTGTCAAATAAATAAATAAAATCTTTAAAAAAAAAAAAAAAACAAATGTCAGGTATCCTGGTGGAACCAATCAGGCTTTGGTTTAAATGCAGAGAACAAAATCTACTTTGGTTAGTTTAAATAGAAAGGGATTCATTACAAAATCATTGAGAATACTGATGAAAATAGACTCTTTGTTAAGCTTGGAGGAAAAACTCACAAAGTCATCAAGAAAGTTGTTCCCTTTTAACGTTGGCAGTCGACTGATACTATCCTGAGACTGCCCTAATCAGGAGGCAGCTGCTTCCTACTGCTGTTCCAGAAACAAACTGTAACTGCTATGACCAATCCCTGCAAAAACACAGATGTCAGGCACTTTGCTTCTTGATATCTAGTGCACCTTGTTGCTGGAATCTGCTAGCACTAGCACAACAAAATCAAATCCCTCCACAACAGTACTTGCCAGCAAAAAGGGAGAAGAAACAGAATCACCTTACTTAGGCCTGCCCAGTCTCACAGGAGTGCGTATGGTAGGCTGAACCTAAATCTCTTCTGGAACCTTAGCAGCAGAAGTGTCTGGGGAATGTAGTTTTTAGCTTTCTAGCCTACTATCTAATACAAAAACAAGCACTAAAAGGTGGTGTGGACAGTGTCTCAAGCTCCTTGGTAGTGTCAAGCCTCAAAGATCCTTCCTTCCTTCCTTCCTTCCTTCCTTCCTTCCTTCCTTCCTTCCTTCCTTCCTTCCTTCCTTCCTTCCTTCCTTCCTTCCTTCCTTCCTTCCTCTTTCTTTCTTCTCCATGCCCAGCGTGGAGCCCAGTGTAGGGCTCGAACACACAACCATTCAATCAACACCTGAGCTGAGATCAAGAGTCAGTGGCCTAACCAACTGAGGTACCCAGGCACCCCCTCAATGAATATTCTTGAATGTGTCCCCTGATGGAACTGGGTGAGAATTTCTGTGGGATATTTACCCAGGAGTGGAATCCTGATACATAAACTAGCTTCTTAAGACTGCTTGTGAGTCACATGTACAGTTTCTATTCCCACTAGAAGAATAAGGCATTTCTGCCTGTTTCCACCTGCAATTAGAAGTATATACATTTATAAAAAGATCTGTCACATTGATGGTAAGTGGTAACTTACTGTTTTAATTTGCCTATCTCCAATTACTAGTGAGATTGAACTTCTATCTATATTTTGGCCACTTGGGCCTCCCTGTCTGTGAACTTTTTTGGTTTTAATAGCCTTTGCCAATTTTTAATTCGTTTTCTGGCCCTGTTAATTTTGAGTTTTTTACATATTCTAGTACAAATTCCTCATTGCTTTTCAGTATTAAAGATATTTTCTCCCAGTGTATCATGCATTTACTAACTCCATGCTTAATTCTGATGAACACAAATACATCAATTTTCACCTCACTGTTTGTGTTTTGGGGTCTTATTGAAGAAGTCTTTCCACAATCCTAGGTCACAAAGTTATGTCTTATATCTGCTTTAGAGTTTTACCTTTCACTTTTAAGTATTTATTGTTCTGGAGTCTAATTTTGTGTATGACAAAATGTTATGTTGGAACTTTATTATTTTTAAATATGGATGGTGCTCCAAATACTATCTTCAAATAATTCTTTAAATGATTTTATTTATTTGAGAGAGAGAGAGAGCAAAAGTAGGTGGAGGGGCGGAGGGAGAAGGAGAAGCAGGTTCCCCACTAAGCAGGTAGCCTGGTGCCAGGCTTGATCCCAGGACCCTGGGACCAGGACCTAAATTGAAGGCAGATGCTTAACCGACTGAGCCAGCCAGTCATCCCTATCAAGTGATTTTTTTCTTTCCCCATAGCTTTGTAGATAATTTTAAAGATCATATCTTAATTTCCCATGCAAGCATAGGTTTATTTATTACTTTTAGGGAGTGAAAAATTGCTTTATCATGCTCTTTGAATTAACTTTTAGTCCCTAAAATGTCAGTCTTGGAAGGGGGTCAGAAGTAACTCTTCCATGACTTTCTCCCGTTACTTAATTTAATCCTTGGATATTGTGTCCCTTTGAATGTTTCTGGCCCTGTCATTCTCCTCCCTATGTGGCCCATACACAAGAAACCTTTCTTCCTAAGTCTTCAGGGTTTGGGCCTGTGAGTATCCAACACAGACTATACAGAACTTGACAGAAACAAGATCTTGGTTCCATTTTGAAGCAGCAGTTCATGGAGGTGGCCCCTCCAAGGACATGCTGGAAGAAGAAACAAACTGCCCTTTAACTGGGCCCGTTGGGTCTAGTTCAACTTCATCCCAAGCAAAGCCCAGTATCTAGAATAGTCAGGTTTTAAATCAATGATTAATTTTTGCAATTCTTATCCTAAAACTTTCTTTTTGGTGAAACAAATTGGATAGTTTTCTCAACCATTTAAACTCCTGGTACTATCAGAAGAGTTCAGGAGTGTATGATTTATCAGTTTCTTTCTATATGCTCTTCTTTTTGGACAAAGATCACTTTTCCTTGAGAGGACTATGGCTAACTTGCAACATCTATAGCTTCCTTGGCACAGATCTTCATGGGTTGTACATTCTCACAGTCTCTTAGGATCCTAGGACAGAAAAGTGGATGAAGAGGTTCTGAGGAAGATGTATTTATGAGGGTGTGTACATGGAAACTGTAAGTGGCATTGAAAAACGAAATGGCTGTCAGGTTACAGTCCAGGAAAATCCCCACCTCTGCAAGCTTGGGTTCATGTAGAGAACAGTCTTGGTGTCTGTGCTGACAGTGACTTCATGTCCCTGCTTGAAGCTCACACGCAGAAGAATCCCAGTTCTGAGGATACCAGGAAAGATCCTTCACGATAAGCAGATTCCCTGCAAAGATCCATAGTCCATTCCAGTGTTTCTCCAACTTCCAACCCCTGGTAGTGGCAGCCAGAGATGAAGCAAGAGGACCCCAGAACATAAAAAATAGAGATGAATATTTTGGCACTCTGGTGGTCTCATCTGGGTCTACCCACCTTCCATGCTCTGCAGGTCATTAAGAGAAAATGAGCAAGTCATTGGCTGTGGCTAGATCCAGAACCATATTCACAGAGAATCTCACCATCCAGCACTTCTTGCTTATCAAAGACATCATCACTTTGATTTCAGCCACCCATTTCCTCAGGGCCATGTTAGTCTGGATTCTCTGGATCCAAGAGATATCAAGACATTGGGGACAAGTGGAAAGGCTGTTCTGATCCTCCCTTTCCAAATGCTTAAAGCAGGTGAAGCAGAAGTGCTGTTTGCAAAATGTCAAACAGGCATCTTGGAACATGGGGAATGATGATGGAACATGTTGATTCTTTTCTGAGTTTTTCATGGCCCCCATTTCAATGTGGCTGTTCTTAGTGTTGTGCTTCTCTGGGATTGCAACTTCTTAACTGGATTTTAGACTTCTCATAAAAATATTTTGCTCTGTCTCTCAAATTCCTCATATCACAGAGATCATATGATAATTATCTTTCTCTGATTGACTTACTTCGCTTAGCATAATACCCTCTAGTTCCAACCACATCATTGCAAATGAAAAAGATTTCATTTTTTTTTTAAGATTTTATTTATTTATTTGACACAGAGAGAGAGATCACAAGTAGGCAGAAAGGCAGGCAGAGAGAGAGGGGGAAGCAGGCTCCCCGCTGAGCAGAGAGCCCAATGAGGGGCTCGATCCCAGGACCCTGAGATCACGACCTGAGCCAAAGGCAGAGGCTTTAACCCACTGAGCCACCCAGGCGCCCCAAGATTTAATTTTTTGATGGCTGTATAATATTCCATTGTATATATACAATGGAATAATATATATATATATTTATGTTTATATATTCCACATATGTATGTATGTATATATGTGTATATATATATTCCACATCTTCTTTATCCATTCATCTGTTGATGGACATCTGGGCTCTTTCCATAGTTTAGCTATTGTGGACATTGCCGCTATAAACACTGGGGTGCAGGTGCCCCTTCAGATCACTACATTTGTATCTTTGGGGTAAGTACCCAGTAGTGCAATTGCTGGGTCATAGGGTAGCTCTATTTTCAACTTTTTGAGGAACATCCATACTGTTTTCCAGAGTGGCTGCACCAACATTCCTACCAACAGTGTAGGAGGGTTCCCCTTTCTCTGCATCCTCATCAACATCTGTCGTTTCCCAACTTGTTAATTTTAGCCATTCTGACTGGTATGATGTGGTATCTCATTATGGTTTTGATTTGTATTTCCCTGATGCTGAGTGATGTAGAGCACCTTTTTCATGTGTCTGTTGGTCATTTGGATTTCTTCCTTGCAGAAATGTCTGTTCATGTTTCTGCTTATTTCTTTTTTTTTTTTTTAAAGATTTTTTTTATTTATTTGACAGAGAGAAACACAGCGAGAGAGGGAACACAAGCAGAGGGAATGGTAGCGGGAGAAGCAGGCTTCCCGCAGAGCAGAGACCCCGATGCGGGGCTCGATCCCAGGATGCTGGGATCTGACCTGGGCCAAAGGCAGCCGCTTAACGACTGAGCCACCCAGGCGCCCCTCTGCTTATTTCTTGATTGGATTATTTGTTCTTTGGGTATTGAATTGGTAAGTTCTTTATAGATTTTGGACAATATCCCTTCATCTGATAAAACATTTGCAAATATCTTCTCCTGTTCTGTCGGTTGTCTTTTGGTTTTGTCAACTGTTTCCTTTGCTGAGCAAAAGCTTTTTTTTTTTCTTTATTTTTTTTTATTAACATATAATGTATTATTTGCCCCAGGGTACATGTCTGTGAATCGTCAGGCTTACACATTTCACAGCACTTACCATAGCACATACCCTCCCCAATGTCCACAACCCAGCCACCCTATCCCTACCCCCCCACCTCCCAGCCACCCTTAGTTTGTTTCGTGAGTCTAGGAGTCTCTTATGGTTTGTCTCCCTCCCCATCCCTTCCTGTTTCATTTCTCTCCCCCACCCCCCCCACAAACCCCCACCCTGCCTCTCAAATTCTTCATATCAGAGAGATCATGTGATACTCATCTTTCTCTGACTGACTTATTTCGCTTAGCATAATACCCTCCAGTTCCATCCACGTCATTGCAAATGGCCAGATTTCGTTTCTCTTGATGGCTGTGCATAAGCTTTTTATCTGAATGAAGTACCAATAGTTCATTTACGCTTTTGTTTCCCTTGTCTTTGCAGTTGTGTCTAGCGAGAAGTTGCTGTGGCCGAGGTCGAAGCTGCTGCCTGTGTTCTCCTCTAGGATTTTAATGGATTACTGTCTCACATTGAGGCCTTTCATCCACTTTGAGTCTATTTTTGTGTGTGCTATAAGGAAATGGTCCAGTTTCATTCTTCTGCATGTGGCTGTCCAATTTTCCCAACACCATTTGTTGAAGAGACTGTCTTTTTTCCATTGGATGTTCTTTCCTGATTTGTTGAAGATTAGTTGACCATAGAGTTGAGGGTCCATTTCTGAGTTCTCTATTCTGTTTCACTGATCTATCTGTCTGGTTTTGTGCCAGTACCATACTGTCTTGAAGATTACCACTTTGTAATAGAGCTTGAAGTCCAGAATTGTGATGCCACCAGTTTTGGTTTTATCTCTCTCTCTCTTTTTTAAAGATTATTTATTTATTTATTTATTTATTTATTTATTTATTTATTTGACACAGAGAGATAGAATAAGCAGGCATAGAGGCAGGCAGAGAGAGAGGGGGAAGCAGGCTCCCTGCTGAGCAGAGAGCCTGATGTGGGGCTCGATCCCAGGACCCTGAGATCATGACCTGAGTCAAAGGCAGAGGCTTTAACCTACTGAGCCACCGAAGGGCCCTTTGATTTTGTTATTAATTGGCTTATATAATTGGCTGCTCCCATGTTAGGGACATACATATTTATAATTGTTATATCTTCTTGTTGGATAGGCCCTTTAAGATATGGTGTCCTTCCTTATCTCTTATTACAGTCTTTGGTTTAAAATCTAATTTGTGGGGCACCTGGGTGGCTCAGTGGGTTAAAGCCTCTGCCTTCAGCTCAGGTCATGATCTCAGGGTCCTGGGATCAAGCCCCACATAGGACTCTGCTCAGCAGGGAGCCTGTTCCCCCCCCCCCCTTTGCCTGCCTCTCTGCCTACTCGTGATCTCTCTCTCTCTCTGTCAAATAAATAAATAAAATCTTAAAAAAAAACTAAAATCTAATTTGTTTGATATAAGGATTTCCACCCTGCTTTCTTTTGATGTCCATTAGCATGAAAAATAGTTTTCTCCCCCTAACTTTAAATCTGGAGGTGTCTTT